>JAWLRI010000586.1:457138-541871 GCA_034781795.1 Crypturellus tataupa
GGGGCCGTTGCCGTGGGGACGGCGCTGCGGCGGCGGCTGAGGCGCGCGCCCGGGTCGCGGCCGCGGGTGGCAGTCTGTGCTCCCACACGTGTCCGCAGCCCCGCGTGCCCGGAGCGGGTCTGGAAGTCACGCAGAGACCCGCATCCCCCTTCCCAGGGGGCTCGGCTGCCGGTAGCCTCGGGCGTTTGCCGCGCTCGGCGGTATGCCCCTATGGAAAGCTTTCCCTGCGCAGGGGTGAACTGTCGGGAATGGAGGGAAGGGGCGAGAAGTCTAGAGGCTGTTTCTGAATTAGGAGGGGAAAAAAAGACTAGAAGGGCTAAGTATCCCAAAATATGTAAGCTGCTATCCGTAATATTCATGTTTAATTCTATGTTCATATGAAATGTAGCATAACGGCAACTGTCTCCAATAATTTGCTGTATGTTATGGATACAGTTGCCTTGTTTTAAAATTTATAATCTTATTGTGGGCTATCTTACTCATGTAAGATACATACTGAGCAATCTGAAAATGAGACATGGCCTGGGACAAACCCTGCGGTGGCTCATGGGGCCACTCATATTGAGTTAAACGTCCAACGAAAGGGGCTTCCATACTTCTTGCAGAGGCCACAAATGAGGGGCCTTGTGGCTCTTGCAGATCCTTGCCGGGGGGTAAATTTGAGGATCCGGGAGCGTGGAGCAATTGCCAGCGAACCGTCACCTCAGACGGTCGGAGAAGGGGCTGCAGGGAGGAGAACAGCATGGTCAGGATTCAGGAATCGCTCCCTTATTTCAGGAAGGAGGAGCATTTCTTTCTGAAGAACGAAAGCAAGAAAAAAAGCACCTTTCATGTCATAAAATTTACCTTTCTGCTTCTCCAATTCACTGTAATGTCCAAAGTTTTCCCAATAATTCAGAAAAACAACAGTAGGGCTGCCTTAATCGATCATTTCTTCACAGTCCCCCTTTGCACTGCGCTGGGTTTTGTTTGCAGCAGTTACCTGTCAAACCGTTCCGGCAGTCGCACACTAAAATACATCTCTTGCTTTGTCCGAATGTATAAGGCCATTAAAGGGATTGTTTGTTGTTAGCAAGCCCTCAGTTACCGCGAAAGCCTGTTTCAAAAGGAATCATAACTGAAAACAGGCAGCAGCAGATATGTTTTTGCTGGAGGCTAAAATTTGAGGGGGAAAAAAGAAAACACTTGTAATGCTGTAAAGCTGCCTCATTTGGGATTTCTGAAGCATCCTTCTGAACAAGCTTCGAGACTGTGTGCATGAACTGAGAGGTGGCTAATGCCACTGGCTACGAAGTGAGCGGCCGCTGCGCGCTGCTCCTTGGGACTCTCCTGCTTCTGACTGCTACGATGGAACTTTCCAGAAAAGGCCCCCCGAGCTGCTGTAGCACAGGCTCTTGTCTCCGGGATTCAGTTCCCTTTGGTAATGTGCCACCTCCTCAGGATTGCATGTGTGGTGTGAAATAGCTTCCATTTCAGCGGTCCTTGGGGATGTGCGTGCAAAGACTTTTAACACTGTCACTGACACGCTAACTCTTGGTCAAGTCTGTTCCGCATATAACTCGAATGGTCTTAAAAGCCGTTTGAAGCATTTCAAATACATACAGGGTGTAGCATTTTCATGAGTGCCTTTGTGCCTCCCACTCATTTGGCTAAATCAACTTGGGGACTTTGAAAATTCCAGTAGATGCTCAGCACTTCTTAAGAAATTGCTAATTGTTAAATCAACTCTCCTCCCCCTCATCCTCTAAGCTAGCTGTATAGAAAATTAGTTTAATTTTTTTTTTTATTTTTTAACACAAAGAAAATCTTAAGGATTTAAGATACTTACATGTTATTGTTACAGCATTTGTTTTCAGAAATGCCTTTTATTGTCCCAGAATAAACAAGCTATGCTTCTTGCTTAGGAGCAAAGAGTTTAATATTGAGCACCAAATCTGGCATCAATAATGCTTATCTTGAAAGATTTCTAGGGTTAGTAATAATAAAGTGATATACTATCACAGAATGACAAAAGGTTCAGCTGCACTGTAATTAGGAAATAATAATTGCATTTTAGGTAAGTCCTTCAAGAAAACAGTCTTTAGTGTAGTATGTGGTTACTCATGACATTGTCCATTATTTTTCTGTTCTTAAACACAGCATTGTCACTTGGTTTGTTCTTGACAATTATCAGTTTTCTTTCTACTCACAGATTCCCCACAGGTCCCCCAAAACCTGAACTACTACAGCCTTGCCAATGAAAAGCAGCTCTCTACCTACTCAGCAAGGACAAACAAAATGTGAAGTAATCTCAGGTTCATGGACATCCCCTTCCTGTGAGAAGCAGTGGCCCAGATGATCCTGGTATTTCAGCCTTCAGTAAAATGCCGGCATGTTCCTTTCTTGTGATATTTAATATTGGCAAAGTGTGGGGGGGTACTAAGCAGTACATATTGTTTTACTAAACAACCTACCCTCACTTTTTGAAAAGATGACTCGGTTTAAATCACATAAATGCTGTAGCAACTAAGTACATGAACCAACATCCCCCCAAACCAGTAAGGAAACCTTAAAGCGAAACATGTGAAACTATGAGTTCAGTGTCACCTCTTTTTCTAGGATCTGTATTTACTTTGTGAAAAACAATTTTGGGAGTGCGTAGATTGTCTTTTCATGGTGAGGGATTTTTTTTTTTTTTTAATATTACTTTCTGTTAGGATATATCATGTTGCTAAAAAATTTCCTCAGCACTGCAACCTACTGTTCGTTGTCAGTATAACATTAAATATTGTTGCTTCTTTCATACTTCCTCTTTATTCTCAATACTGTAAAAATCGAACAATGTAATTCTTGATACAGAGGCCTAATAAAATTAGCTTTGTTTTAGGCTGTCTGTTTTAGGTTGGCACCTCTAATGCACACACCTGCGATTTTGAAATGTCCAGTGTCACACATCTGAGAAAGACTGAGAGGGAGAAACAAGACAGAGCTGCAACCTTGGTGAAAAGGGGCATTCATGTTCTAAAAGAGTGATCTGGAAGTATTTCCAACTTAACTCTCATAAAAATAAATACTTGGAAATATATTTAAGAATATAATGAAAAGCTATATAATATTTTGTAATAGCAACCATTTTTTCTCCTCATCTTGGGCATGCAGCCTGTTAGCCTACCCTGGGGCATACACCCCATGCCCAGTACTTTTCCCTTCAAACGTAAAAAGAAACTATTTGTGTGGCATCAGGGATTACATACTGTTTTTCAGATGATAGATGTCTTTATTTCTCTAACATGTTGCAATCTTGATAAAAGCTTAAGAACGTAATATTTTAAAGCTCTCTGCCCAGCCACTGAAGCATTTAGGCTTTGAATGCTAATTGGCATTGAATGCCTTCACTTGGTTCTTGCAGGGCTTCCAGGGAGGCAACGCAAAGGATGCCCCTTGTGCTGCCAGTACCCGCAGTGGGCGAGAGGGAAGGCAGCCTAGTCCTGCATTCGGATGGCAGGAGAGCCCTCGGTCAGCGCAGCCCAGGAGCCCACGTGAGTACTGCCAGGCTGTTTCCTGCAGGATGCAAGGGCCGTTTACTGCTCAGTGTGTCTTATTTCCAGTACCAACAGCACGTAGGTAACAACAATTAAAAGGTTCCAATAACATAAATGCATCCACATTACTGGGTTTAGTTTGTAGATGGTATTGTTCCTAATTTTTAAATGCTTCTGTGCTGGCGTTAAAACAGGAAAAAATATAAGCTGCCTAAGAGAAGCTGTACCCACATACATGTGGAGGAACTACATACTTATGAGGCAGCTATGTAAAGCAGTACATTAGTACATTAGAGACAGGATTGTGCTACTTGATTTTTGTTAATATTGTCCAAGATATAAAGACCACGGTTCAGAGCTAGCATGCACAACACAGACACCCAAGCAGCCACCTTCTTTTGCATGTGGATATTTTCCAGGTTGTAACTCCTGTAAGAGGTTGTGCTTGTATCTTGCTCAGCCAGCTGTTCTTTTTTTTTTTTAATTTATTTATTCCTGTCTCTGTTTCATTGTCCTTATTAGATAAAAAGTGACAGTAGTGTCCTATATGAGTACTACCCGAATAACGTCCATCCATCATATTCACCCTCTGCCAAAGGGACCATTCACTGTTGCTGCTTGTTTCTTTTTTTAAAGCATCTCTTGTAGAGAAGATACTAAAAAGCACCACTTTTCAAATTATCTCCAATCTCTGTGATATATTCTGCCCACTCTATGCATATCTAAGAGCTGAGATGATTAACAACGAACACCGAGGTTTTCCCTCGCAGAAACATCTGTGTTGTGTCCTAGATCTTTTCCACACAAAGCACAATTTTATAACTCCTATTTTTTATGGATGAATGTTCAGCTGAAGCACCAAAAATGCTTATTAATTGGTCTTTCAAAATGAGTAATATTTGAGCTGTAAATAATTTCTGAAATTATATAAAACCCATGAGAACTTGGGGATTGGAAGCTGGGGAGGGATCAAAGGCAGGAATTTTGATCTAGTTCTGTTTGTTGCCTGGCATTACATTAATCCAATCCGGATTGATGCATCTCAGTGATTTTACAATTTAACTACAAAATAATAACTGGGGAATTGGATCTAAGCTGCTGTTCCTTATGGGTAAGAAATACTGATTTGCATTGATTAAATGCTGAGCCTCGGATCTGGCCTCAGATAGCACTAGAAAAAGGAAAAAAAAAAGGATAGGATAGAAAAAGTCAGCAGTCTTTTCCACTCTTAAACATGAAGCAAACTCAGTTCTGAAACTCAGACATTTTTTCAAATTTTAATTGACACAATTTTCCATAATCATTTTAAAATCTGATTTTTCTTTTTCAAGTTAAAAGAACTATCATACAGCTCTTCATTCCCTTGCAAAGGACCTTTTGCAAGCTTTTCCTACAGTTTTATACCAAAGAAAGACAATTTCTAGGATAGTTTACCTTGCCTTTTATTGATCATGAGGGTATGGAAAGAATGACTGGGCTTCAAAGACAACACTCTCTGTGGAAAGGATAATATAGTCTGTTTCCAGGCTATATGTGGTCTGTAGAACCAGAGGAAATACACTATATTTTTCCTTTGCTTCTTTTGTCTATCCCACAACTAGGATTGTATGATTTTGGCCATCTTTCCCTGTTGCTTCTGCACTTCAAAATAGGGAAAGGAACCAGCAGCACTGAACAGAGGGTTTTTGGTACCTTGTGGTAGCAGGAGGAGTGAGAGCTGAAAGAAAAGCAAAGCAAACTTTGTGCCTTTACTTAGGGTATCATCTGCTTCGTGTTGCTGGTAGCCACCTCTGTCTCACCAACAGCACAGAAAGCTTGCCTCTGTTTTACTGTAAAATAAAATTCTGCTGTGCATACCTCCTCTTTTGCACACTTTCACTTGATTGAAGTGGTCTATATTGCAGTGGTTGTAGGTGCAAAATTCTTCTCTGAGAATAATGTCATCTGCTTTAATGAAATCATCAAATAAACCAGAATCAAATGTCAAAAATGATACCATAGACTTCTGTCATTCTAGATCCTTGTAACAAAGCTGTTTACTACCTCAAAGCTTTTTGAATTTCATAAACATGGCCTAATTCAAAGTCAAATTTTCAGCATTTCTCTCTATTACACTATGATTTGAGCATGACAGTGGTTGCCATGGCCTGGCCTTGCAATCTCTGCTGTTTTTTTTTTTTTTTTGTATTAAAAAACAAGGAATTTTAGAAGTTTACCTGGTTTGTCAAGATGCTTTCTCTGTCCTGATTGCAATTGTACAGACTTTCAATTTATTTCTAGTGTGAAAATAGAAAGAAAAATATTTTGGACAGTGCTTGAAGTACCTTTTCCTCCTGTTTACTGTGTTATACCGAACAGCCATTTAAGAATAGAGATTCGTGTGAATAATCATTATAAATCTTTTTTCTCCATTTCCAAAAGCCTCAAGTGTACAGAATCTAACCTTGGCTAGATGCGAATAGCCAGTTCACATGAAGACCATGAGGTGAGTGCACAACTAATACGCGATTGCTCAGGTGGTACTGGAGCTGGTGTGGCTGAGACTCTCGCTGGATAGAGTGACCTCTGATGGATAATGCTGGTACTCTGTGAAAAATAGATTTTTGTTTTATCTCAGATAGGTGCGGGAATAAAATATAGGCATTATTAATAAGAGACTAGTAACAAAATGAAACCCATACAATTCCTACATTTCTAACACAATGACCACCACAGCACATCAAGCAACAGTTAAAGATTATTATTTGAAATTCTTGAAACACAGAAAGTTCCACCTCCATATGAGGATGAACAACTTTCCTGTGAGGGTGACAGAGCCCTGGCACAGGCTGCCCAGAGAGGCTGTGCAGTCTCCTTCTCTGGAGATCTTCTAAAACCGCCTGGATGCCACCTTGTGCCCCGTGCTCTGGGTGCCCCTGCTGGAGCAGGGGGTCTGGACTAGATGATCTCTAGAGGCCCCTTCCAACCTGAACCATCCTGCGATTCTGTGACGGACCCCTTCGTTCCACACTTACAGAGTAGGCTGGTGTTTTATGGCAGAGTAGTCCCTGTGTGCGGGGAGGGCGCTTGGGCAGCGGCGGCTGCTCGGTGCGGGCGCTGCGGTCTGTGCTGCGTCCTGCAATGCAGTCTGTGCTGCAGCCTGCACTGCTGGGCTCCCCGCGTGGGCCGCGGCCCCACTGCGCCCATGTGTGCTCCCAGCGCACCCGTGTGCGCTGCAGGGCATCTCGGCCCCGTTGGAATGCTCAGCAGCAAAGGGCACAGGAATTAAAGAGCAAGAGCTCTCTAGGTTTTGTTTCTGATCTTTTTTTTTGCATTTAATTCCTATACATTGTAATACATTTCTCTCTATTCACTTTCTTTGTCCCCTACACCAAAACATTTACTGTACTGCACTGATTTCATTTCATGCCTCGCTTACCTTATTTGGACTTTAATCTTGTTTAATGTCCTTTGAAACAGAAAGCAATAATCCACAGAAAGCAATATTCATTGTTTTGCCATCACAAATATCTCTGTTGCTCTGCTCTCCCCGCTAATCTACCTGTGCAGAAAAAGAGCTGCTTGGGGTTGGGAAAGACTGGCTTAGCAGCCCCAGTAGGGTCCTTATTCAGCTCTGTGTTCCCTGATAGTTCAGTAGCTACTGATGTGCAAGCTAGCACTTGCAGCAGTAGAGTTCATATATAGTAAGTGCTAGCAAGAAGCAGAATTCAGTTCTGCCAGAGCTCTATAGGACAACGGAGCCACCAAGATTAATGAAATCAAGGTTGGAATTTGTTGGCAAGGTCGCTAATGAGCTTGCAAACCCAAGCTACTTAGGGAGAAGTAAAATGAATAACAAAATGAATGCACCACAGGCAATATATTATGGTGGTGTGAGAGCTAGGATAATCCAAACACAATTGTCAAATGCTTAATATCTTCAGCCCAGCTTTCTGGCTGGCCCCGACAGACAGGAGCCAGACATACACCAGCCTTAATCCCAACATCAATTATTAAAATAGGAAGAGCTGTACTGCCATTCCTTACATATCCGTGTTCTCCCTCAGCCCAAAGAGTAAATCAGCTTAGTGTGCAAATAAACTCGTTTTGGTTGGTTGTGTGAGGAACAAGGAGCTGGCAGACTGGGGCCTGAGGGTCTTCCCCTGCAGAGTTTATCCTGAGACAAGGAGAGAGACTAGAGCAGCCAAATTCCCGCCTCACTTAGAAACTAGGGGCTGCCTGTGTATAGCTGGGCACAGATCAACTCCTGGTGTCACCATGTGCTGCCCTGAGAATACCGCGCGTTCTCACCCGAGTTACATTCTGCTTGACCTTAAAACACATGAGCCAAAGTTTCTTCTTGACACGAGGGCCCTGGAAAGCAATCTGATCCAGACACAGTGGTCCTATCAGCTTCTGTGGTGAGAGCTCCAGTGCCTCTGCTTGTCAGGATGGGGCCTCTGTTGCCCAGTGCACAGGTAGAGCTCTACAGCTGAGCCAGGACTGCTGATTTCTGTGTTTTTTTTTTTTTTTTCCTAAAAAATGAATTTTCAATGTAAGCCATTTAGTACAGCCCTAAGAGGCGGAGCACCTCCAGTTTTCTTGGAATTAAAGGAACTAACGTTTGTTCCAACTCTCTGTGATTAAAGTTACTATATTAGCCACTTGCAATTTGTCAAGGTAGAAAATCAAAAGATTCAAAAATCAACATCAATATGTTATTATGCCTGAAAAACTGTTTATTGCAAGAGTAATAAGGCCTAAAGGCCTTCTGTGTTTGAAATCCATTCTTTGTATAGTCATCAGTCATAAATGTGATAAGGAAAACACATCCAAGTGAAAAAAACCAGCATTTTACAGAGACGGAGCTCAAACAGACACCAAGAGTAGACAAGCCTTTCCTTACCATTAACCTTCCTCACACAGAATGGGTCCCTTCAAAAGAACAGATTCGGTATGCATAACGGGTGGATTAAGAGGTTTTCATCAATCTAAAAGCAGCTCTTTCCACCCAACGTATGCTTAATTCCAATGGTTAATCAGTGTTTTGGGCTTTCTTTTTTCTTGTTCTACTTAGTTCAGTTTTTCAGGATATGGAAAAAGCAGCCCAGGTGTACTGTAGTTCAGCTCAGAATCCAATCGGAGACTTCAACCAAGAGGGAAAAAAAAAGGAGGAACTATCCTGACTAGAAAATGATGACGTCTGCTTTTTAAAACTGTGATAGCAGCTTTTTCAATGTATCCCCAGAAAAATCGTAAGTGACTTAAAGATGAGATATCTTACAGATGTACTAGCCAAGGGATGTGCAGCACAGTGTTTGGAACCCCCCAACCCTCTCTCCAGCGTGGCACCCACGTGGGCTGTCGTTGCACCCAGCGAGAGGCCTCGCCGCGTGCGGAGGTGGCTACGTTACCTCCTGACTTACACCCCTGCGACACTTCCACCGGGGACGGTGCCAACCTGCCCCGATTTCCATCATCTGTACTTACCGTCTCGTCTTCTTCCTCCAGGGCTTTTCAGCAGTCCGTTCACATAGTCCAAGAGAGATGCAGTGTTGCTGCTTCCTCTGTTCAAAACAGCCTCCCTTTCTGAAACTAGGTGGGCAGGGAGATGAGGGGGCCTCTCCTGGGCTTCTGCAATGGCCACAGCATCCGCGGGGAACTGTCCTGAAAAAGCTTTTAAAGATGAAAATTTGTCTTTTCTGACCAATGGGCCCTGGCAGGGGAGACCCTTCCTCTGTTGCACATCTCTGTGGGGAAAGGGACCCTGCAGGGACACCCCATGTGGGCCGAGAGGGAGACCGGGCACTGCGTGTTAAAATGCACTCTTGTTCCTCAGCAACTTCCAAGCACTTCCCAAGCTGAGAGGACTTTTACTCAAGCACCTTTCAGGAACAACTGGGAATAGCAGGCAAGACAAACAAGAAAAACACAGTTCTGTCACGTGAAGAGTAGTCAGGACAGCTGCGTGGAAGCACTCAGAGTAACAGCCTCAAAGAAGTGACAAATGTAGTAAGCTGTTCAGTTCCTGCTGTATTTTAATCACCTAAGAAGAATGCTTCGGTGTTCTCATCAGCACGAAGCCTTGGCTTTTTATACTGTATTAAAATTTACCAGATTGGTGGTGCCACCCCCTTCCCGTGTTTTACTAGTAATTAGACTAGGACAATGCAATATTACAGGAGCAAAAACTCATGAGCTTAAATCTTCATTTTTTTTAATAATTCAAAACTTCAGAGAACAACAGAACCCAGAGAACACAGTACACTCGATGAAAGGAATAAAGACACGGTTCAGGAAACACTTCAGATTACACAGCATCTATTTCCCATCTAAAACTATATTTGAATATATTCTAGTAAGCATATCAATTTTTAAAACAGGCACCTATTTCACTGATTTAGAAGCTTCTCTTCTAGTTCCTATTAGGGCTTCCTGGAGCTGTTCTTGTAGGTGATTCCCTGGATGGCACCCAGCTTCCAAGAACACTATGAGAAGATGCTAGCTCTGAGATACGTTGAGCTTTGAACCCACTGCATGAACTTAACACCTCAGCTGCCTTAGATGTCTGCCACATTTCACGATGGCTGTATCTTGAGATCTAGGTTTTAAAAAGGATCTGACATTAAAAATATAAAATAATAAAAAAAGGACACATGAAATCGGGCAGGACAACAGTATCTAATAAACTTCAGTTACTGCCTGATGTTACCAAGGACTTAAGCAACTAAGCAAATTACTGCAGGGTGGGTAGCAAGTCGCAGAAATAGCTTGCTCAAAGCAATGCTCAGTTGTTACAAATTCTTCTGTGGATGGTTTACCTCAGCTAGGTAAGATACTGGGCCAACCGGTTGATCGCCTAAGCTCTAGGCTTATCTCCATTGATTCTACTTGATTTACTTCAACAGAACATAGCTCTATCTAAGTATTTTTTTAAAAGTTGATCTCATTCCTCTCATCCTTTTTGTTGTTTTCTTTGGCATTTAATGAGGGTTGGCAGGGATGGGGAGAGCAGGCAGAAAGCGAAGGGAACATGAAGGCACAGAAAAGTGGGAATGAAGAAAACAGAACTATTTCAATACGAAGTGTCGCAGAAAATGAAATTACATTTGAAAACACATCAGTTTCAGTGCACAGGAGAGATGACATTTTAAAATAACTTTATTTTTGATCCTGTTTCAAAATTATGATTTGACATGGTCAGAAACGGAATAAGAAACTTACCAGCATATGTAGTTTTAAAAGCATTTAATGACATAGCATATATTTAACAGATAGGGTAAAAGTCTAGAGGTACAGTTCGATACAACTGAAAGCCAGTTCCAGTACTACTCTTGACTACAGGCCCAGTCATTGAAAGTTCATTCCTATTAAATGTAATTTTTGATTGTGCAGTAAGATGAAAATTTTTCATTACAATAGTTACAGTGACAGAGAAATGCACACTAGGTATCAAATAGCAAGGTAATGTAGCAAAATTATAACACACAGTGCTGCAGCTGACAAGCAAGTAACCATTTGAGTAACATTACTTTTTTTTCCAGTAAATGCTTCAGTTCCACTTTTACACTTATCAATGATTTTAAAGGGTTTATTATACATCTAGTCTTATTATACTTTGTACTAGAATTATCTGAAACATACAATATAATGTATTTCAGCAAAAAAAAAATTTTTTTTTGAAATTACAGATTATTTAAAACTGTATCAGGCTGCTAATCCATCTGGTAGACCAACATTCTCATCTGTTGTACTTGATGCAGAAAAGCTTCAGGTTGGGTTAATAACCAATGCCAGGATATAAATGGTTTGCCTGTAAGTTAATGCATACCTGCACTCTGTTACAGCAAAGATAATACACTATCGTTTTCATAAATGTTAGAATTGTAATGGGAGGCTCTACTAGTCAAGACTCAGCATAACAACCTTAAATGGAAGTGAACATTTTTGAAAATTTGTACATTGGTTTTTGATGTGCACAGTAGATTCGAAAGCACCGCTGCCTTGCATACCAATAGCACTAGGTGTGGGTTATTTTCCAAGACAGCCTCACAAAATTGAGGAACAGTTTAAATATTAAGATCTAATCTACATTAACTTCATTAAAAAAAAAAAAAAAACAAAAAACAAACCCCAAAACCTGGTCCTTCCTCTCCTACAGAAGCTGCCCAATGCACCTCATACATTTGTAACTTTAGATTTTTTTTGTTGGCTTTTTTTTTAATTTTAAAACGCTCTATAAATAAAAAAATGTCAATCACATTGAGGAACATGAGGCACAGAGAGTAACGTATTGGTTCTGAGCTCGCATGCTGGATTTCCACTGGAACGGTCAGAGAAGTGCAGTGTGTGGAGATGGAGTTCACTTCTTTTTACCAAAAAGGCTGAATCTTTTCTCCTTGTCTTTCTCTTTGTCTTTCTCCCGCTTGCCAGGACTGGACTCGCTGGTTATTGTGACGCTGGCTGGCAGGGTCTGGGCACGGCTGGAGGCTGGAGTGCTCTGCGTGGTTGGGGACACTTCGATTTTATCAGAAGAGATAGCTGATGTGATGGCCTGAATCCACGTGTTCATCTCCTCCTTCAAGAAGCCCCAAAGGCAGACAGCAGTTACAATCCGAAGGTCACACTCCCTCTCTCACTTGTTCAGTGTTAGGGAAGGGCAACGGATACGAGCAGGACATTCATGGTAACACCACAGGAACTCCTCACCCTGCCCTCCTCCTGCTAGCTACCTGCAGGACGTGAGTGCCACAAGCTGCACCCCAAAAGCTCTGCTCCCCTGCGGGTGCCACTAGGAGCTTCTGAGCCTACACGTTATGCACACATACCTGATACCTGACTGAAGACAAGGAAACTAAAATGCACCCCTAGGATCTAAGCAGTTTTGTCCCTCCCATCATACAGCAGCACAACTATCACTCAGGCAATAGCGGGGGAAACTCAAACTTACATCATCTTTGGCTTGGAAGAGGTACTCGTTGCCATTGGTCAACCTGCAATGAAAACAAGCATCGCACATTTAGCTTCATTACAACCACACTGCTTCCCCTGCTGCATGGTAAACTACATGAAAGTCCCCAAGAAAGTCATAATGTCTGGATGTACACAAGCATATCCTATCAACAACTAATGTTCCAGTTCCTCGTATCTTCATTTGGACATAGCCATGCACACAGTATATATCATTCTCTTATTTATTATATATATATACATATATATATGTGTATTTATATATCCTTGCTTATGATAGTGGTTTTCTTCCAGTAAGTCAGCACATGCTGCAGAAGTAGGGAATTTCAGCAGCTACTGACTGGCAGACTTATTCTTTATTTATGGACATTCACGGAATACTTCAAGACAATCACAAGCAACACCCAGAGCTTTGACAGCTTTTGCAGAAACCTGACACAATTCTGCTGCTGACCTGTTGTGGAACTAAAGTGATGACGATTCAAAATACTGTACATTATTTGTGAGTAGGTGCCTCTTCATGCACCAAAGACCAGAGTCTCCCCTCTGTTTTATTTTTGTGCTGATTTTACTCAGAGGAGTTTACCTGGGACACATTTAACAATTTGTATGAAATAGATATTAGTAAGAAAAAACTAAATAACAACAAAACAGGCATCTGAACAAGGTGGAAGGCAGGGTCAGTAGAAGTTGTGTTGCAGGCATGGCTTCCTCAGCTTTCCCTCCAAGGAAAGCATTTTGACATCTGTTTATGAGATGACATGAAGTATTATAATGCAGAAGCTGAAGTAAGATAGACAGTTGCAAGAATATAATTATGCCTTGCTTTTTTATTTCACAAAATTGAAGAAAATCCTTCCAGTGTACCCTCACAACAACTAGACTTTTTTTGTGGGAGATTTGCCTGCATATGGGATCTGTAGAGACCTCTGCTTTTACAGAAAGGAGCCTCTCAACAGCACACCCTCAGCATGGCAGGGGCAGGTTTGCCATGAAGAGCTGCTGGTCTCTCTGGGGGCTCTCCTAGTGAGAACGAGGGGAGAAAATATGCTACATGCAGCTACTCAGGGCTTGGTACAGGTGACAGGGTATTGTGAAAGGAATGGCAATTGTTTATTCTGCATAACTTCATATTTAAAAGAGTTTCTCCTTGCATTACCAATTCAGAAATGTTTAAAATAGTACAGAGGATGAACCACCTAGCTGCAGACCCATCTTCAAATCAGGTAAACGCACTCCCTGCATTTGTCCTCTTTAGAGGGTTCAACTTACAAAAAAGCAAAGAATCTCTCTTGAAGCACTTCGGTTTATCAGATTAGAGAGCCTCCTTTGACAAAGGCACCTAGAAGCTATGCAGTAATGAAATACTTTGTAACCTCTGGCACTAAAAGATTGACCGGGAAAACAAACACAAAATTCTGGAAGGAACCTGCCCCCGCCGCTCACCATCCGCGCTCTGTTTTTTTTTTTGACTTTTGAATAACAAGTGCTTCATAGACTCCACAATGAAATGCTCTGTAACTACATGTTCTAGACCTGAATACGTGATAGATGTTGTTAGTAGCCTCCAAAGCGAAACAATTAAACAAGAGGTTTGATTTTTAAAAGAGCAGAGCCAGGAGCATTCAAGTCTTTTCAGTTAATTTCTGTGGGAGCTGCTGGTAAGCTCAGCATTTTTAAACATAGGCTTCTAATTTTAGGCATATGCTTCTAGTCTTGTTGTTCCAGTACATAATTATTTTAATTCTGTTTTGTGGTTGCTATATCTCATAAATGTGCCATGTTTCACTGTTGGGAAGACCCTGTTTAGAAAAGCAGATACTGCAGCTAATTTGCTTGATTAGTTGCTGGACCTGATCCTGCCCATGAATTTGCACAGCCATGAGGGAGTGAAAATACCCACCAGAACTTTTACTAATGACAAGATGTTTCCGGAGGCTTACCTTAGCTTGAACACATGCTTTTTCTTTTTATAATCGACTGCTACTTCACAAACCGCTTCTTTCAAGCTGACAGGAATCTCGTTGTGGTAGGGAATGCCAGAGGCAGCAGCTTTTGAGTCCTTGTAGAAGCCCATCTCTTGGTTGTTTATGACACAGTAGACATTATGCCATGATCTTCAAGATGTGGAAAACAAGAGGAGTATGTGTGAGTCTAATGCTCTTACTTGCAGAACAGGATAAATTGAACACAGTGATTTATGGAAAATAATGGAGACTGGTGCAATCTTAAGATATGAATACAGCATGAACTCTCCTGCAAACTGCAGCCCACAAACCCTCTCATAAACGCACCATTTCAAGACAAAAGTCTGGCCTTGGAGCCAAAGGGAACAGTGATTTCCAGAGCTCTGTGACACCACAGTAGCACAGCTTCCTGGTGGGAGTACTGCCTGGCAGCCCAGGCAGCTCACACGCTTGACAGACAGACAGCTTGATCTTTTAATGACTATGCTTTATTGTAGAAGGATTCCGCATTGTGTTGCAAGATTAGAAATGGATTGCCTGCGAAATCCTTTATGGCCATAAATGCGCCTAGTGACATCTGCTAGCCTACTCCCTGACAGAGCCACGAGGAACAGCACTTGCTAGAAAGAATGCCCTAGATCCTAGCAGTGCTGGCTGCTGCTGGGCCACTGCCCCAAAGGAGTTCTCTAGCTACAGAACAGTCCCGCTGGCATCATCATGTTCAGCACTCCTACTGCTCAGCTCCAGCAGGTACCTCGGCTGCCACCAAATTCCTCAGGTGTCAGTGCAGCTCCCCACTTATCTAGCTGACACTTCCCTTGTCAGCCAAGTTGTGTGTCTGGCTTCACGAGCTCTTCCTGATCGTGAAGGACCACAGCCTGATTTTTCAGAGCAGACAGAACTTTTGGCTTAAGCCTTTCCTGCAGAATCGATTGGATCCTGAGGGATGAAACCAAGTACAGCACAAAATCGTCTTCACCCGCTTTTCTCTTCTGAACAGATTACAGTGTGGGTGGAAAGTGTTGATGTGCAAACAGAAGATGTCAGAAGAATATGGACATTTCTGTTCAAACCTACGCATTTTTCTTTTCTTGTGGCAATGTGAAACTCGAGAGATCTGGCATCAAATCTCACTGCTGCCACAAACTGATCATGTGAAATGTTTGTGCCTCAGTTTTCTATCTTGCAAATGTGGCTATTAGTACTTGCAACTATGGCTACTACTAGTATTAGTTTGCAACTTCATCAAAGAGCTTTGCTCCATTTGCTACAGTTCATAGAACAACAGAATCATGAGCTTGACAGGTCTTCAGACGCTGTGAAGAGATGATGACAATTTGCTCTGATGCAATGACCTGCACAGAGCATCACTCCTTACCTGCTGGAGGCTTTCTTGCTGTGTGTCTCCCACTCGTGCTTGCGGTGCAAGAAGCCCTCCATCTGAGCTGAAGGGATCTCCTGCGTTTTGGCTGGTAGCGTGGCAGCAGTCTGCGCCTGAATGGCAGTCTTGGCTTTGCGGTCTGCCGTTGGAGAGGGCACAGGGCTGGACTCCTTTGAACTTGTCCTCTGTTCTGCAGCTCCATTGACCATTTCATTTGTTTCCACAGTTTCTGCCATCTAGGAACAGCGGGGAAAAATGTTAAGCTAGAAGCCTTGCAACACCGAGATATCTTGCACTTCATCTGTTCCCCTGCACAACGTGGCTGTGTATAAACTTTGCCTGGAGAATCACACAGGCCAGTAAGGTCTTTCTCACACTCCATGGAGACACATAAGGCCAAGGAAATTAGAAGGTATGAATGGATTAGTACCCATTTTATAGGTGGAGAGTCAGGAAAATAAGAGAAACTAAACATCAGTGTGAATTTTACTGTGCTTTGCTCTGCTAGTCAATTCATATTTTTATATATGATTATTCCTAAAAGGAGAGCATTCAATTCTGTTGCCAAGAACTCAGATGTTTAGAACAGTAACAATCACACTTTCTGTAAACCTAAGAGGAACAGTGGAAGTTATACACATCAGCCACCTTAAATATGTTTACGACATTACTGCTGTACGAAATGTCTATAGAAAAGTATTAACTACCAGTCAGCAGAAAAAGTATGTCAAAATCACCCAGGAGCATTTACAGAAATTTGCACAGTTTGTTTCTGTAAAAGCTCCTTTCCCGCTTTCCCCATTCCCCTAGTGACACAACAAAATCAAAACATGCAGAAATTAGAAAGATTACACCATGCATTTCATCTCCACCATCCCAGTTAGGATACTGGATCTTAAAGAGAGGGGAATGAGGTCACGGGTCAGTTCATCGAGGTCTTTTCCAGGCTTGCATTATTAGGTGGATCGGATGTGTGTTAAAGGAACTGAAAACCACCACAGTCACACAACGTCACACAGCTATTTACCCCCAAACAAAGACAGAACCAAGGCCTTGCCCATCACTTGCTTTGTTGATCGCGTTGCCTGGCGCACTGTGATCGAGATAGCCTAGAGAGCAGCCGTGTTTCCAGCAGCTCTCACTGGTCAAGCTGGCGTCGTCTTCAGGAGCCATTCATCCAAAAATCATTTAAATTGGAATCCTAATGGCTATAAACTTTGGAAATGCAGCTTGGTCCCAGTTTTTTTGGTTATTTTTTTTTTTCCTGTACCATGACTTTGACATGTAGAGCCATTGGTAGCAGCTCAGGAGTTACACAACCAGTGTGTATTATTATGATTATTAGCAAGTTACTAAAGCTTAGTGCTGCTGATGCTCTAGTAGATTACAAACATTCTGGCCTGTTTTATGCAGACAAGCAGGTATTTGTAAATGGCACAATAATTAGACATCCCCACTTCTGCACATGGCCCGGACAGCTCAGAAGCAGCCAAATTATTATGCAACAAACTGAATTTTGCCACCATTTGCTAGAACTTCTTATACCTGCCAGATACACATTATTGTACCTCACACCTTTGTACCTCGTGTATTGACATAGACTGATCTAAGTGTCAACTTGCCACGAATATGGGAAGGGTTGGTTAGCTGCCTTTAAGCAACCTACACCTCCAGAGTAGACACTACCCCACTAAAACAGGGAAAGAATCACAGTTCACATTCCATTTCAGTCATATTTTATCTATTGTACTCTGTCTGTAACAACATGTAGCCTAGCTTATCAGAAAAATAAAATGAGAACAGCTACCCTGCACTATAGATCTTAGATCCTGTATTGTCCAACTACAGTAAAAATCAATGGCACAGCTTCCTCAAAAATAGGGTAAATCTAAGCCACTCTGTCCATCTCAAACTCAAAATAAAGTAACATGTTATGGTGGGAGGTGGGGAGGAATAAGTAGAAGAGGCTGAGACTATCCAACCATGGCCAGCACAGCTACTGCAACGTAGGTAGTGAAAGAGAGGAACAGTGATCCGCCCGGGAACACTCAGTTAATTGGTCATCGGTGGATGCTGGTCACCGGCGGCCAACACGACGTGGTCAGGAAAGAGGAGAGCCCTTTGCCATCGCCTTCTGTCCAGTGACTGACTGACTACTGAACTTCAACCACGTTCCTAACACAGGTGTGAACAGCAGTAACGAACTATTGGAGATGCACGTAGCCTGCATGTGACACAGACCACAGCAACTAACAGCAACAACTTTATATGTGAACTGCCCAGAGCTACTCATTAGCTAAACAAGTGCTGAAAGGAATATGTTTTCTATTCTAACACACAGGAAAAGGTGAAAATATTACAGACTTTGAGATACCCATAACCAACAATCCGAAGTAAAACAGGCAAGTTTTCAAACAGCCACTGCACAGCTAGTTAACATCTTTTCATGGGAAATAAAAATTTAAGTCAGCACTGCAATCTGCAACCCTGTGGTTTTGGATGATAACTGCCAATTTTAATCACAGTCAGACCCGTAACCCCTACTTAAAATGCTACTGATTGCAAAAGGGCTATGAAAACCTTCTTTGAAGTTCTTTAATGGTTTATTTCCTTTTCATGTTATCTACAGTTAACAGAAAATAAGCAAAATAAATCTGAATTGTAAACAAGTATGCAAAGAATGTGTCATGAAAATAGAGAAAAACAAGAACTAAATAAACTTTAATGGAAGCATGCGTTGGGCATGCAGAGACCACACAACAGAAGACAAACATTAATAGCAAACTGCATGGTTACAACAAAACAGTTATCATGTACATGAATAATAATCTTAATTGTGACCGAGAGGTTAGTTGCAAGTGCTTTAGTGGCCAGAGACTATCTTGAGGTATTTAAATCAGGGCTATAACATGCAACAAGACAGCCGGTGACGACTGGAAACATCCCTTGGATTTTCACAATGCTTGAAGCAACATTATATTCAGTTCATCAACGTAAGTCTCTGCCCCACAACTTAAATAATAGAGACATATGTGCCTTTTTCAAATGCAAATAAGTGCCTACATATTGTTTTGGCATAAGTACCATTGTAACAGGTTAAGCCAAAACCATAGCCTGTACTTAAAATTCTAGAGTCTTAAATGATGGGCTGCATTCACTTTTCTTAATCAGAAAAGCATGAATTTTATACATGTCTACTAGTAAAAATTAAAAAGCATATCTATATAAATTTCTCTTACATATTATTCTTTAGCCAAAATACATCTGAGGGCTTCCCAGACTGTGAAGTCTAAAGCTACAGCTATATTGCTTTGACAACTGTCATGCTCAAAGGCACTGAGACCCAAAACTGGTGTAGGTAGCCACCAGATCACTTGTGTAATTTTACAGAGAAACTTTAAAGCATTACGAAGCTATATGTTGTTTTCCTGACAAAAGAAAAAAAAAATGCATCATGAAGTGGCAAGACAAGTTACAGTAAAAGCACGATAACTGAAGCAAATCTTTTCAATCACCTTTCTCACTTCACATAGGTAGCCAATACAGACCAATTGGGTTACGCTGCTTAGCTAGTCTTCAGAAATCTACGTTCTAACCAGCGGTGGCACATTCCTCTCCTCAACCCAGAAATGGTACATCTGTGCACATCTGATGCTTTGCAACAAAAGGTTCAATAAACTGTGGGCTAAAAAGTTCTTACGAAAAGACTGAAGTGAAGATGGTGAAGATTAACATGAAAATGAGCATGTATCGTGGTAATGAAATAAAAAATGAAGCAAACAAGTGATGAATAAAGCTGTGGTAACCAATAAGATGATGATGACCTGAGGTGCCCTGGCAGGTCACCTCACATTCCTTGCCATCACTACACACAATTTCATAAACATGAGAGGGTACAACAGTCAGCTCATTTAATCATTTAATATTAAAGCTGAACTGAAATGCTTTATTTAAAGGAAGTAAAACACAAAGCTACTCAATATCTTACAACACTGACAGAGTCATGTGCAGACCCAAACGTTGCTGGGATGGGCTACTTGAAAGGCCAACTTTCTGCTGAAAGACATTTCTCCCCAAAGTGGTAGGCAGGGACCAGCACTTGCTCTGCAATAATGGTAAGAGCTCTTAGCATCCACTAAGCTGAGTCTCTCAGAAGCCTTTCCTGCAGTTTTCTTTGATCTCAGACACTGAAGTCTAAAAACATAAGAAAGAACACTGCTTTTCTCATACCCCTACGTTTTAACTGAAACAAGCTTTTCAGGAAGGTAGTGGAGAGACAAACCAGTTTTCAACCACTTTGTTTTAAACATATATGTACATATTTACTGGTATGTTTATGGCTGCACATTGAGGATTATTGGCATGCATGCAGACTCCACTGGAACATCCCCTAGCAAGAAGGAATGAATAAGGCACAGATGATTCAGCCTATATCTACATAAATAAAGAGCTAGGACTTCAGACCAATGTGTTTTATTTTGTTTTTAAAGAAAAACACCACAACTTGTCCATGAGGGCCCATATCCTACTCTCATTTATCCCTCTGTATCGCCAATGCCAGTCAGTGGAATCCCTGTCGTGCAAATTAGACAAGACCGAGGGAAAATGGGGCCCCAAAAACAGCTATGCAGCAAGTCCACAACTCTTCATTGCCTCAATCTCAAGACAAATCTGGCTGCTGATTTTTAATGTTTTACTTCAGGTTTATTTTCACCCACTCTCCATGAGTCCATTCTGCATGGAATGTTATACAACTAACCTTAAGGTTTTTGTTTTTTCAAAATTGTAACTCTCCCCTCCCCCAGAGCCTTTCCTGCTGAGCTCCCTTGCATGTATTATCCTTGGCCTTGCACATAACTCGCTTGCTAATGCAGCTGATTTAATAATGTTGCCGTGCTGAAACCTGTTAGTATAACTCGATGCGTCATACCTGTCAGATTCTAGTGCTCTTCTTCATTAGGATGTAATCTCATTAAATCTCAATTACTCATATAAAGGACGGTTTAGCTGGAAAATCTTAACACTATTAGCGACATGAAAAACTCACAGTAAATAACATGAAATAAATGTGTCACCTTAAAGCAACTGGGTGTCAGTGTGGAGATTCAAATAAACAAGGATTAAAGTGAAGCAAATATATCTCCAAGGGGCTAATAATTAAATAAAAGTCAACTGATGGGAAGGAAGAGAAAAGTAGCAGGGAAATCTGAAAGCAGGAGATTAAGCCAGTACCAGTAAACCATACTGAACAAAGATGTCTTTTGCTGCAAATGATTCTGCAATGTCACAGTCCAGACCAGGATCGGTCATTGGCTGTCCGTCTGCTAATAAAGTTTTTGTAGTTTTGGTAGGTTTGGGAGCGGTAACTAACCCGTGGAGATTCCTGGTCTGATGGCAAACCGTTTTGGGAAACCTGTTCTCCTTTTGTCCCATCCCTGTTGGCAGAAATGAAAAAGTAAAGAAATTATAATAAATTCTTGCAAGGCACACCCCCCATCTCCTTCACTCTCAAATGAGATTTTCCTACTGAATATTGCCCCCCTCAGAAATCAAAGTTCTTAAAAACTTCTTAAAATACTTCCGAGTCTTCTGTTGACACTGTTGTAAAAGCATTGCCTATACCAGATTTCCATTTGCAACAAAGAAAAGCCCAACTGAATAAATTCAGTGCTAAGTGAGATCAAGACAGGCCTTTTGCAACAGTTACTCTACTCCTATCACATAAGCAATTTTATAAATGCTAACATTCTACGCATGTGGCTTAAAGCACATCGCTAACAGCGGCTCATTAAAGGGCAATCCAGGATTTTTCAGAAATTTTAACTTCAGAAATGTTAACAGCGCACCCAGCTGTAAACACAGCATTCTTACTTCAGGGCCAGGTGCGTCTCGGCAGCAGTAACGCTGCGCCATAACGAAAAGTCGAGGCATGAAACTTGGCAGTGAAGTCAGCCCTGCGTGAAAGGCCCCGTCCCACCAACTGCGGTTGGGACGCGACAGCCACAGAGTCCTCCGGAGAGGCGCACAGGGCAGACGCTGCAGCCCCCAGCCCCTGAATGCACCTTCACTCCGAGGGCTCTGCCCCCGCGGCGCGCTCACCACTGCTGCTGGGAGTCCGCGTCCTCCGCAGCCTTCGGGCTCGGCTCCGGCGTCGGGGGCTGCCGCTTCCGCTCCTCCTCCTCTTGCTGCCGACGCACCTCCAGGAGCTCCAGCTGGGAAATGCAACATTTTTGTGCATGTTAAAGAACTGCAACGCATCCCCCCATTTTTTTTTTTTGTGATTTTTCTAAAAATGGAAAATAATTCAGTACGTTTTTCTGAATCATTACTGAAATTGAAGTTTATTACAATAAAATTTTAAGATATGAGCTTTTAAAAGTATTCATTATGCAAAGTGTTACACTGAATTTGCAGCAAAGGTATCATAGAATCATTAAGATTGGAATGATCTAGAGATCATCTAGTCCAAGCCCCTGCACACGCAGGGTCGCCTAGAGCACGTGGCACAGGGCTGCGTCCAAGCGGGTCTTGAAGATCTCCAGAGAAGGAGCTTCTCAGTATACAGTATCAGACACTGTAACACCTAACGGAATGGATTCATTCTTGGATTCTTGGAGTCATTGTTCAAGAATTCATTGTCCAAGAATTCATTGTCCACATTTCTATTCTAAATCACTGAATTAAAACAAAAACAAAACCATTCAAAGTATTTAAATACTGAAAAGTGATGTCTTCCTGTTTGCTTGCTTAACGTAGATAATAGAAACAAAAAGTTTCACATCTGAACAGCTAAAATTAACCATCTAAATAAAACCAGCCTGATTTTCAAAGATGCTGAGGAACTCCAATTGACTTCGTCTGCAGCTGTGACAATCAGTATGTGTGAAAAAGCAAGTCATTTCAATTTACAGTGTCTAAAATAAAATTATTCTGCAAATATGGTAATATGTTCTCCAAAGCATTAATTACTGACAGTACTGAGGGTTGCAGCTGTGCTCAAAGTGATTTATTTTTTGGCTTATCATGTATTCCTAGGGGAATGGAATGGAAATGAGCAGTGAAATGGAAATGGAGCCGTCAAAACACATGAAACATTTTTGTTAAGCTTCCCCCCACCAGCTTCCCTTCATACTGTCCATCTTTTAACTGCAAATCTTCCCAAATGTTTTTGGATCTGGATCTTCTTTATGCAGAATCCCTCTTCCCTCCCTGCAGTACAACTTGTACGTCAGAGGGCTGGAGCAGAGAGGGCTACTCCAGGTCCTCAGTTTGCTCTCTCGACCTAAGACTGCTCTTAAAGACCACTGAATTTATTACTTGAGCTTTGTCTACTGGTTTGTGAGCTCAAATGAGCTTGAGAAGGTTTCAGTATTGTTGGGAATGTGAAGCTTTAGACCTTGAGTGATCAGTCCAGATTGACTCTCTGTAGGATCAACAAATGGAGATTAGGTTGGTGGTGCGGGCAGTTACTATTGATAGCTCGTAGGCAACAAAACAAAGGTGGATGGCCAGAAAAGGGTTTCTTTTTGCCCACTCACCGTGGTCAGTCTTTCCAGCGCGGCAAATCTCTCATCCCAAGTAGCTGCAGATTTCTCAAAGGCTTCGTGCCGCTTAATTAGCTTCTCCACTTCATCAACGCTTTGACCTATCTCACGGCTGGAGAGGTAGGGTTCCTGTCCCAGCAGCCAGGCCTCAGCCACACTAGCGTCTCTCGAAAACTGATGCACCTCCAAAACTATGCAAAGAATATACAGACATCAGCATCACTAACACCGAGAAGGGCAGCGTGCCATCAGGCATCTTCTGAATTTGCTTAAACACAGCTGAGGAAAGAAAACTATATTTTTTCAGCTACTGCGGTGTCAAAAGCTGTTAGAAGCTCAGGAATCCAATTAACACCCAGAACTGACGGCTGCAAAAGCTTCTGTCCATAACTTGAGTTACAAGGATGCTGCTGAGCACGACCCTGGTTGTATCTAACACCTTGTTAGACAGAACTGGGAATTCCCTTCTGGTGTGAGACTCAAAGAAGGCTGCAGTGTTTGAAAGGTTTTTCTTTCTTTGGCAGTTAACTGCATTATCAACCTGCTGGCCTCCTAGATAGCACAGGAATCATACGTGCCAACAGATAACAGGGCTTTACTTCTCTGTTTTTTGTTACTGCATCCTCTGTAGGAACACAGTTGGACACTGCAACACTGCAAATCCACTTCACCCAGCTCATCTCCAAGTCTCATCTCAGAGAAATCAACAGAAACTCTTTTGAATTTTGATCCTGTGGAATAAGGCCTTCTCTGCAGGTTTTTTTACATTCCTAGTCCATTATTTTACAACCAGTAGACATGAATTTTACAAGTCAGTACAGTGCACATTTTCAAGCAATGTTAATAATAAACATAAACTGCTGTAGGCTTTTCCAGTGGTCATGAATGTACAGTGAAGGGGCAGTGAGATGTGCCCCTGCCAAGAGAAATGCAAAGACATCCTTACTCAGTCTCAGCCACTCCCATCTGTCTTCCCATTTGTCAATCATTTCTTTTCTTTTCTCTGTCAACTGCAGCAGCTTTTCCTTGATCTGGATTTAAGAGGAGAACGCAGGACTGTTACGTAAGCATCAGGCAGCATATCACCCCTCCACCCCATGTAAGCTCTTACCATGACATTTACTGACAGGACATATTGTGCAAGACTGCAGGAAGTAACTTAAATATGAATACAGCTGCTTTCTTTGCAAAGTGCAGATAAATGACATTTGCTTTAAAATATCACATTTGCATGAGCATAAAGTCTTTGTTAAGAACTGCAGCACCAAGATTATTTGATAAAAAGAGGATGCTGGACAGGATTCAATTCTGCCACACAAATCTAAATGATGCAATATGTATTATAACTTCCCCTCTTTGTCTAGAAGATAATGCACAATTTTCTGCCAATGATGGTTCCTACAAGCCTGCAGCTACGTGTGCTAACAACACTGATATGCCAGCAGAAGTCGCAGTGTATTCCGTGCATCTTAAGACAGTATCTTAATGGCCTTTGCCTGTTCTCTCTCCACCAAAGGAAGGTAAGAAGGAAACAGAGTTGAGCCTCTGTCCTTGGGCCTAGACAGATCACAAAATAAAACAAGGTCTTCAGCAGTGGGATATATTTTCTCTTCATATGTTCTGCGCTTATGGAAAGGCAAAACCGCTGCTCCTGCCCCATGCAGGCTGCTCCATAGCACTCCAGCTGCCCTCTACAAAATTCAGGCTGCCTCGTGATTTTCCTCCCCCTTTGCTCAAAGTCGCCACCTTTTCAAAGACATCTATATATTGCAGAGCTTTCTCTCTGCAGAACTGAATGCAACTGCTTCTTTTGTGTTTCGTGGACTGGAAAAGATACTTTAAATCTCAGTGCCAAGCTCTGCTGCCCACAATGTGAATTACTTCGTGAATATAGTTAAATTATGCACCAATTTCAAAACAGCAAATCAACACAACAGTCCCTAAAGTGACACATGTCATTCTAAATGAGCAGCTTATGAGCCAGGAGATTACTCAATGCAACCTTCCCTTGCTGGAAAAAGAAAAAGAAAATTATAGCCTAGGTGCACAGCTGTTGTTATCCATGTTGTTATCTAGCCAGTAAGCATAGTTACCTCTTCTGATGCGTAGTGTTTCCTTGCCAGAAGAGATTTGCCAAGCTCAATGCAGGTAGTAAAGCTGTCATTTCTAGCATCAATTTCTGCCTTGATACCCTGGTGATTGTTCATCAGTAGTTCAACAGATGAAACGTCCCTAAGATGGGAGAACCACAGTTCAGAAACATGATTCCAGACATAAGAGCTGTTACATTTTCAGTCTAACCCAGAGCTGTAGGATGCTGAATTTAATGCATAAACGGTCTTTGTAGGCCAGGAAGCAAGACTGTTAGGGCCTTTTTTTAAGAATGATGCCATTTGGTCCAAAGAAGAGGTCAAATAAATGCATGGGACTTGTCTCTTCGATGGAAATTTTACAATGCAGTTATTCAGCAGAGCGAAGTCTCTGCTAGGCAACCACATGCACAAGCATTTTGCCAGCCTCTCTTGGAACTTGCAGCTCAATGACACTGAATTTTACAAACATGCCTCAACTGACTATCATCCGATTTAGAAGCGAGACCTCCCGTTACCTTGGCTTCTCTTGGGCTTCTATCTGCCGGATAACATCCTCCATCCAAAGCATAAGGTCCCGAACCATGCTGAAGAAGCGGAACTTGTCGCCCGTGTCCACGAGTCTCACCCTGCGGCCCTCGCAGGCATCCAGCAGCGCCTTCCATGCTTCCAGGACCTCGTTTTCCCTCTTCTGGATGTCATCAGCTTTGTCTCCAGCATAGGCTGCCTGCAGGCGTGCAGCATCTTCCTGCAGCTGTCTCACCTGGTGGGTTTTTATGACAGAGAGAAGCATTAGAATTTGGATACTTTTGAGCTACAGATGTGACAACATTTTAGCTGCTAATCCATCATCTGAAGTCACTACAAATATGTTTAGTCTGTGGATAATACAATACTGTGGATATTGTTCTGCTGTTAAGCCAGAATGTTTTTTGGAGAAGGCTCTTGGGTTAACAGACCTCAAAAAAAAAGAGTCAGATTTGCCACTGCCTAAACCTGGTGCAGAACTGGGTGCCAATACAACGTGACTGCTAAATTTCAGGGCAAGTGGGGACCATTTTGATCATCAAATTTCCTTCCTCTCATACAAGCATCACGATGCCACCAAACAGCTTCCACATTAAAACCACTGGCATAGAGATGATTTTTCAATACGTATTATATATTACTTTAGTAGTAGAGAATTTGGAAATTAAAGATCATTCTACTACTAAAAAACTCTTCTCCTTCTGAACACTCTTGGAAAACCAAATGCTATTTCTTGAGCATTTCACATATTTTTCCAGACAGGAATCATTCTATTAGCTCTTTTGGCCCTATCTCATTGCCAAAAACAAGAAAAAGTCTGAATACCAAATTGAACATAGTATGAGCTACGAGCACAGGAATCGTGCCATTCTCATGCTGCTCCATCCTGGTACTTCTCTGTTTCACCCCACATCTAACCCAGCTGCTTTGGTCCCAGTTCTACACTACGACTATGTATTCTTTCATTTAGGCCTTGATTATAATCATTAAACCTTTTCTGAGGGATTGGGATTGCTGTTTTGGAAACATCTCACATTTTATGCACCTAATCTATAGCTGTTGGAAATGAACCACTTCCACATCCAATGGTTGTTACGACCCCTTTCCTCTAGTGTAAGCAACTATGTAACCTGCAACAGATTCCAGACCTGGCAGGCAAATTGGCCATAAAGGCAATCTGTTCTGACCTACTGCAATAAATGTGAGCAGCCATATCACTCACGTTCCTTGAGCAACTTCTTCCTTTCTGAAGTTCTCATTTTGGCAGCCAAATAATGTCTTTTGGGTTAGCATCCCCCGGGTGCTGCGTGTGTGCTGACACCTGGAGCGCTGTCCTCTCTGTCATCTATTCAACAATCCTTGGCCTCAGAAGAATCAGAATCAGATCAAACTTGGCTGATTTAAAAAATCTTAGCCTGGACTATGCAATTTAAATCTCTTCAGAATGGCAGCATCATAAAAAAGAGTGATATTTAAGTTGGAAAGGCCAAAATTTGTATAGAAGTCAAAAGGGGTCTACAAAAATTCACAGATTTCCTATTTCCTTTGCCTCTCAGACAGTGGATAAAAGACATTTTAAAAGCTTGCCTATCAGGAGAACTTTTTTACCAGCCTAAGAATCCTTGAATTTTACCCCTGTGCCCCAAGTATCATTTGGAATAGCTGTTCTCCCATGGGACAGGTTAGCCCCATGTGTCTCATGTTCACAGCACTGACCATGTGGCATGGGGAGCAGCCAAATCTAAGGTGACTTTCAGCATGTTTAGTTTCAACAGAACTGTGTTATGAAGAGAAAAATTTGAGAGTCGTATTCTTTGCTAGCTCTGTTCTATTCTAAAAATTCTTGACAGATTTAATATCTGTTCAATGTCTTTCAGATGTTGCTTAAAGAGAAACTATATTAAGTCAAATGAACCTTTCTCTTTGCATGTAAGCTATTTTCCAGCCTTCTTAGCCACACAGTGTATTCCTAGCATTACTGCTTGAGGCAGTCAGGAAACGGTCCTCTGAGGACCAGACTGCGTTACCCTCGTGCCTCTCCATCCATCTCTGTTCCTGACCACGCAGCAGGAACACTGCAAGGGCACAGCCTAAGACTGCTGGGAGACATCACAGTCTTCTGCTTTACCACAAATCAGCTTGGAAGTCTTCTGCCTTTCTGATTTCTTCTCCAATCAAAGCTAGGGGATGTGAATATGCTCAACAGACAATTGTGTGTGGAGAAGAAATCTAGAAAATTTCTAGAAATCTGTATAAGGGAAAGTAATGGACCTATACAATGACAGAGAAGCAGAAAAACAGGTAAGAAAATGGCCCATATGGAGTTATTCCTGCAGGAATATGCTTGGAAAAGCGACTGGCAGCACTCTACCTCCCAGGCACAGGAGAGGCAAGAGCAGCAGAAGCGCTCTGCAACAGACCCCTACATCCACACACAGCACTGCTTGCTGTTTTTGTGGTTTGCTACATACCTGGGTGCCGAGGGCCTGGATATCATGCTCGAACGTTGTGTGCATTCTCTGTAGTGTTTCCACTGTGTTCTGGTCTCTACCAAGCTCCTCGGGCAGTTTCTTGTGTTTGTCTTGAATACGTCCTAAGATTTCCTTGGCATCGTGGTAAAATTTGTGCAGTTCATAGGAGGCTGCCAGAATCTGTGTTCTGGTGTCAATGAGCTCCAGGAGGTCGGCCCAGGCCTCGTTCAGACCGTCCTTCCACTCCGCGATGGTGGCGGCGTCGGAGTGGCCCGAGTTGATGAGCTCGTCGGCCATGTGGTTAACGGTGTCGACGCGCTCCTGGCCAATGTTTCCAGTGTCTCGGGCAAATTCTCGGAATCGCTCCTGCAGCATCTGAAACACAAAGAAACAGGCAACAATACAGTTACAACGCCATCCAAGAAAACTCTGCAAGGCAGCATATTTTATATTAACCACGTGCTAATCTGCATGGCACCCAGGAGAGGCATGTCAGCCCGGCACGATGTCCGAGGAACTCACCGTTACGTGTTCATAATCCTGGCCCAGCTCGTGAGACCCTGCCACCACCTCCCTCTCAGCAATCCACTGCTCCAGGTCGTCCACCTCACGGTTCAGCTGGAAGAGCCTGTGCCTTTCATCCAGCTTGCCCCTTCTCTCTTCGGCTAGATCCTTCAGGCCTGCATACAGCTTATCCACCTTGGACTGCCGCATGCTGATGCGCTCGCTGGAAAAACAAACAGCTTTGAGCCCTCACTGTCTTTTACAAGTAACAGAAGTAAAGAGGAAAGAAATGTAAGGAACAAAAATCACCCATAGGATATTTAATCCACAGCATGAATACGTCTGCTGGTCCAGGAAACTGGCTCAGACACCCTGGGACCAACCCTTTGCTGCCACAGCTGATTGCACTAGCTGGAAGGTGAGAAAATGAAGCTGGGAACCAAACTCTCCATTTGCTGGACCACAGATCACACCAGAGTATTTTTCGTGAAGAAAGGCAGGATCTAAACTGCTGAGGCAAGTAGTGGTCACTTGCACTTAAATTCTGCTTCAGAAGCACTGATAGATTTCTTACAGGGCTAAGCTCTAATGCTCAGCATCTCCAAAAGTGATTAATGTGTCTACTTGCTATGTCTTTTGCTTATTTTTCCTCACAGCCATATAACCCTCTCTCATTGCCTTCCCCATGCCACGTAAAGATTATTTTATTCCAGTACTCAGTCAGAAGCCAAGAAATTCATTCTCATCACAAATTACAATGACCACAAGAGAGTGCTTTTGAGTTAAGTAACACTGAACCTTCTACCAGAGGAAGAGAGCAACTTTCCTATGATATTGCTATTCTCAGTCAAGGCATAACAGTAAAACAAGTCAACCTCATAGTCACATTACCCTTGAAGTCAAAGACATTGGAGAATTCCGTTTGCTCAGCTGTAGCTCTCACAGCAAAAGAGCTCTTAAGCTTCCTGTGTACGCTCACTGGGAAAGCTACTTAGGAAAGTTAGCGTAAATCAACCAGTAAGAAGAGGTTAGTGTGCCTACATTTAAAATTTCAGATTAAAAGATCCTATTCTACTGGAACTTTAAAGAAAAGAGACAAATCTTGGGGACCATTGCTCTAAGAGGGGGAAGAGTAAATGGCTAAATCTACGGTCTGGGTGTGAAGCTGGCTGACATGAAGTAGGCTGCATATGGCTTCTTGTCTCTCAGGACTGCTATACCCCTGTGAGGCTCAGTGGAGCTGGCAAGCCTGATGCTGCTAGCATAAAGTGTATACCAGCTAGTTAACGAAGGTGCCCAGTAGTACCCAGAATACAGCAGCTGCACAAACTGACCCTTTTCAGGACAGAAAACCACACTCACTATCCTAGTTCTCCCAGTATCTTGTCCCTGGCCTAAACAGGATGGTCCAACACACGTATCAGCTTTACCCATAGACTCTTCCGAGCTTCCTACCAGTCACTGTGGTCTTTGTGTGTCAGAAGAAGCCCCCGAAAAGACTGAACGACTGAAAGAAACCACGATCTCATTAAACACAAGAGTTAGTACCTTTCTGGGTGGTTATCTGCCACCAAAGTTCTGCTGGTCTTTGAAAGCTGGTGCACAGTTTCAGCATAGTCTTCCACTGCCTGTTCCAAAATCTGGTGTTTCTTCAACATGGACACTGCACTCTGCTCGTCCTGTAACAGTGACAGCAAATAACAGCTCAGTTCCCCAATTCCAGGGAAAGACTCAAAATAGCAAGTTCATCTTGGTGTATGAAGAAAGATCAGTAGCTAGAAAAATTTATAAGGAAGTGCTCTCAAGTACAACTCGAAGACTAATTGTTCTGGCAATGGTATATAAATAGTTGCCTTTATGGTAAATGGTCTGCACAGAAAGCAAAATGACAAATGAAAGGGTGAATACAAAACCCCGCTGGGACGCCAAACAAAATGACATCAGTGTGTACTGAGCACGTTGGGTTTCCCCTTCTATGAAGCTCTTTGTGTGTTTACACAACACTGGTGATTGTGCAGGGTTCAGAAAAATGGAACAGCTTTAGGCACGTCGCTTGTCTGGCCTTTCAATTACAGTCTGCACCAGAGACAAGAAATGCTAAAGAGCACATGCCAAAGGATTCTCCACAAAACTGCCTGGATCCTGATGTGAACCTTTGGTATTCTCAATGTTACTTGAAATTGCCAACAAGCCTTCTCATTAAAATATTTTTCAGGATGCTCAGGATTCAGTTGTTCATTAGTTGAGTATTAATACTCCTTTACACTCATATTTCTTAGATATATAAAAAAACCCACAAATCCCTGTTGACTGAAGATTGGAAACCTATGGAATGAGTGGTGTTGAGACAAAGATGAGTTTTATTTTATCCAACACTGCATTTAAGTAAAAAACAAATAAGAGGCAGCATACTAAGATCTCCTTGTGACACTGCACTGCAAAAAAATGAGTTAAACTAGTTTTTTGTATGGATTGCTCAGATTTCACCCTGCTCAGAGTAAAAGCAGGCCTGTAGCTGAGGACCAGCGGCAACAGTTGACTGAACCTCAAGCCCGAATCACACACAGGTCCATCGTGCTACTCTCAGTGACTCAAAACTGCTAGAAATTTTGACCTAACTGTACTGTACTGTCAGATCTGACCTTATAGAAAAGAAAGGCAAAGAGATGCTATCCACTGTGCAAGGCTGCTTCCCTGGTGCAGCATGGCAAGGCCTATCCTCCACACTATTAGAGATGTCATAACAGATACATGAGATGCTCACCTGAGATCTCACAAGGGAATTAAATCTGTCTGTGCTGCCATTACATTAGTGACATAATACATTAAGTCACCTCTCCCCCTGTAGCTGCGCAATTAAAGCCAAACTAGTGTCACCCCTTTGCTGCTCACCTTGGCTTTCTCTTCTGACATCATGTAGAGCTCCTGCTCGCTCATCCAGGCCTCAGCCTCCGCAGCATCGAAGTAATACTGCTGGGCCCTGTGTGACTCCTCCAGGCGCTTGTGGCGCTTCTCCGTCTCCTCGATGAGCAGGTTCCACAGCTGCTGCAAGTCTGCCAGTCTCTGCTGAATCGCTTCAGCATTGGGGCTGCTGTCTGTGATAATGTTCTGACTTCTCTCAAAAATATCATCAATGCGAGGCTGATGTCCCTGGATTTCCTTCTGCAGGGTCTATGTGGGAGAAAAGCAGACTGCTGAGATAGTGCACCAAATGGAAAAAAAGCAGTAGCTCCATGGGGTTTGGGGCCGCACCTCCAGCAGGGCAGCAAAGCCTGTGCCATCGGTCATGGGACAAACCCTGGCTGCCCCCTCCATGAGCATCCTGCCCTCTGAACCCGCCCCACCACCCCAGCACATTTCCACCACGCTGCAACTTACAGCACATGGACTCCTTCCAAACAGAGTCTCATCAAATATCCTTGCCAAATTAGTTGGCACTAAGGAAAAATAGCAGATAAGGAGCTCTAACAGCACCTGCTTACCTGATTTTTCTTTATTAGTAGCTGCACAGTCTGGAGGTTGTGTCCATGATCAGTAGATGTTGCTATAGGCATCCTCTCTCCAACCCACAACTGAAAGCATGAGAAAAAGAACACATGTGACCCCAAGCAACATCAGACAGAGTTAGGGGAGCAAACAAGAGGCTACAAGTCATGAGAAAAGCAGCCCCAGTCTAACTGCTATTAAGAATCACGATGAAACAGGTTTCTTTCTAGTTCTTTGATAGCTGTGACATTTTCCTAGTGTCTAGAAAAGACGATTTCTTCTGTACTTACAATCTCATCTTCTACGTCCCGGTTGAACTGGTGGATCTCTTTGGAGGCCAGCAGGTTTGCCTTTCTTTCATTCAAAGGTTCCAGTAACTCCAAAAATTTCTTCTCTACAATGAGGCGTTTGCCATCTACTTCATCTGTACTCTTCCCTTCTTGACTTAAAGCCCGTGCCTGGCTCTGCAGCTCTTCTATCTCCTTCTTACGAACATCCATCTGATTCTCTAGCATCTAAACAGGAAGAAATATGCCAGAAGGACTTGAAAACAGAGTAAAAATAGTTTATGTGCCTAGAGAATGTCAATAGCTTTACAAGAAGAAAGAACAGCTGCTGGTCACTTAGGATTTACCACATTCATAATTACTGTTATATTAATAGCACTCACATTGCAAGGAACAAGACTTAAACACATATTCACTGCTTCACTGCTGGGGCCACCCACTAATGTCCCTCAGAGTTCTGTCTGCTAGTGCAAACTTGGCCAGGGCACAGCTCATTCTCTTCTATCAGCCATTCACAAGTTACCCTGAACAACTCAGGAGCACAGCCGAATGCATGAGCAGAGTGTCACTGCTCCCTGACGTCCTTACTACTCCCTGCTGTCGTTATGGCAGAGAACCAGGGACCAGCAAACATAAGAAAAGTCTGAATCACAGGGAGACAGCCATTTACAGAGAGGGGATGGCTAGGAACTGGAGGACTACAGCAGAAAACACAAAAACAAAAATGTGGGGAAGAAAGGCAGTACAGAGCAGGGAGTGCATGAAGAAATTTATGGTTGGTTTCTTTTTGAAGGTGGTGTTGCTTTTTGATGAAGAAAAACAGGTAACGAAAAAAAAGAAATGCAAATAAAATGTTATTTGAAACTGAAAGGATCTCCTCCCTGTCCATTTGGATAGAGAGATCTGCCCACACTGCAGCCTGTGCTCTGTTTACCTGCTGCTTCTTCAACAGGATGTTGACGCTGGTGAGGTCTTTCCCGTAGTCGTCCGACTGAATTTGGCTCTCCAGACCATTCAACCACTTGTCCAAATCAGCACAGCTCTGCGTGAAAAGCTCGGCCTTGTTTGCATCAAAGAGGCGCTGTGCCTTGGTTTGGGTAGTAGATTCAAGCTCTTCCCACATTTGATGGAGTCCCGTCAGCTTCTCTTTTACCACGGCTTCAGTCTCTGGTTTCTCTGCGATGAGCTGCATTCCCTCCTGCAAAGCAAACAGCAAGCACACTGGTACCCTCAGCAGCACTCTCAGTCTGTTACTCAAATTACTCTGATTAGGAAGCACTCAGGATCCCTCATCTGCTGGCTGCATCAACTGCTCATTTTCTATCACCAATTATCCAATGACCTTTTCCAGAACCGGCTCCCAGGCTCCTCTGTTGCCAGGAAGAGGGTTTCTTGGCACTGGAAGGGCAAGCGGCGCCTCCTTCCCCTTCGGCACCACACGCTCCCTGCAGGCGGGAAGGCTGTGGAGGCCGGCGGAGCCGCCGTGTCCTGGGAGGGAGAGCGCCCGCTGCCCCATCCCGCGCACCCAGCCCACGTGTGGGGCACCCAGGGCAATGCTGGCAAAGGGAACCCAGGGCACCGAGCCGAGCTGTGGGGCTCACGAGGGTTGTTGGAGTGTGCGGCATCAGTGACCGTCTGGGAACGCATCTTGCCTTCCCTCAGCGCCCCCAGTCATTTAAATTAATGCCATTTCCAGAGAAGAATGATCTTTGCTGGGGAGCAGGAACCCTGCAACTAGGAAAGACCAGCAGAGCATTTGGATCTAAGATCTCATTTTGTTTTTAGGAAGATCTGGAAGTATTTATTTCTAATGACACTGCTATCTCTGTATGCAGTTGGTACTCGGACAATAGAAACACCTTTTTAGAGGCTAACGGTACTCACAGCCCAGCGCATTTAATAGGAGTGACCACGATAACATTAATACAGAGATCCTCAGGTGTGGTCTAATGCACAGCTTTGGTCCTTCTTTGTTGCAGTCTGTTTTTTCATGAAGCAAGGGATGAGGCTGTACTAGCATCACCAAGAAAGTACTGCAAGTACTAAGAACAGCCTTCTAATTACACCAATAAAAGGTATTACTATTTGCAGATCACAGAAAAGCCTCTAATGGGATCCAGAGTGCCAAAGTGGGAAAGGAAATGAGCAATTAAGCTAACTTACACTGAACAGAAACCCACTCCAAACAAGAGCTCCAAACAAGAAATGGGGGCAAAAAAAAGGTACAGCACCTCATGCCATATTAAAGCTTTCAAAGAAACTCCTATGGGGCTGTGAATCTGTTAATTGATCACAAAACTGGTTGTACTTTACCTTCATGCATTAAGGTTGCATGTGGAAAGGCAGCTTGATAATAGTCCTGAAACATGCAAAACAATAATATGGATGTCTAAACTCAACCTCTTTCAGTGATTTGCCCAGCAAGTATTTCTACTTTGTTAAGTCGGGTCACTTCTGCTACTTCTACCTTCTGCATATGAAAAAGAGGCTATGTCCTCCCAGCAGATGAGAAGGACTAGACAAACCAAACTATCCTGGCAAAAAGAGCCAGTGAGCATTCTGTGAGAAGGTCTTGTAAAAAAACACAAATGAGAAATAAAATGGGTTGGATGGAGACAAAATGCAATAGATACTTAATTCCACAGTAATGACAACTCCTTTTGCCTTAGCTGAAGAGGACTATATCTCCTGTCTGCTCATAACCATCTTAAGCAGAGGAGAGAGCATTTTTTGGACATTCTTGAATTACCTTTTCAATCTTCTCCAGCCACTCTTTGTTGGATGCAAGCTCTGCCATAAATGCCTGATGCTTTAGCCATTTGCTGTGCAGGTTCCTTGCCTCATCATAGGACATATCCTGGGCTGTCAGCATCTTTTCATTGATCCAGAGCGAGAGCTGAAAAAGAAAATACGCAAAAGCTCATGACTTCTCAAACACCTATGGTAGGGGCCCTAGGCAAAGGGTCAAAATGATGCGTGAACAGGGATTCGGAGAGGCCCGTTTCAGGAAAGGTGCATGAGATTCAGAGACTGTCGCTTGATTAACATTCAGCTGACTGAGATTCAGGTTTCATTCACGTATTCACCTCTTACACAGTTGAATAACGTCCATCTACAGTAAATAAATAACCTAAGGAGAAAGAAACCAACTCCAGCATAAGCAACATCAAATATACAGGTCTCACCCAATTCAGGAAGAGAATCTGGAACATGTTTATTGGTCACAGTGTATTTTTATACGTTTTTTTCTTTGCAACATTATTCAATGTGCTACTTAGGACTGCAACTTAAATGCCATCTCTGTGAACCTGTGTGTAGTGAAACTAACCTCCCAGGGACACTGCAGAAGGACATGCTAATGAAGCTGGATGCAAAAATCAGTCTCCAGAATTATTAAACAAAGCCTCAAAGTATATTTTTCAGGGAAAGACTGAATGAGATATTCTCTATTTCTGCTTATAACAAACATTATAAAAGCTGAAGTGGTTTTGTACCATTACAGTACCATTAATTCGCATTACATTTGTATTTTTCCCCTGTAGTCGTGGCTCTGTATACATTACATAAATAATAAATTTAATCCATTTATTCATCTAATCTCCAAAGAGATTTTTGCTACACAAGACATTCATTTTCCCATTATATAAAATCCAAATCTGATTTCGCTATGATTTTCTACAAATATATAGATACTAAAAACAATTTCCAGAACTGGAGAAAATCAATACTTTCAAAAATAAGCTTGCCTGCCAAGGACAAATGGAAGTGAAAATGACTGTAGCAGCAAACAGCAGATTTCCTCTTAGGAAGAATCTGACTGCTTTAACTATCTATTCCTTAAGTGCAGATGAAAAACATATTCACAAGAGCATTTACAGACCTTGCAAAAAGTTTCATTTCCTGCATATTTAGAGTTGCTCACCCCAGAGGGAAATGTCAAAACAAATTCCAGTTTTGTTTCTAGAATGGCTCTCCTGCAAAACACACCCTCCTACTGGGAAGCAGCACGACAAGAAGGGTGGCAGAATACAAGCAAAACTCGCCCATTCACCCCTGTTTACTCTGAATCCTTCAACAACAAATTCATTCTGAATTCCAGAATGTTTTTCAAAATGTCCCTTAAAGGCACTGTTAAGCTCTACACACACAAAAAGAGGGAAAATTTATGAGACCAATTAAAAAATTCCTCAGCCATTCTGACATAATCTAAGGAGATAAATGATCATCTTAATGGAGACCTCTGTAGACATCCAAGTTGACAGCTGTAGCAGGCTACTGTGCTGCTTACATTCAAAGGTTACATTAAGCATTGCCACATAACCCTAAATTAGTGGTTGCTCTCCTGCTTTGCCACACAGAAGACAGCTGCTGCACCTTGCAAATTGCAGGGCTTGTCTTGCACTGTTTGCTTTTACTCCGCCGCAGCATCAAGGCTCCCAAGGATCTAAAAGGGCTTCACCAGGAAGGCTGCTATCACCTCTGCGAACAGGTGGGGCGGACTGAGATGCGGGAGATACGGGACATGCAATCAGGCAGCGGCAGCCCACGTAAAACCCACATCTCCCAGAAACTTGTTAAGCTCCTCCTGAGAGCACAGAAGTGCAAAGAGAGCATTTCCAGGGCAACTATTAAAAACGGGGTTTTGAAAGGAATAGTGTCACTGGAAGTCAGTATTTTCAGTGAAAAAGTATACGTAAAAAACAGTAGTAAAACAACACTATTTCACTGAAACAGTGCTTTGGAATGACACTTGGGGTGTTTATTTCTCCAGAAAAAAAACAAGGCAGTTGCTAATGCCTGCACAACTAGATATTAGGTTTCCTCCCACCTCCTGCACCTACTCTCTCTCCTCTCAATTCCCAGGAGACTGCAGCACTTTGTAAAGGAAAAAGCAGCAGGAACCAAGCAAGTCCTGTAAACATGGCAGAGAGTAAGGGAAGGAGAAGGAGCACCGCTGCCGCTCTTGCCCAGCGCTGTGAATTCCCAAACCGAGAGGGCCTGTCTGCCTGTGTGAGGGTCACAGATGGCTACGGTGCAAGACAAAACCTGCCGGCAGCCTCAGCAAACAGACAGAAAGTTTCCAGCGTGTGGAGCGTAGCCAGACTCTGGTGTCCCTGCAGAAATCAGCCCAGACACCGCTGGGATGGCCACACGGGGCACATCGGCCTCAGTCTCCTCTAAGGGCAGCACGGGAGTGCAGGAAGGCAAAGAACACAGCAGGGCAAAATGCATCACATCGCCCCTTCTCAGGGGTCCCGTTTTGCTCTTGCCAGGACACTGGTGCTCCGTGAGGCCCAAGCCGGAGCCGGGGGGACACGGCTCCTCCGGGCCAGCCTGCCCATCAGCGGGCACCCCGCAACAACGCTGATGCCCAGCTTGGAGCCGCAGTGTGCTCGCCTCTGGGAAAGCAGCAGCATCCTGTTCACACCGAGGCTAGGGCCCTCACAGAATTATCGAGGGAAATTGGTAGCATTTTGGTATCTTCACTGATGTCTTTGGGGCTGTACAGTCAAGACATCCATGCTTCAGTGGGTGGAGAGGAGTAACAGAGAGAAAATGCATTCAGGAAGGCCAGACACTAGATACTCTGCATTTTCCTTTCTCATTCAAAGAGAGGGGAAAAAAACAGATTCTAGGGAACACAACCTCTTTCACAAAATCCATGAGCCACGGGGGTTTTTGTATTAGAGATGGCACGGGGGAAGGAAGGAGCCGCTGCTGGTAACAGCAGAATTTCTGCTAATGGGCCGTGTTTTTGCCACGTAGGTGGTAGCGCCGGAGCCAAGCTCCGGGCCGGCCTACGCAGCGCCGTGCTCGGCAGGAAGCCGGGCTGCATCCAGGCAACGGGGCAGTAAACAGCACGTGCCCCGCTCACGAGCGCCGTGTGGTTCCTTCCTCGTGCGAGCGCCGGGTTGCTCCTTCCTCGTAGGAGCGCTCCGCTGGGGGACAACTCCCATTTCCAGAGACTCCCGCGACTTCCAGTCTCCTGCGGCCGGCTGAGATGAACAGATAAGGCCCTGGCTCTTGCTATGGAAAACACAGCTTCCACAGAGCCATCTCTGCTCACGGGCCCCCAAAATAGACAGCTAGTTGTTAATACACCTCACAGACAAGGCTCTTTAGGGCCAAGGTATCGGTCAATACTGCATTAAATAACTCCACAACTACTTGGTTAATCCCTTATGCTGAGAACAAGAATCTTCCTAACTTTGAACATTGCTTTTAGTCAAAAGAGCCCACACAATGCGCTAGGAAATCTGGATTGTTTTTTAAATGCTTAACAGTTTCAAACACATGCAAACTATCAGATACACAACACATTAATCCAGCTTTTCCCACATTCCATCCTTCTGTCCTTCCATCCTTCTGCAGCATTCTGCAGAAATCACTTGAAGAAACCTCCTGCACCGAGCCACATACACATACAGACAAAAGTTTTAATGTAGCAATTCATGGCTAATCCCACATGATTAATTTATACACAGCTGAAAGTCTTCACTGCTTATGGCAATTTTCCCTGTCTTTAACTTAGATGTGAAAGGAAACAAAATTAAGATCATGCCAGAAAGCAGCAGAAAACATTAACTTTTGTAGGTTTTTCTTTACATTTTTCACTTCACAGGATATATGACTGGATGACTTGACTGAAGAATACTGGACACTGCAGTCCTCACCATGTCTGGCATGCTCTTTTGCAGCAAGCAGCTTTCAAAGATAAAAATGAAAGGACATAATTTACCTCTTGACAATCCTGGAGGAACTTTTGAAGATCCCTGTTATCTTTCAGTCTCATTAGAAGTTCACTGGCAGCTTCACGGTTCTTCCTATGTCTATTCAAAAAATAACAGACAAAAGCAGTCCTTGAAATAGGCATTTCATGAGAAATCATGATTTGTTCAGTTCTGTAGCCTCCCTGGGATACAGGCGATGAACAAGCATGTAATGAATAGCCACACTTTGGTGCCTTTCAAATGAAGGACATTTTTGCAGCTCAGATATGTCTCTGCTATTCAATGTGTTTATTTAAGTTCAGCAGGCACCTGTTTTTATGACTAGCTAAATCCACTAGGACACATTTTGAAGTCAGTGGGGTTTCACACAGCTGATGTTCAGAGCTTGGCCCACTTAGTCCCTGGCCACAGGGAGGTTTGTACCGCCTTGCCAGAAACTGCGAGAAACCCATCTCCAACTTTGCAACAATTAGCTCACATGTTACACAGCCCTTGCAACACATGCAATTGTTGTAACAGTCTTTAATGGGCTTTAACTGTGACTCAGCTCCTCTTTCAAGTAAGCAAAACTGCAGTGGATTACACAGCCTTCCAAAGGCTGCACTTAAAAAAAAATTAAAAAAAATGGCAAAACAAAACAAAAAAAATCGTGAGAAACACATATACATATTTTTTTCAAATAAAAGCTTTATGCACTTTGAAATGTTTTTCTCAGACAGTTTAAGAGCAGGCCCATTATAGAGGGAAAAAAAAAAGAGTTAATTAAAAACAAACCCTATTTTTACTTCATAATTACTTGCCTCCTGAGTGGTGCTGGCAAACCCAAAGGTTTCGGTGGGTTCTTCACTTCAAATGGGCATGGCACCCTAAAAGTTGATTCCCAAGGTATTTCTGAGAAAGCTTTTACCTATTGCTTCTTTTGGAGTAGTTACCCTGCCCCTTGGTACTTTCATTTCTTATGAGGCAATTTAGGTGGAGGAGGCAGAATTAAGAAGATCATTTTTATTTATTGCTCATTGTGCAAGATTTGTTCATATCCCCTGGTGCACAGTCTGAAGGTAAAATATTGCTGTACTTAGTAACAAACTAAGATAAATAAGGACAGAGTCTGGAAATTATTTTATAGGGCGGTAATTTATAAGATGATCTCAACACATACTAGTAATAGCTAAATAAATCCGTATTAGTGGAAACCTGCAGATTCTCATGATCATCTTGAACCCTATAATTTACATGTTGACAAGAACTGGATTAAGATACTCATTTTTCTTGGTCTAAAAGAAGTCACCAGCAAGCTCTCTGGGGCACAATTACTAAGTACAGAAATATAAATAACCTAGAGGGCCAGGTTTTACATAAAAGTTCTGTAGGCAGAAGAATAGGAGAAACCCTTTACAGAACCACAAACTGCTTCTCTCTGTCTCGGCAGCTTTCTCAGAACAACCAGTAAGCAACATCTATACAGCTGTAGGTCAAGAAAGTTGGTTAAAGAACAGACAGCCACAAAGACTTGCATGTAACCATCTAGCAAGAGTTTGGAGTACAAGTCCAGAAAATCTTGACGTTCTGATAGGCTTTATCTGAGAGAAGACAAAAGAGGGGACCCACATAAATTGTGCCTTAGGGGAAATCTCTGTAACGTAGCTTGCACCATTGGTTTTCAATCCACTCTTTCTTGGCTAGTCTTTATATACCTGGGCATATGCAGCGCATTACTCAGGTTGCTAAAATGAAGCAAGGAATTCTTTGGATGATTTTATCATGGTGATTTAGTACACTTGAGGCTAGATTACTTTCTAGACTCTTATGTGTTTTGGAGAGGACACAAATAAATTGTGAAATTAAGAGGAGAATTTTCATGGCACCAATTTGAAGAGAATTCTTGAATAGAGAAGTCCTTATGTGGAGAAATCTGACATTTAAGAAGGAAAAAATAAATCTGCACAGCAAAAATATGTCCTGAAGAGTGTTGAAAACATTGACTTCAAGAATTTTGAAGGGAAAACATGTGGGAACACCAAACAGATGATATATAAACATACATATATGTGTGTGTGTGTTTGTGTATGGCAGCGTATCATGATCTTTGCTGCTTAGAGCTCTTTAACCCTAGAAGGTCTTTTGTTAGTTCCAGCTGAGCTAAAGTGAGACTGAAACATGGGCATCCTGATTTTTTTTTTCTGGAAAGAAAATCAGATCAGGAAAACACAGCTCTGCCCAGGGAAATCTTAAGAGCCCATCTCAGAGAAATAAATTCCACAAAGAGTGACTGGGACGATATAAGGGATGGTTAAAAAAAAAACAAAACACAACACTTCCAGCAGAGACTGTCACTGCACAGGGACATCTGCTAAGTGCATTTCCATGCACAGGCTGGGGCTGCTGGCTCCCTTCTGCACCATTTAGGTCTACACTACTTAGGCGCAGAAGTCTCAAATGCCAGAACAGCAAAGGAGAACAATGACAAACTGTAAACAGGGTTTAAACTGCGCACTTGTCTTGAAAAATGAGGTAATTGTAATTGGAGGATGGAAACTGCTGGAACAAGAAGGAATTCCTGTGTTTTCATCATAGAATTGACATTATTTTTGACTTGAACAAAGGGACTTCAAGAAGGGGGCTCCTGTCCAGAGTGGCTATATCTAAACACGTCGTTAATTCCTAGTTAATGTTTCGCTAACCTGATCTTCAAAAGCTGCAATGATAAAGATTTTAGACTTTTTTTATTCCAGGGCACAACTACCCTTACTATTACAAAGCTTCTCCTACCTCCTGCTAGCAGTATGTTGCAAGGGCTTTAGATAAGGAAGCAGGCAGCAGCCCGAAGAACAGAGCCCTTCACGACACGTGTTTTTATGCGGACGTCGGTGGCCGCCCCACGCCACGGCGGGGCGCGCGGGTGGCCTGGACGAGGCGGATCCGCACGGGGGCAACGGACAGGCTGGCCGCGCGGCGCGGTGGGAGCGCCACGAGGGCTGAGGAGCTGCTGCAAGGGCGAGAAAGCACCAAGTCTGACACCGGGGAGGCCTTCGTCCAGGAGGAAAACCCAAAGAGAGCAGCCCTGCAGGTTTGGGGCAAAGACTGAACAACAGCTGTCACTGATCAACTGTCATCGCTATCAAAATCCTGCTCCGCAGATCAGGGCAGAGAAGGGTCAGAACCTCAGGCCCTTTCACACATAAGGTCAATGGCTGCTCTTATCAAAATGGCTTGTGGAAGGGGATCCCACGCTTTTAAAAAGATTTCTCTTTGGACTCCTGTTATTTGGAACAACTGAATTCATCCTCCCGTTCACATACATAAACATATTTGTTATTTACACTGTAGCAGTGCCTGGGTGCATAAAAAAGGGATTTCTCTGCATATACTGAAGAGGCAACCTTGGATCTGAATTTCCAGGATAAGCCAGACTTACATAGTAAAACAAGACAGTGAAGATACTGTAATCAGTTAGAAATGGGGGCATCTTCCTTCCATGGTGACTTTATAAGAATCTAAAACATGAAGGTAAGACCTGTCCAGCACTAGCACACGTGTGATTCAGATTCAGCCGAGAACAGAGCACCAAGATTTGCCACAACATTCGCAGGCTGCATCTCCGGCGGCCCCTGAGGATGCTAACGATGCTGCAAACTGACACAATTACTTGTGGTTTAACTGTAAACCTGCGGGTTTCACAGCCTGTGCAGGAATAATAAATCTTAACACATAGCATGCGTGCAACTGCCTGCGAGGAGCACAGAAATATGTGCAATGCTGTTTTAACTTCCTCAGTCGTGAGAGCAAACAACAGGCATTCTCCTTTCTGGTTTGGCAAGGACAAAAAAATACCTCTGTTCTTTGTCAAGGAGAAAGTTGTACAAACACGAAAGTTGATGAAAAACAGACCCAGACCATAATCCAAGTCAGATCCACCACTGTCTTGACACTAGAAGTCATTTTCAGCAGCAGAGAAGTCATGATCTAGGCATCCAGACTCAGGGAGTCCCCTTAGACTCGCTCAAGGCAGGCACAGCTGCACTGGAGGCACCAGCCAGGGCCCTTGCCCTCAGCATCCCCTGGGACTCAGAAAGACCCTCAGAGAGCCTGGCAGGTCTCCCTGACCATAGGAAAATCCACAGGTGGGATCATCTGTAGGAAATCTCCTGGGACACCTCTAGGAGCAGCACCTGCTGTAGACAAAGGAGATCCCCCCTACAGCTTCATAGGTCCTTGGCTCACTTTGATCCCCCTTCTTTCCTCACGACAGCCTTATTTGAACCCTCTCACCAGGTCCTTAACTCATATTGCTATTCAGTCTTTCTCGAGAACTGCACTTGGAGGTTGTGCTGAAGCTTCCCTCTACTCCGCGCTCTCCTCTCCTTCCTTAGCCTGATGCCTGCCTTGCCTCTTCAGAGAGCAGCATTTTAGGGCAGGGGCTGCCTGCTGTTCAGTACCAATGGGCAACGGGACCTCATCTGGGTTCGCCTGGAGGCCCTACTGTAAAAAAACCACCATTAACAACAGTAAAAACTACAAAGAGCTCCACATGGGAAGTATGGAGCCATGAAGCACATTTGAACTTGTTTGTTTGGGTTCCCTGTTGAGCGTCAGGTGGAGCCCTTGGTGGAGAGAGCAGCTTTTTGTAGGAGGAAAGAGGCTTCCTGTGCTGCAGCTGTGCACGGCCCAGCCCTGCGCCTTTGTTCCTGGGCCTTATCAGCCCGACAGGCTCCGGTGCGCGGCCTCACGGATTTCCTGAATAGCAGCGCAAGGGATGAGTTCTGCAGTACTCCACGTAAAGAGCTCTGGAATTGAGGAAGTGCACTGAAAAATGTGGGATAAAAAAATAAAGCCTCTAGGACTTGCCTGGCATCAGAGCAGGAGCTCCAGAGCAAAGTGGTGATGCACTTCGAGCTAGCCCTGGGACAGCCTTGGGACAGAATCAAGCTAGCCCTTCAGGACAGAAAATGCTCCTGCAGGCAGGTCCTCTGAGGACAGAACTTGTTGCAGGAATGAAGGCAGCACTGACAAAACACTTCTTTCTTCTTCCATCCTTCTCACTGGAAGCTCTTTGAGTGTAAGACCCTTTTCCAAGAGAGGACTCCACAGCTGAAGGATATTGACATCTGGGGCAATGGGAAAGTCTGCAGCGCGTGGGATTCGTGGTGTTGACATGAAATTTCTACGCAGCTCATTCAGCCTCTCCACCTCCTCAAATCTATTTGTTGCTTTAAGTCAATGGAAGCTGAGAACAAACGTGCTGACTGGATGTGTTCACTGTATTCTGATATTGCTCAAAAGTGCTTGTTTTTATTTTGGATAAAATCCTCCAGAAAAGGAATTAGTGACCTTCATGCAATGGGATCTCAGATTCTAGGTTGCTGGGGCTGAGAACCCAGAAATCAACAAACTCAGACCTTAGCCTGTTTTCATATAATCTCCTCTTCCTTGCAAATTCTTTTGGGGATCTAAGGAGAGCCAAGCTGGTCAGGCAGATAACAGAATACGAGGTATCCTTGGGTTCATGCTGTCAGAGGGCTGTGAGACCACCAGCAAGTTCTGGGAATAGGAATATCCTCCTTCCTTTAAGCCACAAGCCACAGCTAAAGAGGGTGAATGCACAGTATGTTTGCCAAAAGCAGAAAGGCCCCAAATTCCCTGCACTTCTTTGCTCAGTTTCTTTTCGAGAGATAAAGGCATCTGGCTAACTGTGATCTACCACTGGCTCTGAAAGGATATCCACACAGGCAGCAAACCTAATAGAAGGGTCTTAAGTAACATCTGACCTAGAGGCTATGTATGAGCTTACTCTGTGTTCTGATATTCGTGATAGGGAAGTGCCCTGAAAGACTCCATTATTATTCAAACCAAGAGCAGAAAGACCTATGCCTCATAGCCATCAAAACTGAACATTTGGTTTTCAAAGACACAGAAACCCTTAAAAGTCTATAGCAGCCATGCCACAGCTAAAGAGACAAAGGGAAAGCCTTGTTCTAGGATGAAAGACACATTTGTAACCATGTTTTCTAATCTGATTTCAGAAGAAGGGCCAGACAATTTGGAAAATGTGATCAAAGTCAAGAGGGTGGGGTAGATATAATGCCAATTAGACTCTTGAAGAGCCACATTCCTTCCTCAGAGGAAGGACAGGAATACATTACTGTAATTAAATTAGCTACATGGCAGAAGAGGAAATTTTAAGGCTTGTGGAACCTGGTACAGCTACTGGTACAGCACCCACCATTAATAATAAAAAGCTACTAATATTCTGAGAATTAAACTAACTATTATATTAATTAATTATTAGCAAGACTTGTAGCCAAATTCTGGGTGGTGAGCTCATTACTTAGCCTCTGGAAAACTGGAGAAGTAATATTTAATTAAAATTAGTCTAGCACATTTTTCAAGCATTTAAGTTCCTAATTTTTCCACAGGACATAGAAAACATTCTACAACAGACATTTTTTAACATGCTTCTTTGCCTTGAGATTCTAGCAAAAGCTCATCCCACAGAAAACAGAAGTAAAACATGAACCGCCGGATTCTGCCATCACTCTGACCTTACCTGTCATCAATAGAGTCCACTTTCTCTTGGATTTTGTCTGAGTTAATGTTTCCATCACTAACCAGCCTCCTGCCAGTTTCTACAACTGCATTGATCTTTTCTTCATTTGCGTCCATTGTGGTCATGAAATCCTCTTGTTTTTTGATAGCAGCTTCTGCTCCTTCCAAGGTAGTGGGCATTTCCGTGTGTGCCAAAACATATTCCTGTGGTTAAGACATAAATCAGACACATGGAAGTGTTGTACTCAGGCAGCGCTGTCTGCTCTAACAAAAGATTTATCACATATGAAATGAAGCGACTCTGAAGCGACTCCTAAAAACAGGTAACAGGGCAATGTAACATTATATTTAAAAAAGAAAAAAAAAATCTATTTTCAGCTTTCCTGCCAATCTCTCTTGTTCATTAGTTATTTGTAGTATAGGCTATCAAACCATGGAAATAAAGTAAACCTAGACCACTTACCTGGTTATTAAGAAATGCTTCTGCTTGCTTGGTGTCTCTGAGAAATAGCTGGTATGCATGAGACTGGGAGAGAAGGTTTTGCCTGTTCTCCCACATTTTGTGAAGCTCATTCCATCCAGTGTCCAGAGCCTGCAGGCGCTGCCGTAAGAACATGTACTGGGCATCGGTTTGCCCTTGTGTCACCATCTCACCCATGTCCCTCATCTTCTGATAATCTTCCTCATAGTTGTTGATTTCGTTCTTAATATTCTCATGTTGAGTGAGCAGCTTCTCAGCCTCTGTCAGTGTGTTTGGCATATCCTCAGAGGCAATCGCAGTCTGCGTTCTGGACAGCCAGGACTGGAAGTCATCCAGATCTCTCAAGAACTGCTGAAGTTTGCTGGCTTCTCCAAGAGACTCTTCCCGGTTCTTCAGGGTGGTCTTCATTTCTTCCCATACATCATTGATTTCTGCGAGTCGTGAAAGGATGGCCTGAGCCTGGTCAGGATGCTCCGATTCCAACTTTTCTGCTTCTTTCTGCAGGTCACTTAGCTTAGCCTCAATGGCAACCAGGTCACGTTCCATGCCCGTCAGCTTCCTCTGCAGGGCCATCACTCCAGCAAGATCGTTACCCAGATCTTGGGTGGATTCAATCACTTTGGTCTTTTCCCTGATCCAAGATTTGGTTTCATTGCATTCGAGATGGTAATTCTGGATACTGAGAGCAGAGAGAAGAGCATCCTTCTTCCTGTCAACGAGTTCTCTGAACTGGCTCCATCTGAAATTTGGGAAGAGAGAATGCAGAGAAATTGTGACTTGTATGCAATAACAGCAGAGGGTAACAGTTTTGAGTGAGCTGTTGCTCACATCAGCTTGCTAAGGCATGACATAACCTGGGATTTTTTTTTTATCCTTTCCATATCATCAGTAGTTTTATCAAAACAACTATTACCCAAACTATAGCATGTGCTAGAACATGCCAATTACCAGCAAGATAGGGTTCTTGCAAATATATTTTTTCCTCAAGTGAAGAACTGCCAGTCACATCTAAATTCATTCACTTGAGTCCACTTTGAAACCAAAAAATGAGTGAGTTCACATGAAATGTAGTACCAATTTTCTTTTTATCACAATAGTCAATAGAGTAAATTTCCATCTCTCAAAGAATGATTGAAGTCAAGGGCAAAACTCTGGCCCTTGACATCAAACATTTGAGAGACATAACAAAGGGAAAGTCATACAGCAAAAGGCTTACCTTGAAGATATTTCAGGTAACAGTATCAGAATACTAAAAAAAACACATATACAAGAAACAAAAATGGCCCTGCTCTACCTCTTTCACTCAGTGTCATGTTCTTCATGTGCATTACCTTGTGTTGAGTTTATCTTGCTGCGCTTTGATCTCCTTCTCACTTGGATGGCCACTGTGCATTAGCTGCCTGGCAATTTGGTTCACGACTGCAACACGTGATGCCTGATTGTTCATTTCTGGTTCTAGGCTTTCAAATCTGGAAAAAAAATAAATGATCACAAGGCATTGAAGAACGGAAGTCATGGGAAAGTTGAAAAAGGCAGCTTGTGAAAAAAACTTTCCCCAGTATTCCCAAACTTCCTGGTAAAGTCATTCTCACCTGTGTTGGATCACTTCCAGGTCCTCCAGCTTCTCTGGAATCTGCATGTTGTTCAGCCACTTCTCCTTCTCATCAATCCAAAGCTCACAAGCATCTGCTTCACTGAACATCTTATAAAGAGCAAGGGTATCCTGCAAGGCCTGCTTACGCAGACGGGTCAGTTCAGCAACCTCTTTGTATCTTTCCTCTATTCCAGATAACCTGCCTTGTACTTCGGGAGATCCGGCGTGTTCCTGCGGCAGAGCCTTTGCCTGTTCATGCAGTGAGTCAATGGTCGGCCTGTAGCTTGCTATCTCTTCAGCCACGTCTTTGTGTTTCTTGACCAAGGACTGAGTGGAATATTCATCATGGCCAACATCATTGCTGGAGACAATCTTGAGGATGTCCAACATCCACGCGTCAATGTCATCAGCATCAGCTTGGAACTGATGAAGGAGAGAGGCTTCCTCCAGGCGCTTCTTCCTAATGGCAGATAACTGTTCCAAGTTAGCCCACTGCTCCCGGATATCTTTAATTCTCTCTCTGATTTTCTCTGACCCAAAATGCTCCTCCGCAATCATGTCTTCACCTTCTTTTATCGCCTGCTGAAAGTGGCCACTGCGACCACTCATTTCATCTTCAAACGCCTTATGTTTACTCAAAAGACGCACAACACTGGTTAGGTCCTTTCCATAGTCATCGGATGACAGGATCTGCTCCTTCTCCCTGATCCAACCCTCCTCTTCAGCCATTTCCCAGAAGAACTTCCAGAGGCGCCGAGACTCCTCCAAGCGGGCCCGGCGCTCGGCTGCGAGCTGGCACAGCTCTTGGTAACAGAACTCCATGTGGGCCACACGGTCCCTGATCACCTGCGGGTCACACGGCTTGTAACCTGTTCGGATAGAGAATGCACGTTACAACTCAGACTGGTTTATTTCCACTCTGTACAGCAGAGGCATACATAGAGCTCTTAATTCTTGTTTGCTCCATCTGCAAAGTTTACGTAAGAGAATTCATAGCTGGTCTTCCAAAACACTGAGTGTGAACTATTCAGTCTCCACCACACAATAACAGAGATAAGAAAATGCTGGATTTTAAATGAAGGCAGAAAAGACAATACAGACATTCATGACTGTTTTCAGTGAAACAAAATTCACTATTCCAGAGTTATATCAGCCTTAATAAGCAATAGCACAATATGAGTGCTATTTACTCTAGTTAATGACACTGATTTAGTGGAATTGCTTTTGATTTGCATAAATGAGAACAGTATCAGGCTGGGTCCAATAATTTAAATTGTTTGTATTAGAAACACAGAAGGGGAAATTAATAGTGATTGCTACAGTTGCTGCTGGTTATGAGTGTGACATCCTACGCAAAACACAGTGACATTATGAGTACCTACCTTTGAGTAGGTATCTGGACAAAGTAACCACACTGGCACAGTGAGTGAACAAATCAAGCTCAATTCTCTTACTATAGTGTGGAATTTAACCTTATCTGCCTGGACAAACTCATGACGCTTACAAATATGTTCCATACACATACAAAATTAAGATTAATAAAGGCATGGTGTTTACTAGTTACCTTCTCCATCTGTAGCAAACTTTTGAGCAGATGCATTGACTCCTCTCACTCTCTCAGCCTGAATAGCAATGTCAGCTTCCACAAGGGCATGTTTCTGCAACAGGTCTTCCACTCCTAACAAATGTTTGCCATAGTCTTGAGACAAGAGAAGCACCTGATCAAAATGAAAAAGGCAAACAAATTGGGCTGAAGCCATCAGCTATTTGTTTTTTAATGATTTCTTCATGCATTACTCTTTTCCCTCTGGTACCCTGAGTTAAATCCAGAGAAACACCAAGTCTTTAAGCAGAACTATTTCAAATATAGAGAGACACAGCTAATATGAATTTGGACAATATTCTTCAAATCACTGGCATCCATGAAGAACTTGACCAAGCTGTTCAACTCAGTTTTAAATCTCAGATGATGAAAAGCTACTGTAGCTCAGCAGAAAGCTGAAGAGCACTCAGTTCAGGTGCTGTGAGCTGCTATTCAGCTACATACACCTTACTTTCCCCGGAAAACTCTAAGGTTCTGCTGGCTAACAGAGAAGAACAAAGTCACTGTTCTTCTCCTTTCCAGATCCCAGGAGAATAGATAGGAAAAAATTCCATGTCTTTTAAAACAAAGAAAAGACTTGATCTCCGTGTAAATTACATCAATGATGAAGAGAAACTTTATAATAAAAATTAAATAAAATTTTATATGAAGGGTCTTCTAAACCTCTCTAAAACATTTGATTCACGTTCTTAAATAACAACACGAACCTTCATCTCATCCATCCAGTCCATAATGTACAGCATTTCCTGGAAAATCTTTTGCAGACCAAGGTTCATCTCCAGTCGTTGTCTCCGTGCCCGGAGCAGCTCCAGGAGGTACTCCCACAGGCGGATAACATTGTCCTTTCTTGCAGTGATGCGTTTGATATCATGGTAATTTTCAGTCTCGAGCTCCTTTGCAACTGCAACCACGGCTTGGACTCGCTCTTCGTATGCTGCAATGTCTGTTTCAATGGCCTCATGCTTCTTCGTTGCAGCCTCTACTGCTGGAAGGTCGAAGCCAAAGTTATCCTGTAAAAACAGAGGATGTCTTCAGTAATGGCTGCTCAGGTAAAAAGCCTTAATGCTCAAACTAAAATGATTTACGATTGTCCAAGCACACTTGTTAACATACGAAGGATCCACAACTGCTCTGAGCACTCTTCCTCTGATAAAACCAGCGGACATGTTTCAGAGATATCTACTAGCTTTGCGGAAAGAATTGTGACAGCCATCAAGACTAAACATTTTGGGTCTTTTGGGTTCTTTTAAATTTTGAATCTTTTAAAATCATCTTCAATAATAAAAAATAAAATTCACTCCTGGGCTGTTCCACTGAATTTACTAAGTTATTCAGGTCAAGAAAATCTTGACTGTGGGTAGCCATTTCTTCATCAACCTCTTGTGAGTATAGTCTGGTAGGTTCAAAGAATGGGTATCCTAAATGCATTAAACATGCAGAATATACATATATACACCAAAATATATCTTTGCATGCACATGCACATATAATAAATATATTCAGTAAAATACTTGGCATAACAGAGGAAACATTTTCACTTTGCATGCACTGTATCCTATAATTACTCATGAGCATCATTTTAGTCACACAGACAATTCTGAAAGCAGCACCTGAGAAACTAGACGTTGATTTTCACTCAGCCAAGTTTCCCTCATAGCTGCCTTGCGATCAAATCTGCGTGCAAGTTGTTCCAGTTTCTCTTGTCTGATGAGCTCATTTCGCAGTGCCAGTTCTCTTTCATGTTCAGCTTTTTCCAGTCTTTCCCAGGCCTGAAGATGGGGAAAAAAATGTACCTTCTAAATTTTCATTTTTATTGGTTAATGATAAATCACACATCTACCTAATAAGAAATCAGCACTGAATTCACTTACAGCCAAACTTCATGGAACTAGCTTATTTATTTATAAGCCCCCAAATTATTGTCTGACCTTACACCTTGTCTGCTAAGATACAAGCATGATTTAAAATGTATTCTCAATTCTTTCATTGATTTTCTCAGTAAGGAGTATACATCTTGCGTGTCTTAGATGCATTTTCTTCAGTACATCTGTTGTTTGTCTCCATAAACTTGAACAAACTACCTGGCTTACATGTGTAGAGAATATTTGTTTTAAAATCGTCTGAGCTCTGTTTCCAAAGAAGGGATTACACCATTCTCTTTCAGATAATGAGAAATAAAGATTCATGCCCATTCCCCTCTGTAATCAACTTACTTATGATTGATGCTTTTATTACATCCACTTTAGAAAGAAAAAACAAGTACAGAGATCTCTTACTTTTGCTGCGTGTGAGATCTCTTTTTCTGGGAAAAAAGGGTTAGTCACATGCATGACCACATGCATGTCATTAATATTGTAAAAATAACAGGCCTTAGAAGTACATTGAAAGCAAGTTAATCACCCTTCAGATCTTCTTACAAACAACAAGAATAGCCACAATTAAACAACAAACTACCTAGATCCTTCTAAATCCTAACAGATGTGAAATTGCCTGAAACCCAAGTATTTTTGGCATGCACAGGGGCTTAACGCAGGCAGTGGAGCTGTGCAGTTTACTGCTCTCGAGGACGCAGACCGTGGCCACAGACACCCAGAGCAGTTGCTCCGGGAATGGCAAGCACGATCAAACACAAACGAGGAAAGCCCACAGTTTAAAGCTGTTTGTTATCCTTGAGGGAGCTTGTCAGATCTGCTGCTGTCCTGCCAGCTGCACCAGCAGGAAAAAATCAGACCTGAGCGGGCAGACGGTGCTGTAGAGCTCACAGGGGCCGAGGCCACCCGGGGACGCCAGTTCAGGCAAGCAATTCTGAGCTACGGGGAAATGATCTTTCCTTTACTGCCAGCCCCAAATCTCCAGGCCCACAGGCTGCAGCCAGCAGGCGCATTTGTCATCAGGATGCTGAGACTGAAAGTGAAATAGAAAATTCTGAGTGCCGCTGGCCGAGCTGGCTCAGCTTACCTTGTTAATGTCCGAGATGAGTTTGCCCTCCCTTGGCATGTATACTTTCTGATTGTTGGCTCTCATTTTGCTTTGGATGGTAAAAAGCAGCACTTCCAGGTTTCCTTTTTCTGTAAATCTAAACAAGATTTCCAAGAGGAGGAGAGTTAGAAGAAAGCTTTCATTGCTTCAGAGGTGTTATGAAGCACTTGCTAAAAATACCAGCATTATGAATGGAGCGTTCAGATAAACACCTTCATCTTGTGTGAAAGCTGGAAGCAATGGAAATAGCCCACACATTCCCTGGAACCAGTTGGGTCAAACAGGAAAAAAAAATCTGCACAGAAATCAGTTATCTGTGTGTTTATATTTAAATCTCTTTGGGGGACAGAAGGCAGGATTTTAGTTGACTCTGTTTACTTTGTGTGCATTGTCCTAGTTTATCATTTCAAGAAATGGAAGTTTTATGTAAAGTCTGCTGCAGTCAATAAATCCTTCGCACCGTTTTCCCTTAGTTGCATGCCTGGGAAATGCACAAATGTCATAGACACTAGGGAGCAGAGTACTGTTTAAAAAGATGTCTGGGTAGCCTGTAATATTTTGGATTACCGTTATTATTTATTATTCATTAAGACGTATATTAGATAAAAATAATAAACAGACCTGAAATTATAATACTAAAGAAACTTTCCAGAAATAAGTTGAATGGCTGTGGATATACCACTTGTAGAAAACATAGTTCTTTTTTGCCAAGCCAGATAAACTTCCTCTTGATTTTGAATAAACAGTAGATTCCTTTATTATTATTGTTGGTATTATATGCTGCTGGCAAGCATGACTGGTGATACTCTTCTACTAAGATGGTATGCTATTACCACTCATATTACATGGCAGGCATCCCTGTGAAGTGACAGCTTCCAGGCCTCTGTGATCCTGCAAGCAGCCAATGAGTACTATTATGATGTGCTTTATGTAACTAGCATAACGCAAACAGTTTCTGTAGAAATAACAATCAGTGTCAATTAGAAATGTGATATCTGGGTTTGTCTAGAAAAATAAATTCTTGAGCCAAGATTAAAACTATTTGGATGTGTTTGTTTAAAAAAATATCAATGATCAACTAAACAAAACAAGACCACTATTTTTTTAAGCAAAGATTAAAATTACTTGGGTGGTTTCTCCACTGTGCGGTAAGTGTTGAACGCTTGTAGCTGCTGCTGCACCCCGACGAGTGAGTTGGCAAATTTGCGGTTGTTGAGGATGATGATGGTTTGCTCGATCCACTCCAGAAGGTCAGAAGCCAGCGACTCGTATTTTTCAATCATTTTCTCTGTTTCAATGGCATTGTCGAGCACCTGCAACAAGCAGCACAAGATGACTTGAGTAACAAGGGCAGCGCTCTTGGGAGTCATTTAATCCAACAAACGGTAGCAGGAGCCTTATGAACCAGCCTGCTCACTGCCGAGCGCCCCAGGCACTGAGATCCCTGAGCTTTGAGGACCTTGCAGGGACCTGCTGTGATCCCAAGGCAACGGAGGGGCAGAGCTGAGGCTTAAGAAACAGATTCACACTCAGTCTGCCAGCTGGGAGGATGGTGGCAGCCTTGCCAAAAGGCAGTGAGTGACTGCACATTTCTAAATAGGACACCCCTCCAGGCTCCCAAAGAAAGTCAGAGGAGCCAGAAGGTGAGGGGTAATTAATGAGAAAGGAAAAGTAGCACTGATGCAAAAGTAACAGGCAAAAATAAACGGCCATTTACCTTGGCCAAATGTTTTCTAATGAGAGACAGCTGGAAATTAAATATCCCCTAAGAATCATGTTCAATGTTCAAAAGATGTTCAAAAGCACAACTAAAAATTACCATGCAATGGACTCTTAAAAGGTCAACACTTAACAATAAAAACAAATAATAGAATGATTTAAATTGCTTTATAACAATATATAATTTGAACTTGCAAACCTTTCCGATACGTTTTCCTTCAACAGCTAAGGCCTTCATCTTAGAAAAGTAGTGGTAATATGTCACCACGTAGGTGATGATTGACTTCTCATCAGGATGATCAACACTGATATCTGAAAACCAAACAAGAGTTGTCTCAGCGCACTGCAGTTGTGGGGGCTAAAACCGCAGAGCAAATAACCCAATAAGGACACGCTCCAGAGTCGGAGAGGGGGGCCCAGAGGCAGGCAGCTCCTAACGCTTGGGTCCTTCTCAGAAGCGAGTCCAGCAGCTTGGGGCACCTTCTGGACTGTGTGGACTGGAGGGCCCTGACCTCTGTCACCGAGAAGGGCCCCTTGTTGTGCTCTGTGGCTGAAGGTCCCCAAGGCAGGCGCCAGGCTCCGCTGCAGTCCGCGTGGTAACGCAGTTCGTGCCCGCGTACGAGCTGAGCGGCAGCACGAGCGGGCAGTGCCAACGCTGCCCTCAGTCTGCACACAGAGGGATTCATAACGAATTGCACATCTGCCCAGGTGAAGCTTCTGGGAGGTACAGGTGGAAAATAAACCCTCTCCCCTCCTGCAGCAATCCTTGGGCATGGGAAAACCAGCAAGAAGAAATGTGCCCAAACATGTGAGCTCTCTGTGCGCCGCGACAAGGAAGCCCTTGTCCCTGTGCCACGAGCCCTCCTGTCGGGGCGCGGGGACACGTGCCCCACAGCCGGCAGCTTTCTGTAGGCCAAGCGGCGACTGCTTTGGTGAAATCCATGTTACTCATTTGGCTTATGGACACCGCTTCTCTGTGCAGGCCATGAGGGTGCTGCTCACTACAACTTATGTTTCTGCAGACACGGGCAGCCCAGTGACCGTGCTGGATGGGGGGATATGCGCTCAGGGCTGGGAGCTGCTGTGCTCCCACTGCTCAGCCCTCTGCAGGAGACATCCTGCCTCCTCCCCTGCCCAGTGAGTCAGCAGCATCCAACTGCTCCCTCCTCCCGCGCAGAGAGCTGTCACCAAACAGCACCCTTGGATAAGGAGGGGTAGGAGAAAAGAGCCGTGAAGTGCTGAAATGGCAGGAGATCTTACCCTCGGGGTCCAGGAGCTTAGTGAGACCAAGGTGTTGCTCTGCAAGGTTAAAAGCATTCTGCAGATTGTAGTGTGCATTTGACTTCTTCAGCTTGTCAAAATCAATCAGATCAGGCCTAGACAGGACAGAAAATTCTTTAGATTTCCCAGGCAGAGTGCAGCCACCCTCTAACGAACAAATGAAATAAAATCTGTAGCCTTCAGAAAACCTGGCCCCCGCACCGCTGAGGTCCCACTACCCCAGTAGCCCTCTGCATTTGGAAGGAGCATTCAGGCAGTGAAGTAATGCCTGGCGTATGCCAGCGCAGCAGACCCGAGTCTGAGACAAAAACGAGGCCGGTTTTCCAGGGATAACAGTCACACCCTGGCTCAGGTAGTCTCTCCTTGTCCTGCTGTAAGCATGCAAGCTCTCTCACTGACTTCATGTGACAACCTTGTTGGCGAATGGTGCCTCTTGGCACACTGAAGCCTTGCACTGGGCCGTCACCCCTCTCAGAGGGATTTCCTTCCCTCCTGCCCCCCGTATTCCAGGCTGTTCGGCCAGATCAGAGGCTACTCAGGAAGGTTTAAAACCTTTTTCTAACTTGGTCAGTCACAAAGCAAGACAATCTCACATGTATAATTTATCCTCTTGAAGTTAAATGTGAAACCTGTTTTGACTTGCAATGTGAGAAGCTGCTGCCCAGGTGAGCTCACAGTGACCACGACACTGAAAAGCAAGACGCTGTTTTGCTCCACAATTTTTCACCTCTTTCCCTCCACAGATTTGACATTAGGCTGCAAAGTGACTGCAAGACACAGTGTGCAGTGCAAAAATTTAAACTTCCAAATCCATAAAGACATTTACTCAGACATACCTGTGCTTATGTATTAGAGCGTTGAAAGCCATGCCGTCCCTCCAGCTCGTCGTGAAGTTGTGAATGTTGACATTGGGATAACTGACAGAACACAAAACAAAACCAGAACAATCAATACATCACCCTTGCTGCAGCTGTGCCACCGTGCCACTAAAAGCAGGAGTGCTAAATTTATGGTAAACAGAAGGGTGGGACAGTGCCATCCCACGACGGACTATCCATTATCCATGACTGTTTTCTAATGAGAAGCACAGTAGAGGTAAGAACATCTCGTTTATTCTTGTAAGCCCAGCAGAACTGACAGGTGTTCTGCAAGAAAGACTCTAAATGTCCTTCAGAGAAATCACTTGAAGCTACTACTTTGTAACTTGCTGTCCAATCTGCAGCCTATGAACTTCCAAACCTTGCAAGTCTAACACTCATTCCTGACTCAGCTGCTGGCAAGGAACTGAAAAGGTTTTCAAAGTGTGAAGTTTAGGAGAAGAGCAGGAACACAGGGATGAAAAGGGATGAGCCAAACCTTTTCTGATAGCTGCAGGTGCCACAGGAGCAGTGACACAAGGAGATGATCTGCTGCCATGGGCAGCTTCAAGGATTCTAATGACCATCCGACTTTTAAACAAGATGTATGTTATAGCCACCTTCATTCTCCATGTGTAAACAGAGGCAAAGTTAATTTGCTTGGTGATTCAGGTAAATTCAGAGTCTCAAAAAAAGCACAGGCTGCTCAGAGGCCCACTTTTAATGAAGATCTTGAGGAGACAAAGGATAACTAGAATAATGCAAAAGAGCCCATTTCATTAATTACATGGTCATCCATGTTTCATGGGGGAAACATATTGAATTCCTATAAATAATGGATATTTAGTTATGCAAGAAGGTTACTGTTAGGGAAGGACATTTTGGAAGTATTTTCATTTTTGAAATATCCTCTTAATGTTGGAAAAAATAGAATAATGACAGACATTTAAACTCAAGCTAGAAACACATGTAGTTAAACCACATAACCAGACAAGAAACAGTAGCCAAATAGTTTTATTTTCCTTATAGCTCTCAAAATTTATTCTGTGCAATACATTCTGCTTCCACCAGCTTCTACTTTACAGTAGACGATTTGGCGAAGACAGGAGACTAACCTTCACCTTTGCTGATATCTTATCCACCCTGCTGGGTGGATCCCACTGCATTATGCTGAGTAGAGTAAGAAAAGACATATGTCTGCAGGACAGGGATACTTTATGAATACCAGAATACACATTTCAGCATTTCTGAGATGTAAAATACTCTTCTGCATCTTACGGCATTGAAAAAGAAGTAATTTTAGGTCTTTGAAAATAAGTAGACCTCTGAAAATAAATAAACAATAAAATCTACTAAATAGTATCAGTTGGTCTTCAGGTTTTGCGTGGCAGTCTGTCTTAAGAGACATCACAGTTAAAAGCAGTTTTTAAAGCTCAGAAAATCCTATTCAATCAATATACACAGATGCAGATGCTGTAGTCAAAAGGAAGAATTTGATGGTAATTTAGATGGCACAGGACTGGTCCCTATATGTCTTTCCTAGATTACATGATAAAAAAATACAGAAACTTGGGACTCAGATTAAATTCACCGTCACTCTTATAGTAGCAACTGAACATATCACAAACGGTAAATCACTCTACAAGAAAGGACTCAACTGCCAGAGCTGGGACAAAGCTTCCGAAATTGTTTTTAAAAAGCTATTTTTCGCATATCTATATGGTGCTTTGGAAACATAGATAATAATAAATAATATATTTTAATAATATATAATAATAATAATATTTCCCAACAAAGGGAAAAAGGGAAAAGTTGGTAGTAAACATCCAAATTTATCACTATTTGTTCAGAATATGAATGTAAACAAGCTTATTCTCAGACTCAGAGGTTTATCATACAGAATTCAAAATCATAAAATCGATCCAGAATTTTCTGACTTGTAAACATCAACTCACTCCTTTGGTTCAATCCATTTAAGAAGACAAACATGTTTGCCCATTTAAAGTGATTCCAGTGAAAATTCCAAATGCTGTAAGAAGAGCTTTATAGATAAGCACTTAATCTACACTCACCCAGCTGTCTTCATCTGGCACCATAAAAGCAAAGCATCTTTAGCGGATTTCTTCTCCTTATTGTCCTCAGTTTCAACACTGATATCTTGTATCTGAAAGTAACAAAGCAATTTTAGTTAGCTCACCCCTCAGAAAACAGTTTTTGTCTTTTCTGAAAAGATGAAATAAAATTAGATCATAAGTAACAAAGGAAATCTAAGATGGAGCAAGTGGAAAAGAGGAACACATAAGGCTCTTCTCCATTTAAGTGCCATCGTGTCAAAATAAAGTTTCATCTATCTTTATTTTCTTGGAGATTTATTATTTGTTTAGCCCATAGACAGAAAAGTTTAAACTTCACCAGAATAATTATTTCCAATTGTGAAAGCAAAACCTATTTTATGCAGCATTAGAGTCTCATCCTACAGGTTCTAGCTGCGTCCTGCAGCATGCTGATCACATCCAGTTTTGTGGAGTCCTTTGGATGTAAGGCAAAACCTAACCAGGACTTTTACAGGAGCAAATGTGTTTCCTGACACCTGGCTTGCAGGAAACAGTCTGCCCCCCAGTATCACAAAGATATATTCTGGATTCTCATCATCCACTTTATAAAAGGAAATAAAAAAGTCAGACAGTTCTTACTGCCAGATACTGAAAGCAAGTTTCAGGTACTACCGGTGAGGCAAATGAATCTTCCATTTTAATCCTCCCTAGAAAGTGTTCTCCTGATCTGCATGAAGAGCCTCAGTGCAGGGCCCCATGACCAGCTAGAGATACCCCTCCATTCAGGCAGGAATTTCCTTCTCTATCATTTGTTATGGGTCTGAAGAGCATGAAACACCCCTGCTAATTGTGCACACAGTTTAAAGTGAAGCTTAAAAAAAGCTAAAACGTCAAAATGTCTTTTAAAGAGATGTTTGGCTCTCAACAGTAACAAGAGAAGCAGGCTGCATGCATATTAAGAGTCCAAGCTAAACCAGCAACATGATAGCTTTACAAACGACTTGACATTATTTTAAGCATTTAAAAGATCCAACTCTCTGGAAATAAAAATAAAACTGAGTTTGTTTCGGTTCTGGGGTTTCATGATTATTAGTGCTTTGAAAACAAAAGCATATGAGACTGCATGTGGGAAACCTAGGCTTCTACCTCCCACTGGCCAGCACCAGAGACCAGCAGCATCATTAAGATTAATGTCTACCTGTCCTCTAAGCTCTGGAGCACATTCTGCCAGATGCTAAGCATCCTTCACTCCCATCAAGCTGCGGGGCTTGGGATCGCTCCACAAAAAAAAATCTTTTACAAACAAACACGGAAAAGGTGTGCACATGTAGCCAGCGTTACCTGGAATCGCAAGATAATGGTCCAAATGAGGCCCAGGGTCAGTCGGTGGTTCCCATCCACGATATCGTGAGAGCCCATGTTTTCCAGGTGCACTCTTTGCTCCTTCAGGAACTGAAGGGCTTTGTCAACATTCTCCAGGCAATGGATGCGCATCCGGCCCTTAGTTGGCTTGGGCTAGAAGGCAAAGGGAGAAGGAAAGCATGCATTACTAAGGTGGAAGACAAAAAGCTGTTTGCTAACTATTCAGTCCAGGCAGGTGGGGCCGCTACCAGTCAGAAATACTGTTTTCCAAATTTTGCAGGAAAAAAATTTGTTCTTTGGATTCAACCACTCCTCATCTCTTGGTAAGGACCAACATGGTTGCATCAGTTACCAAGTTTAACCCACGGACCTCACAAGGAAGAGCAGCAATTTCTGAATAGCCAAAGCCAATTTAATTTGCTTTTCAAAGTATTCTGCCTGCTTACTCCCTTCAGTTTTTCAGTCTAGTCTATTCATTCACTATCTGAGGGATATACAATTTTGTTGCCTATTACATTTCCCTAAAATGCCCTTTTCTTTTCACCAGCACAAGTCCTCCCACAGTTAAAAACAAAAATGATTCTGCAAAGAATAAGATATGAAACAAACCCATAATGCATTGAAAGGAACCGTCAATGGTTCAGAGAACAGCTGCAAATACAGGTGCACATTCTCCTAAAAGGCAGCGCAGTTTTGGACCCTAAGCTAGTCAATGAAACACCTTAAGAAATAAATTTCATTGCTTTTTTTGAGCAGTTAAAAGACAGACAGATGTTATAGAAACAAAAGATTTATTTCAAACAATTTCTCCATAGATGGGAAAAATAACACAAAAAAACGCAACCACAGAAAAGCAATGAATTTTTATGAAGTCGCAATGTAAACGAAAGAAGCTGTGACCATATTAACAGCATGTAAAAGCCAGCTGTAAAGCTGAATTTAAAGGAACTTTGTTCTGCAGATAAGCGCTGCGGGCGAACAGCTTGTCCGGTGCTCACTGAGATGTCACCAAAGCTGCTCAGCCAAACCACTAATGGACGCAGCTCCTCTGCTGCCCGGGGCGAGCACAACCAACCGGCCGTGGCCGCACAGAGACAAAACCCGAGCCCGGGGCTGCCCTGCTGCGGGTGCTGCCCGTCGCCGAGCACGAGGCCGGGCAGGGACTCGAGTTCGCCCCAAGTTCACGCCGCGAAGGACGAGCGGCTCCAGGCAGGGAGCGGCGGCGGCGCCGGCTCCACACCCGCCCTTTGCACGGGGCGTGCTGCTTTTACCACCGCATTCCCCAAACACAGGAGGGGTCCTGCCCTGCGTGTTGGACCCGACCCCGCTCTCCCGCAAGCTGGAGGAGTCCTTCTCCTGCGCTAACTCCACTCTAGTGCACAGAGTCATCTAGCAGGAAAAGTTTCCAAAACACCTCTGCTGCTGCCAGAAGCTCCAGCACCAAGGTGACAAAGATCACATCATTCCCCACAGGTTTTTGGTTAGGTCCTGAGACTGCCTGCTCCCACCACCTCTACAACCACTTGCTCTGAGATGAAGGCGGCAGGAAACCCAACCATCGGTTACTGGCAAGACTTTTCTCCCCAGAAGAACCAGGATTCTGCAGCAGAGGACATATAATAGATCACACAAAAATCAACTCCAATGCAGCCCAGGGCAGCCCAGCCCAGCTCGCTATGGCGCAGAGAGAAGCAGGGAGCCCCCCTGTCTCCCGTCTCCTCCCCACGGTGTCACCCGCTGCCTGCAGCTCCTCTGCGGGTGCCCTTGTGTTCCACCTAAGCTCCTGCCTCCTCATCGCATGTGGAAGCAGGAAAGTTTTGTTTCCCTGCAGCAGCTGCTCCTTTCTGATCTAAAGAAATCGGCGGAGTGACCCATCCATGGTTTCCATATACATTTCCTCTGATCCAGAGAGCATATTCAGCTCCCAATAGGGCAGACAAAGACTGACTTTTCTAGTACCACAGCGACTCCTAGATGGCCTTCCTGGCTCAGAAATTCCCTGATGGGACGACAACAGCTTATTATTACTAGAGCCATTCAAACTAGGACTTACTAAGGGTCTCAGAAGTCTCTTTAAAACCCTGCACAGAAACAGACCATGATGCCAAACTGGCCCAAAAGACCAAGGGTGAAACTTCCCAGAGGATCTGCATAGGCAGGTCTTACAGGTTTCACCTCCTGCTCTTTGACAAGAAGGGGAAGAGAAGCCCGAGATCTGTTTGTACAAGGTGGGGCTGCCCTTGCCACACTCCCCAGTCGCGAGACAGAAATGTCCTGGAGAGCAGCCCACCAGCTCCCGCTCGCCCAGCAGGAGACGTGGCAGGATTCACTGCGAGGAGTCTGCTTAAACAGGCTGACCTTTGAACATTCAGGATTTCTAAAGAAATTATTGAGCCTTTACCTGCTTCTGGAAGAAACAGAGATAAATGTTCAATTTTATGTGCAAAACAGTTTTATTTTTCTCCTTGGGAGAAGCTGGTTAACAGTATGCCCAAACAAAATCACAATTGTCTTTTCATACTGGTTGGGTTCTTTCCCACTTTGCTCAGCAAGGCTATGGCATGCCATCACCTTGTTTGTGAAAACTGTGCCACTCTGAGGACCTTAAATAGTTAAGGTCTGGACTAGGACTGGAAATCAACTGAGAGAAAATGGGAAGATATAAACGTTGCCCTGGTATTTTGAAGGCACTGGGTGACTGAACGAAGCTTCAGATGAGCAGCCCATGCCTTCAGCTCCAAACAGCTTACATAGTTATCCTTATTTATTAATGCTACTACTACCCACAATGACCAGATATTCCTGTCATGATGGAGATAGATGTGAAAGTCTATGTCAAGACAACTTACTGTCTAAAACCAGAGACAACGAATGGACAGGGACCATATACAGAAAGGGAAGGGCAATGTCAACCCTGTCAATGACACAGTGGTTTGAGACCTTCAGCAGCCTGAGTACTGCCCCAGTTTTGGTGACTGACCTAACAAGCTCCAGGGGGCTCACAGGATTCTCAGCATGGAAAACAGCACAATGGGGACACTTTGAGAACTGAAGCTCTTTCACACACTCTGACTTGGAGGCTCCCCAGTAGCTTCAATGATTCTGGGTTTTCAGAGTCAGAAGCCACCAGACCTTTTGAAAAATGCAGGGTTTACTCAAACACGGCTGGAAGTCTTAGGGAGGGCAAAGAGGATTTCTGTTCCCAGATTAGCATCCTATATACAGGAATGTCCTCCCAAGTATATGGTTCAAGGTCTGGAATCTGAGTCATAGTCCCTAATGCAAGAACAAAATTCTGCTCATTCTACTGCATCAGTAAGTACACTGCATTCAAATATTAATCTAGGCTAGTTTCTGTGTCTCTCTATTCCATTCTATCCATTTGAGGTTTCTCATCCTGATTTTAGGCTTTCTGGGGAAGATAATGCCTTTACACTTCTGCTGCAGTGGCATGGAGATGTCAGAACTCAATAACAACTGAAACAAATTCCAAAAGATGGGAGAATGTCCACAAGTAAATACTACATACTGATCCTGCTAGCATATTTTTAGCGTGTGTAATTGTCTCAAGGTTTAGTCAATTGAGTTATCTGGATTCTTGTTTGTGGAGGAAGGTGTGGTGGAATGTGCTGTTCAAACAGAGACTGCTGTCCTCCATCCTGAGGCCCAGATAACCAAGCCAGAGTAAGGACTCGTAGCGCTGGCAGCTGTCAGTGCGATACGCGACGATGATGCAAGTGCAGATCCAGCACTCTCACCCAGTGACTGCTGCACCCTCCCACCAGAAGAGCTGCGTAAGCACTGTTTGCTTTTTTCAAAACCTGGAGTGAAAAATGCAGATGAATCACGCATGGGAGCTACACGACGGACTTGTCGGAGCTCCCCTACTGCTACTTGACACTGACAGTCCGGTCCTAGCGGGCAGACACGAAGGTTTAAGCTGAGGTGGCAGATGTAGCCTGAACTGCTAAATCGTGGTGCACACTGGTGTCAGCTATTCCTCAACGGCTGCTAGTGTGCTACTGGCAGTGAGTACATGCAGCACTAAAACCTTGCTGAAGTAATTTCTTTGGCAGAGACAGAAACGTATTTGGAGGAACATATAGTTGACAAACATGGCAAGTATTTACCTCCACCTGCAGAGCATCAGGACTGAGTTCTTCTATGTGTGACAGTCTCCTTACCACCACAGATGCATTTGGAAATCTCTCCCTGCTGCCTTACTGTACAAATACTACACTGAGGGCCATCTGTTCAACTCATTACTCAGGGTATTAAGCCATGGAGCTTCCATTAATAGGAGTGCTTGATGACAAGTGATTACACAGCTGCAACCTCATGTAGCCTTGGGTCTTAGCTAAAGACCTGTATTTCTTTGAAAAGATTGCTTTAAATTAGGCTGTTAAGAACATGGCCATCATTTAAGGAACTGAGTGAAAAACTGATACCCAGACACTGACTGAAGCCCAGTTTTCCTGCCGAAGCCCAGTTTTCCTGCCATGCAGCAGAATTTTTCACTCTAGGCATCTTCTTACTCACCAGCCCCTTGTGCTGGTATCAAGGGAATTCTCTCAACATACCCAAAGAAAGAATTTAACCCATTATTTATTTTAGATGCACCTCCAGCCAGGGAAAATCCAGCTTTTATCTATCCCAGCAAACCCAGGGATGTACAGGAGCTTTTCTGAGTGCTGGGCTATGATTAATAACGCGGTTAAAACCATGTTAAAACCATCACAGGTCCCCAGCACAGACCTGGCCCTCGCCAGCGCGGTCTAAGAGGGGCCAGGGAACCCTCTCAAACCTAAAATCTGATAGTTTTGCTTAACTTCAGCTGAGCCAAGAGTTCATTCTTTTTTTTTTTTTGTAATGAAAAGTGTCAAAAAAGAAAGGTGGTGAATGTAAATAAGCAGGCACTTACAAGTCTCTCTCCTGAGAGAACTTCCAGGAGTTTGATGAGCATCCTTCCATCGCGGAGGTCAGTGTAGAGATCTGTAATTCTGCAGGATACGCGTGCCAAGTGTGAATTAACCCACTTCGTGAAGGTCTTCTTCTGAACTGCCTCACGCTCATCTGTTGAGAAAACAACAGGACATTACCCAAAATAAATCAGAGTATGTAACTACATGAGGACGTGATTCTCAGACATGTCTAAGACATGTTCAAAATGTCTTTAAATGAAAGATCCATGATTTTTTTTTTTAATCAGAATCATTGCAAAAATTGGGACTTCCCACTGAAAATCCATTGTTCTATTCTATGAAATTTTCTAGTGTCACTGGGAATTTTACTGAGTCACTGTCTTCGGAGTATCCCTGGAGTGTAGATTGCAGACTTACACACTGCTTATATAAGCAGCTTCCTTAAGATGTGAAGAGGGCAGTTGTAGAGCTACAACATAAGAGCCATTTTGCACTGATCAAAGTGTCCAGTAATTTGCTCAAGAGTTATCTTCCACCAAGGCAGACTTCTACACACGTAAGGCCTCAGTGGATCCTCCGAAGGAGCAGCAGTCATTAGCACAGGAACAGAATAGGCATGAAAGTGAGCAGAGACCAAAGCTTCTCATTTGCTTTCTCTCCTCACATTACAACATTTATTTGCAGATATCACATCTATACCCGCACTCACACAGTGTCAAGATGACCCTTTCCACAGCAGCATGTTTGAAATAATAGGCTTGCATTTATTTAAGCCATAGAAAAACAGGCTCTTTTCACCTTCCCTTCCCAGAGCCTTTCACAACTGTTTGTATGGGGAAACACTGGCTAAGAGAGCTCCTTTAATGTACACGCTCATTGCAGCCCACATCATTAATTCTTAAACTCTTAAGCACTTATCAGCCAAGCAGCAAATGTTTCTCAGACAGAATATTATACATCCTTGTAGCTAAAGCCTTTTGCCAAGGGCTTTGGACCAGCCCCTTACTAGGTAGCAAAAAGTCCTTTCACTGATTTGGGAAGTACCGACTTTGTTAAAACACAGGTGCCCAAACCCAGACTCCAAAGTCCATGATTAGACACCCAAATGGAAGAGCTCTGCTTTCCAAAGTGCCTGAGCATCCAAACCTCCCACTGGGGGCTCTGGAAGTCTGGAGCCACTCTTAGAAACATGACATGAAGATTTGCAAAACCTAAACAAAAATGCAAGGCATCTCTTCCTTAAGACTCTGAGCACTCTTTTAGGCACAGAAGATGGTAACGACCATGCAGAGGAACTGAAATTTCCTAACCAGCCCAGGGTCAGGGGCTGCCTTCCTTCAGGAGGATCTCCATGGCCTCTTCCCAGCAGCAAGCGCTTCCTCAGCTGAAGAGGCTAGAAAGCTGGGAAATTAATTATTTTTTACACAAAAACACAGCAGGAAAAAAAAATAAGAGAGACCTCAGAGAGTGGGTTAAGCAGGGGTGAGAAAGGGAGCGTGAGAGCAGCTCAGCGCTGCGGCAGCGCTTCATCTCCTTGCACCAACCCCACCCTGAGATTTCAGTTCCTCCCATGTATTTGTGAACTTATTTTTGCCACCCAGTCGTGGGGTGGGAAGCAGCTCAAAGAGAACGCAGCTGCCCCACAAGCAACAACCTTGACCCACCAATGAAGGCAGGAAATGGAGAAAAACGGAGCAGGGCTTGGAGGGACTTAAAAGCTGATTTTTGTGGCAATGCACCCACAAGCTTGCAGCAAAGCGCCGTGTTACGCTGGCTGCTTCTCGCTTTCTACGAAGGAGAGTCTTGCTGCGGAGGAGGAGGAGGAGGAAAAGAGGAAGCCGCAAGAGCCGCGGCCGCCGCGCCGCCCTCGGAGCTCCGGGTGCGCTGTGGGGCTGGCCGTGGGGTGCGAACAGGAGAGCCTCAGCCTGTCCCGCTCCGTGCGGCAATCCGCAGCGCCCTGGCAGGGCACCCCGCAGCGTCACCCGGGCCGGCTGCAGCCCTCGCCCGCGGCTTGCTCAGGCCTGGATCAAAGCGGGGAAGAAAAACAACACATCTGACTAGAGGATGCAGTAACCTGGGAGTTAAATACAGTCTCTGCTAACCTTAAATATACTTTAAGGAGTTCCTGGGAATGTTGTATCTGCATGACAGCTTGTCTGCTAATCTACGCGTTTAGTAGAAATATTTTTTTAAATTAATGAGTCAGGGAACGAGTCAGGTCTTGCTAAAATGTGTAAACATGTTTTAAACACAATCCTGGCCAAGGTCACCACTCCTGCCTTGACCAGGTTTGCCAGCTTAAGCAGGCCCCAAACAGCCCTGTGAGCTTGCTGATCTGGGCACCTCATGGAGACTCCTGCAGCTATGTCCATCCTGAGCGGATACAAGGAGGGACAGCCTCCTGAAAATAAAAAAATGGACATCTCTGAAACCTTCGTACACCTGAGAATGCTCAAAAACGTCATTAGCGAGAGGCCCAAGCCAAAATCCTTGGTCAAAAGCTATGATTTTCAACAGCCCTCCAGCTCTATCTGGGACCGTGCTAAGAGGAATTGGGCTGGGGGAAGAACAGTACTGGGTACCGTGTGCTTTTAATAATGAGCGCCCCGTTCTGAAGTGCTTAAAGACAAGAGATAGGAAATTTGGGGGTGCTGCCAAGTTCCCAACCCATTGGTGGGGCCAAAAGCTGCTGCAGAAGAGCATTTCCCAGGTGCCAGGGAAAAGCCCTAGGGGAAGCAGCACCCTCTGCACTGCCCAAGCGCCCTCCAACCTGCTCGGCGACCGGCCAGGGCTCGGGATGGGGACAGGGACGCTGCCCGCAGGTGCTGCTCTGCTGGGGCGGCTCCCCAGCGCACACGGGGAGCGCACACTTAGCCCCGTTCAAACACAGTTGCTGCCTCTGCCCTGCTACCTTCCCGTCTTCTCGGTGCCGCGCTGAGGCCCCCTCCTTTCCTGTTTACCATGCGCGGTTCGAGGGCTGGGCCGGTTCCCCGGCTCCTGGATGTTTCTCACCTGGCCCACACGCACGGCAGGGAGACCCTCTGCGTGGGGCATACAGCCACCCTCGGCAGCCCGCAGACACCCTCCTCTCCCTGCCGGCCTCACCCTGGCCCTGCACTCGCGGCCGGGAGGCGCAGCCGGGTGCACAGCACAAGTTTTGCAGCAAAAAAGCTGCAAAAAGCTGCCAGCATGGGTGCAAGGGATGCGCTCCAGGACCCGCAGCACAACTTGTGGGTCCCATGATTGCTAGGACAGATGTCCTGCAGAGCTCCCCAAATGGCATTTTCAGATCCTGAAGATTAGTTGGGAGCGGAGGATGCGGGTGGAGCTCTGGGTGTCCGGCAGCTTACAAAAACATTTGTGTCCCCGGGGTAAAGAGAAATGCCCAACGCGTAAAACATGCTCAGCGGGGAAGCGGAAGCCGCTCTCCCGCCGTATTGATAATGGAGAATCCGACTTATCTTGGAGCAACATTCGGAAGGAAATTTCCTTTCTGCGGAAACCCCCTGACAATACCGCGGGGGCTCGCGAACTCCAGCTCGGCGATCGGGATAAATACAGGGCAGACTTTGTTTAGGAGCCTAGTAAATAAGCAGGAGTTTCTTCCCCAAACCTCACATAAATCAGGCTTGGCAGAGCGGGCCAGCAGGGCCACAGCAAATGCACCGGCAGACGCACGGCTCCAGAATCCAGCAGGAGAAGCCCTGGCCGCCCAGGCCCTCACAACCACCCCGCAAGCGAGAGCGGCAGCGGCTCCTCTGTAACCCCCATCAGGGCTGCACCGGGAGAGCTGCCGCTCGCCCCTTTGGACATCGAACTGGTCACGAAACACCCCAGTGCGGGACCAGCCTCTGCTACCGAGGCAGCCCCGAGCAGAGGCTGGTACAAAATGCACCCGCTGGAGAGACACCCGCAAGTCCTCACCCTGTGTGTGACGCACGGGCTGCTGCACAGTCCCCTCATCCTACCTGACAAACGGGACACAGGGACAGCTCATTCATTTGTCAGCAGGGTTAGGCAGGGAAAAAATTGATGCTGGCTGCTCCCAGCCCTGAAATTCACTGCCCAGAGGGAAATGTACCTGGATGAAGGCTGGAGGCAAGATGTGGGGAGGCTGAGGCCGGGCTTTGCACACGTGTGACAGACTTGGGAGGTGCCATTCCCGGTCCCACTTCCTCGGGAAAGGCCCACAAAATACCCAGCTTTATACCCAGCTACCACATATCTTGTATCTGCAAACGCAGCAGCAAGAAGCCCAAGCAACTGCAGCCAAGCACACCTGCGCATTCACCTATGCTGAATTCAAATACACGGGAATCAACCAACAGGAAGGAAAGTTAAGGCAGAAAGAGGGATCATCCAAGGAGAAAAAGGAAATACAATGAGTTTGTCCTAACGGGCAAGTGTCCTCTGTCTGAGTATCTTCCTTTTAATAGCAAGGCAATACAACTGAATAGCAGATGCTGCTGTAAACAGTGGCTCAGGGCAGAACATTGGAGTTGAGAGAAATGGAAAGAAAGGAGAAACACAAAGCTGAAGTGCAGAACAACCACACGTGTGCAGGCAAGCAACAACGTAGAATAAACCCTGCAAGGAGAAGTCAAACCAGGGGATTTTATATGGAGAATATAGTTACACAGGGGTATAACACTTAGCAACAAGCAAAAATAAAAGCGTATCCTTCGCTTCTACGTCTATTTTTCAGGTATTTTAACACAGAGAAATGGCTCGAGCTGATGTTTTTGATGCAGGTATCATGTGTTTACTACAGATATTTTATGCTAAAAGGGTGGAGCTTTCCCACCAAAAATGGTGAGATTATGCTAGGGTTTTACAAGCTTGAACATGATTTTGACAAGAGCTTGAATGTGAACATGAGCAGGAAAGATGGCAGAAGCAAAGAAGTGATTTTGCTCATGCTGGTGATTTTCAGCAGGAGCAAAATCCTTGCTGCTTTCCCAGCTCTGCAACCCAGTGAGTCATGTTCGACAGCCAGGTCGCGGGTGTTGCAATCCACTCCTGCTTACTAGGCAGCACCGACCAGCCTTTAAATCCTATTAAATATCTACCCTTCCCTATTAATGTTGCATCATGTGGCTACTTTCACTGCTGAGTATGTGCTGCAAAGAAAAGAGGGAAAGCTAAATAATGCCGCGTGTGGAAAAAAACAGTTCTGCCGCTTTCTCTTTGATGTCACTAAACCTCGCTCAGACAATAAAATGATGCCCAGAACAATGTCCGGGAGCCGGCCAAGCACTCCGGGCTGTGGAAGGGCAGGTCCTCTCTCATTGTCTTTATTTTTACACAGAGTTTATGACATTGTGGTGTCAGCAACGTAAAAATAAACCTCCTGAAAGGCAGCTTCAGGCTCACGTAGGAGAATGATTATGTCCATCTGCCAAAGGGCGCTGCACAGTCTCCCACGGCAATAAACGTAACATAAAAGTCACCTGGGGTTACCGGATTAGGCAGCAGAACACAGCCTATTTCTTTAATTCAGAAGATGAGGCTGACATATGTAAGCTGCTTTAGAGAAGAATATATGCTCACCTTTCCCTACATTGGTGTAAACTATGCAAATTGCATGTGTAAGTTAAAGAATACTGGAGACAAAATTGAGTAAACATCTCCTGCGTCTGGCCAACTTCTGGCTACTGAAAAGACCACATCATAGAGCCCTTAAAACACAAACCTTAACCCTCTTCACTGCACTGTAGGATACCGGTTGACTTCTTGCTTTCTGGAATAAACTGCAGAGCAGCTGCAAAAGAATAGCTTTTCCAATGGATCATTAAAGATGGTTAAAGGTTCTCGGTGCTGCTCGTAGAAGCACCTATACTCATCTTCAGCTTTAAACACCATCTGATTTAAATATAACAAACAGCCCGCACACTTAAAGTCCACTGTGAGAATAAAAGCTCAAGAGGAGCTCACAGCCTGAGCTATTGTACGTGGAGAGAGACACTACAAAAATGTTTTTACAGCAAAATAGCCAGGGCACAGTTGAATAAAGAAATAACTTCACGGTCCAGCGAGTGTCCAGCATACAGTTCAAACAGACCTCCCTTTAAAAACAGCATGAAAAATACCTTAGTGCTGCTCGTATTTAAAATAAAAGGACAAGAAATTCCTTACGGCTGATTTGGTCCCTAGTGTTTTACAACACTGGTTGCCATTCTTCCCTTTGGGTAACAGGGAAATCACTTCATTAAAAGGAGCATGGAAAAAGCATTGGCCCGTCCCAAGACACTGACTGCGGAATTCCCACGGAGGAACAATGCGGAGACTGAGGTCACAGCAGGATCTGAAGTAATCAGCACAGTCTTGTGGGGTCTTTGCTCTTTCCCTTAAAAAACATTACCAACATAATGCAGGGAAGTGCCAAGGGATTTTTCCTTGTTTGTTTTGGAGGTGGAGGGTAAGGGGGTGGCGTTATTTCTCCCACTTGCCCACCCCACTACCTGCAGTACTACCAGGGCTGGGAGCAGGGCTTGGCATTCACGCAGAGACCACGCCGGGTGCTTCTCTGGAGAAAAGCTCATCTCACTTCTTCCTGTGTTCAGCAAAGCCAGCAGAATGAAAGAGTTTTTATAGCGGCTTCCTGATTTTTAGAAGTGGAAAACAAGAGTAGCGATTGTTTTTTAACAAACAACTTCGTTTCTGTTGTTGTTCTTCTTTCAGTCCGCCTCCTCTTCGCCTCTGTTGCAGCTAATGCCTGTTCTGCTCGTGAGCTCAGCACTCACACCCATGACTACAAGCCACCTGCTATTTCCACAATTCAGCTATGTGGCCAAACCGGGAGCCTCCTTATCTAGGTGTTTTGAAATATGAAATTATAACTGCTCTACAGAGATGAGTCAGTAAGGGATGGGCATCAGGACAGGGAAACGGATGCTGCAACTCACCAGCTGAAGAGCAATAGCGTGACTTTAGCAAGGTTTTTGGTACTTTCACCCACACTCATCTGACATTCCCACTGATAAGAACTAGATGGGTAGACTACATGGTGGAGGCAAAACCAGCAGGACGGTCAGGCTGTGGTCAGGGGTTCAAAGCCCAGCTGGATGGCTGGTTTCTAGCGGTACAGCTACCCGGAGGATCATTATGGGGCTAACACTGCTAACAACTTCACTAGTGAGCTGGACGTGGGGGTGGCACCCACATACCACAAGCGTGCGGATGGCATCAAGACGGGGGAGCCGCTGACGACCCCAGAGGGCTGCTCAGAGGCAGGAGACAGCCTGTAGAGCCCCCATGGGAACCTCCGGAGGCTCCGCAAACGCAGGTCCTGCTTCAGAGCCGGAATAATCCCTGCACCGGCACCAGCTGGGGAGAACTTTGACAGGGAAGGGCCTAGAGGTCCTGCAGGGCACCAATCTGACTGAGAGCAATGCGCCGTTGTGGCAAGGGCGCTAAACCTCGTTCTGGGCAAGAGAGCAAGGGCAGCAGGAGGCGGAGGGAGCAGAGCCCTTCCCCTGCCTCAGCACTGGCAAGACACATCCAGAGTGCGGAGCGCTGGGCCAGGCTCCTCAGCACCGGACACACGGACCTACTGCAGGGAGCCCAGTGGAGGCCACCAGGCTGTTTGGAGGCCGGAGCAGAGCGGGTGCGAGGGAAGAACCGGGTTTGCTCAGCCTGCAGGAGCGAGAAGTCAAATCGGTGGTATGCCCCGACTGTGCTTTTTTAAAAACTCATTGCAATCAGAAGGGAAAAAACAGATGAAAGAAATGCCAAACCTTTGTTGGGTTCACCTTTAAATCTAATTTCACTTTAATGAAGAAAAAGCATGAACAGAAAATAAATAAACCCGTGATGAATGCAGTTAATCTTTTCAAAATATTAAATCTGTGTGCTAAGAGATGTTATCATTGTAATTAGTTGTTGTTAAATTATAATTTTCATTATCACAGAAATATTTTAAATGGAAGAGAACATGTATTTAAACAACCACTGTGTTGATCAGGGATTAATAATAGTTGCAGTTTAACAGGCTGGTTTCCTAGACCTGCTGCACAATGTGTGCAGTTCCTCCAGTTTCCATGGGCACGGAATAATTTACAAATGTTAACTGCGTGCTGTATTGTGCAGTCAACACACTACCCTGTACTGACAGGCTGCTCAATAAAAGCAGGATCACCACAGGTAAGCCAGGCTGGGGCTCAGGGTGCCTCAGGTCTAAGCCAAAGTCCTGAAGGTGCCCCTTACAATGAAAGAACAGCAAGTAATAGCAGTGAAAACACTATGGATTATCAGCAAAAATACCTGTATAACTGCAGGAACCTCTCGCATTTGTAATATGCTGTTATTTCTGAGAGGAGAGTTTTTGAAATTAATGAAATTTATTGAGATTTGAAACAAACTGCTAATAATAAATCTCCCTAATCTGCTCTGGCTCTAATCTGCAAACTCATCTTGCTCCAGCTTAAATCCTTCAATTCTCATTTTTGGGAAGGGGTAAAACTGATGCCTTCACCTCTTAGCCTAAGAAAATCTCCAAAAAAAAAAAACATCAAGCTACAAAGTAAACTTTAACAAACACATGCTGATCAGTCACTGCGTGTATGACAGCTTTTCTTTAAGGCTTTCCATGTCATACATGCTTCCATGCAACTTCTAAAGGACAAATGAATTGCAAATACATTGTAACTCTTCACTTCCAGAGTCTCCTGTTGGTCTGTTTGATTCCAGTGTCACTTACCTAACTGCTTCTGAGGGACAAGGGGGACAAGGGGACAAGATCAGGCAAATCTTCTCAATTTTTGGAGTTATGCAATGATGGGGGGAAAAAAAAGATACTTTAGTTCAGTAAAACTACACTTTGAAGATCCTAAAAGTGTATCTTCAGACAGAAACGCCACTTGTTTTTCTAGTCTTAAAAGCACATTTGTGAAGCGTACTGGGTTATGCAACACAATCTCTACCCAAACTGGAAAGCTCTACACGAGTACAAAGGTGTGGCTTCATGCAAGTCACCTATGGGAACTCCAAGTAATTTACCTTCTTGTTCTTTCTTTTAAGTTTTCTTCAACACAGCAAGAAAAGTAAGTGCAACTGCTTAACATTAGCTCGATACGAGTAACACAAGCAGCACTCAAACACTCCCAGTCAAAGTCATTGATGCCATCTTAATTACGTCGCAGGCAGACCACGTATTCTGGGCTTTTTCTCCCCGAATGTAAATCTAGCTATGTTTTTATTTTACATGCTACAAAATAAAGGCACAGACGGAGCCTAAGAGCTTCTGAAAGCTGAACGTGTCTGATTAATATTCCTGTCTATTAAGGTGATTTCAATGACATATAAAAAATATTCGAAGTCTGGGTTCAGCACAGAACTATGGCACATCTGCCTTACGTATGTGAACAGGCTCCCTGGACTCACGGAGACCAGGAGATGTGCTTGCATCCCAGAACAATCCCACCTACCTTCACAGCCAAAATACCCCGGCACGTATGTGCACACAGACATGCATGAAACAACAAAACCAACACAGCTGTCAGAAACTTGCTGAAATCCAACAGGACGTCAAGACTCCACACCTGAAAATGCACTTTGGACATATTTTTGGAAGGGCAATTTTTACGCAGTTTCTCTGTGCACCTTATTTGTGTGATCAAAAAGTGAAAGAAACCCAAGCGATTTTCAGGTCTCCAAACCTGGGAGGTCACATCAGCCTGACTCAAAATCACGAGCACCCAACAGAAATGCACCGTGAATTCACTCTGGAGAATGAGGTCCACAGTGACCCGCATCGGATGCCAGGGAAATGTATTTAAACTTGGCAACAGGAGTGCCAAGCAGAAGGGAAAGTTTCCTTACGCAGAGCACAAAACAAAAGGTAATGTGGCACTGGGGAATTCACATGGCTGAAAGCGGTGCTCCTGTGTGGTTGGAATTGACGGTGGCTGTGGAGACTAGAGGATGGCCCAGAGCCACCGAAACGGGCTCCGCAAAGGCTGTCCTGCCTCGTCAGGTCATTCGGCTCGTTCAGCTTGCCCTGAGGACAAACATGCTTTCCTGCCCGCTGTTCTACTTTGTGTTGCTCGGAGCTGAGGCTGGTCCCGGCCCTGCCATACGCAGCCCCATGAGGGGATCTCTCCTGGCTGCTATTATTTGGGAAAAAGCTGCCTGGCCAGGACACGGCTCGCCTTGGGCAGGAAAGATACATGTGGCACAAAGCAGCCTTAGCCACAGCCATCAACGCCTGGCCAACAACAGTACAGCTTAAAGAGCAAAATTTCATTTGTAATAGGTGCTCCCCTCACTCTACTGACAAAAGTAATTGCCAACAAACCAAATTTTTGAAAGTTTTTATTTTTTCCAATATGGGAAAAATCTTTTTTATAAATGTCTTTTCTGCTTTCTTTAACATTCTCCTATTTTCTTTCTGCCTTTACTTGACCCATACTTCATTTCCAAAGAACATGATGCCCATCAATTTAACAACAGCTCTGTGGAGCTCTACGTAACACCACAAAATGCAATGACTGCAGGAGCAGCAGCCCCTTCCCTGCCGCACATGCCCCGGTGGTGCAGGCATCGCCGCCCCAAGGAACTACTTTCATTTGAAGAACTTGAGGCACTTAACACTTACAGGTAGGGTTAGCTCAAATTATTTAACTCCCCAGTGAATAGAACCGCACGAAGGTCACAAGTTCAGCACGAAACCCACATGTGACATTTGCAGGCACCTCCCCTATTTATTCAGAGCGTTACTTCACAGCCCTTTCACGATGACTGTTACTCATGCTAAATTGCAACCAAAGTACAGTCACATCCGCAGTATCGGTGCAGTCTCCTCCTTTATATTGCCAGACTATCTAGACAGATGCAAAGAGGAACACGCCCTGGAAAACAAGGGCTCTCGCACTAATCCAGTAAAACTGCTTGGAAGGATTCACCTAGACATGAAATGAATAATTATCTGACGATGGATGAGACGGACATGGCTCCACTTTCCCTTTTTCCTGGAATCAAGTCTATATTCAAACTGTCCTGAAGAACTGGAAATGTTCCCTGGAGAAAAGGGACATGAAGAACCAGACTTTGTTTTTTTTATTTTGATGAGGGGAAGGGAAAGACCAAGTCCAACATATGATGGATGATACATTAGTGTGGAGAAGCTGAGACCAAAGAGTGGGAGTTATCTGAGGAGAGCAAGTGGGCAGGCCTGAATGTTGGAGATGAAATCCTACAAGCAAAACCCTACGCACTGCACAGTCCTGAAAACTCACTGCCTTTAGTAGGAATACCTTGAGTTAAATTATCTGAGAAGTGAACTCAGTTTATTAACTGACTTTCTGAAGAGTTTGCCAGGCCATAGAGTTAAATTCATGTATCTTTCTTAAATCAAAAGCTTTTTTTTCTGAGAAAAATCTGTGCAACAAGTTGGGATTTTTTTTTTTTGGTAGCTGATATACACAAAAACAATCTCTAGTAACAAAGCTACATTTTGCATTTTTTTTCTTTAGATCTTCACAGACACAAGAGCATCCCCTGCTCATGACTAGAGGGTGGTGGTAAGATAGGTAACTCCTGTAACTTGTCAGCACACTTTCTACACTGTTCCTTTCATGTACAATTCTCTGGCAATTCCACCTGCAGACACTAAAAATCAATCAAAAAAAAAAGAAAAACAAAAAAACCCCAAACAAACAAAAAAAGAAATCCTCAGAAAATTTGTCCTGACATTTGTTCCCACACGTTCCAAAGCAGAGCCTCTTGTGGTCTTCCTAGCTTCAGGGATGAGGGACTTGATTCTGACGCAAGCCCATTTGCAACGATGCTCTTCTCTTCGCTAAGGTAGGACATATGCAAACTGTGCAGGTAAGGATTTGTATTTCCCCCATCTCCTCAGGATGGATCTGAAGATACAACCTGGCACTGCTGGTAGCAGAGCTCTTAATTCTCCTGCTTCACACATCAAATGGGAAACTAAGTCTGCCAGGGGCAAGTTCGTCGTGCGCTAGTAACTGGGCCCATGCTCATATTTTTTAATGAACAACTAAACTCGATTGAACGCAAAAGTATCTGGATTTCCTGTAATCTCATTCCAGAATTAAAAGGCCGCTCAGCAATGCCAGCTCTTTCACAAGACCTCTCAGAAGCGGCGAGCGTGGCCCCCAGCCTCTGCCAAAACCCTTGCTCCTGCTGAATCCAAAGGGCTTTTCTTCCTCGCAGCCCTCTCCCGGAGGGAGCAGAGGGGCACGGAGTGCCGCAGCGGGGCCGGTGTGGCCGCTCCAGCACGGCAGCGCTCCTGCCCAAAACGCCGCCCTGGGCTCCTCGTACTGACCAGCAAAGCTGGCCCTGGCTCCCCGCAGCCCAGACGCTTCCTGCTCCGGCCCTGCGCTCCGAGAGGGCCACTGTTTTCCGGGGAAGGGAGGGGAGCTGTTTGTCCAATACCTATTAAACAGGCTTAATCTTTGGAGTCATTGCGGCACTTAGCTCCGGCAGTGAGACAGGGAAACGTATCGTCACCTGCCAGCCCCGGGCACTCATTTCCAAACGAAATTCCAGGCTGGGTTTCTTGTGGGAAGAACAAAGTAAACTCTAAAACAAGTTCTGGTTTATCGTATTCTCATTCCCTCCCCACAGCTTTTCAAGTTGACAGAAGCCAGTGCCTGATATTTGGCTCAACAGTTTTCCCAGACCAGACTGTTCAACACAGAGAGATCACTGGTTTTCACGAGAGGAAAAAATATGTCATTGCCATACACAGACATTGAGTAACTGATATTTAATACTCCTTGATTTTGCTTAAACAGGAACAAAAAGACCTTCAGAGTACTTGGTAATTAAATACTCTTTCAAGGAGCTGGCTCAGATGAGCATCCAGAAAAGGTTACGGCACCTTCCTACCCAAAATGTGGAATCTGAGCCCATGTAGAGTACCCTGTTAAACCTGTGTCCTGCACTGTAGTGACAGGAGAGCAGTTTAGTACAAGAAATAGGAAAAGTGCAAGATGCTGCAAATCTGTAATTTCTTTTTCTTCAACATTTCTCCTTAGCTAAGGGAGTGTTTCTTTCAGCTTACCAGTCAAAGTCTGCATCCAAGAGAAAAGGGAAAGGTGTAAAGAATGTAAGAAAAAGCAGGAAATCACAAAATAGATCGGAGAAAGAATCCATAAAGGAAGGCGTATCATTGTTTGGGCCTTTTTCTTTTTAACCACCACTTGCTGTAGTCTTTTTGTATTACTCCTCTTTCCACAGAAGCTAATGGTAAACCCTGCAGCTCACATGGGGTTTGGGTATACGAAAAGTATTGAGGATTGGGCTCTGGGTCCCTGGCTGGTTATAGTATGCCTGAAAAACACTGGGATTCTCTGGAATTTTGCTTATTCAAAGCATCCAATACAGAAACACAAAGGGTCGGTCCCGGTGCCAGCACAAACCAGCACTTTTCTAGACCCAGCACTGTGTGGATTTACACCAGTAAAGAACATGACACAAATTGTTTTGCTGTCCCATCCCTGGCAACAAATCACCCCCAGGGTATTCAAAGATCCTCTGTCACATGTGAAAATATTTGCTTACGAGACTGTTTACTTTGCAATTTCGGAGGCACAAAAAATGCTCTGGTACTGGCTTTTTAGCAAAGCTGTGCTCCACAGCCTGGGGTTTTGTTTGCTTTAAAATTAACTTTTATATACACATGGCTAAAAACAAATATTATCCTAAAAAGAAATTGCAGAGAACAGACTACAAAAAAACTGAGGCAGCTTTGAATCTTTGAATTTCTGCAGTTATTTCAGTAAGAAGACAAATTCAATTTAAATGTTTATTTTTTCAAACATATCAACACTGACCATTTTAGCAGAAATATCCTACTTCTGTGGTAGTTTACATCACTTTCTGTATCTTCACAAGAACTAAAAACCATACCCAGGAAGGTAAATTTCTGGAAAGTTTAAGCGAGAAAAGCATGGACAAAACTGACACCTTCAGAGGCTTCAGCATTATCAAAATCTATTTTATTTCGCTAAGAATGAGACATTTCTTAGCCCTTATTTAGTTAATATAAAGAACCATAGCATAGATAAATGTTTAAATTGGGCCAGTTGATTCCATGCATAGACAAGAATCAAATACCAATCCCAGCAAGTGATTTGCTACAAATGCCCATTTAAACGGAGAACTTGGATACGCTATTACTACACCCAGCCAGCCATTTCCTCCGAATTACATCTCTAAATTACAAACTCAATTAGTTGGCAAGATTGCTCTTTATAACCTTTTCCCCAACAACTGAACCATGGCTAAGTATTTCTAGAAACAGAAGACTTCCACACAAATTCAGTTATCGTCTTTGTTTCAGAAGGTTAAAATGCTATATGTTTGCAGAAACACTCCACTCAGATATGTTTGCAGAAATGCTCCACATTAGGAAATATAAGAGCTCAGCTATAATACAGAAATACTTATTCAAAACACTGCATTGGAGCCTGCCTAACACCTTAACCTGAGCAGGTTTCAGGAGACTTAGCTATATAACTTGCGTCCATATGGCCACTGAAAGCAGAAGACTGAGCTATGCTGTGACACACACAGACCCTGGAAGGGTTACAGAGAGCATAAAACCAAGCAAAGTGTGCTACAGGAATACGAATCTATTTGCAATTTAAATTGCTATTCGGAGGGAGAGGAGCAAAAGAGACACATTTTACCCAGAATGAAACACAACCTTCCCCCATTTCACCTCCAGCAGAAATTACCATGACAAGAAATTCCAGTGCCCAATTTGGCAGACAAAGTAGGACGTCCTTCAGGAATCACTGCCTGCAGCCATGCAGGTCACTGCCAGCAAGCGCCCGCGAAACCCTACAGAGGGTGAATCTGGCGGCAAGGAAGACAACCGTGTCGACTAGGGCTTCTCAAGGGGCACCCACCTAATGCCAGAGGGGCTGGCGTGCTACAGCAGTTATCCCTGCCCTGGCATGGGCTGGGACTTTGGTAGCTCTTACAGACTCTTTGTGGGTGGGCACTGGGTGCTTCCTGTATCCCTGGATGTAGATAGGGATTTGGGAATAAGACTATGGACCAATACTTCCATTGAGTCCTGTCACTGAGTTTCACTGAGATGCTGGTGCAGAAAGAGCCAAGGGGAAGCCTGGCTTCACAGCAGGGGAAGAGCAGCGATTTCCCTGCCACTCCACGGCCCGAGTGGAAGCAAATCTATGCGTACGGATCTTGGTATTATTGAAGCCGATTATCACTGCCCGCTTAAAAATAGAAGCAGTGAAATCACAACCCCAAACCAGCTGCAGGGCAGAGGTTTTCATGCCCCCAGAGCTCCTTTGCTGACGGGCACCACTACCAGAGCACGGGTTGCTGCTCTGAATGCCCAGGATATGCACATAGCCGCACTCTGCTTTCTCCTGCAGTTGGAACTGATAGCCAAATCCCACCTTCCAGTGAAATATTTATTTCAAGAGGATTAAACAGAGCCATGTATGTGATGCGTGTTCCTGTTTCTTCCTCTGCTAGGGAAAAAAAACAACAACAAAACAACAACAAAACCTCTTTTCAAAGAGTTCCAAACTTATCCTGAAACAAGATGCCACTGCAGATTAGGAGGGAAGCTACACAGGGTCCAACCCAAAGGAAAGACACCAAACTCCAACTCCATGCAACTTTGGCAGCTCTCCTGAGCCTCTCCCACGCTGAGCTCTGCCCCGATACATGAAGTTCCCCTTGCAATAGTTTGTGTCAACCCAGGAAACCCAGTTTCCAACTGATTTAAAGCCTCCTTAGACACCTCTAGCAGAGAGGCAGATCACCTCTCAAACGATCTTACTGCAGTGTTCACTACACTAGGCCTCAAGTTTGGCAAACTAAAGTTATTTTTTAGAGTGTTTAAAAGTAATAATAAAATAAACAACTGAATAAAAACATCTCTATCCAGGCAGCCTGGTCACTAAAACATTTTGGGCTTCCATTAAAAATTTACAACTTCCAACAGCACCAAAACCTAATATATGTATGTGTGCATACACCGCAGGGTCAGGAACCTCCCCTCACTCTTTGGAATCTGCCTCTCCCTGCTCCTGGGATTGACCAGGAGTGCATGTCCAGCTTTCCTGCTCCCCAGGGATATTCACTCCGTAATTGCCACTGTAAATGTCTCACCTATGGCACAGCCTTGGAGCCCAGACCAAACCTCCCACTTAGCCTGCGGGCACTGATGGAGCTGCGAGATGCCAGAAATGCTAGTGCATAAACACCAACGGAGCGGGAAGGCGCCGGGAGCGCCGTGCCGGGAGCCATGTCACCCTCGCACCGGTCTTGCCTTGCCGGGGAAGCTGATGCAGCTGCAGGCATCTGCTTCCAAATTCCTCCCGGACTTGCATTAGCCTCCCTCCTCCTGCCAGCTCCTGCCAATCTGATCCATAGGATCCTGGAGTGCTAATGCAGCAAAGGCGACGGTCTTGGTTTACAGGTATGACTGATCTCTGTCTTGCTTCACATTTAACTCCTGCTCCGCACAGGACGAGGTTTCTCCGCGTGCGCAGCCTGCCCAAGCCGCCCTGCAGCATGTTTTCCACCAACCAGTTCTGGGGTCCTGTCTTCACTTGCAGCAAGCTCCTTCCAGCCTGCCAGAGCACCCCGAGAGCCAGCGTGGGAACCCGGGCTCCACACCTAGATGCGGCGCGATAGCGAGCACCGATACCATCTCTTGCTTATCACTCCAGACCGAGCTCACCTGGGTGACAGCTCACACCATTTACCAGAGCACAGAGAACTTGCTGAAGCATCCTTGTCACTCCTGCACGGACACTCTGGGGAGCGTGAGGATCCCAGATGCCAAAAATGCACATGGGATGACCCATTCCTAGTTTTTAGTCTGCGATGGCTTTAACATGCACCTCCCTGCAATGCTGATCTGAATTGGCTCTGCCCCCACTATTTTGGGGCACAATGCGGTTGTCTCCTGGCTCCTCTCCTCACATGAAGGGGCCAGTGCCAAACCCACCGCTTTCTCTACCTTAGGGAAGGCAAGATCAGGGTTATCCTCAGCCCATTTCCAACTTGCACCTCTGCTTGAAACAGCACCTGAGCACTTGCTCTGTGTGCTTTTAGCGCACCCCTACATGCTCTTGTGAAGCAAAGTGCCCCTCTTCACTGGATACGAGCAGCACCCTGCTGCAACCTAGTGCAGAGGGAACCCAGCTTCCATTCCCATGGAAGCTTTAGGGGCTGTGAGAAAAACAAGGGGCAAAAGCAGTGTGGGAAGAATCTGGCTGGAGGCTAAATCACTGTGCACGGCATCCGCAATGGGACAGCCGTCCTGCCAGCGGCAAGGGGTAATCACAGCTATACAGGAGAAGAGCTTCAAAGCTATTTTATTACCAGAGTGAAAACATGCAAAAAATGCAAAAAAAAAACGTGTCTGCTTGTAACCTTCTATACTGAAAAGGGGAAAAACTGTGGTAAAACCATAATTAGTGTTACCTATATGCAGCTCATCCTTGCTGGTCTGAGCCAGCCTGGCTGCACTGAGCACCTTCCAGGACCACCCAACAGGCCAGGTTTTTTACCAGAGCCTTCCAGCAGAGGCCAAAAGTCACCTTAAAACTGCAGAAACTACAAATAATGCTTCTGAGCCCCTAATCCAAGGAAAGGCCCTTGTGGGCTAGCAGAGCTAAGCCACCCCCTAGACAGCACGCACTATTTTGTGTGGCTATTTAGCATTTCACAGAGTATCTACTGCCTAATTTAAAACATTTCCTGTACTTAAACTCCACCCTAGCATTACTTTTCGTGCCTGCCTTCCTCCTCCACAATGTGAACAAACAGCCCCTTGCTAGGACAGTCTCTTGCGAGACGTTCAGAAGTCACTTATTCATCTCTTAAAGGGAAATTGCAGCACATTTAAGGAGACCACTGCATTTTTTTTCTTTTTTTCCTACTTTAAGCCAACCCAGCGCACTCGGCTGCAGGGAAAACTCCCTTTCAGTGCTTTTCCCGCTCAGCATGGGGCAAACATGCAGCAGCTCAGGCATTCCTGCAGCGATAACATCTGCCCGGGGCAGGCTGCTAAGGCGGGCAGCAGGGAGAGGGGCGCGAGCCAGTGCCTCCCTCGCCCCAAACCTACCTGGCTCCTCTTAAAGTCAGCGCTGCCGTCTCACCTCCGAGAGACACCCAAGACCCAGGTCTGAACCCCGCTTGCCCCCCGTAAACTGGGAGCAAGTTTGGAGCCCAATCGGCTCGTGTTTATGACGCTGCATTTTGCCTCTCTGTTTCCAGTACGCAGCCATTACCGTGAGCCAGTTTGCAAGATAAACAGAGTGCTATGAATGAAAGATTTCTTTTTCCCTCCCTCCTGAAGCCAACAAATAGAAACACTCTCTGCACTAACTGAGGCTCTTCCTCCAGCGCTGCCGCGAACCACAGGACCCACTTGCGGCACAGGCAGAGAAAAATAAAAAACACACAGAGCAGAGCTGAACTTCACTGCACTCTGGTTGCCCTGGTCTTATTTACTGAGTCACAAGGACGTGTAAAATGAAGAGATTTGGGTTTGGCTAAGTCTCCTTTTTTTTTATTTTGATTTTTTCTGCCAGGACTTGCTCATGCCCGAGACATGCCTGATGCAGGGAAACAGCAGAGCTTGTTTCACCGTATTCATGGCAGAGGGAGAGGACAGGCACAACCCTCCTCCCCGGCCCCGTGAATCACTAAATCGCTATCGCAGACCAGCACAGGCCTTCATGGAGCACGGGGCTGCTATTCCCCCTAAAAAAACCTACTTTCTCTCCTCATACCAATAGGGAATTAAATGAAACAACATTATAAAACACCATTCTCTTTGCCTACACGTAGAATAAGACAAAAAGGAGGGATTTGGGAACAATAAAGTGCACACATGCTTTCCCACAGACCTAGTAGCACCCCAGGCTGACTAATGTGCTGGGAAACAGTGAGACCGACACACCGGCTTGAGGGGGCCAAAGCCACCCACCTTCACAAGCAGCACGTGGGCAGCCAGAAGGAGCCCTTGCGCTGCACCCCGGTCGAGCTAGGACTTCCCAACTGATCTCCTCCATTTAAAGTGTATTTTATTAAAGCATAAACAAATAAAAAGACCCCTTCCTCACTCCTCTACTCCTTTTTTTCCTGTTGTAAATCACAGAGCCCAGATTAGTGCCCCTCCGCGGCGCTGGACACGCGTCCCAGCACCACCAGCCTGAAGACACCTTCACGGGGGCAGAAGTCAAGGGGATCTCTTAAAAGATCACCCAGCTCTCTGCTCCAACACCGCTTCTGGCCTCTCTCTCTGTCAGAAGCACCTCGAGAGTGAGAACGGGCCCAGGTAACGTGTTTACAAGGGCCGTACCGCAGCGACACTCGCTTACCTTGGAGCTGCTTGAATCTTCCCTCCAGCTGGTTATAGTTATAAGGCACCTGCGCCGCGTAGCCCGGCGACAGCGGCCCGGGCATGCTGCTCGATTTTTGTACTTCCATTTACAGGCGAGCCAGGGGGGCGACAGACTGCAGCATAAAGAAACCGCAGGTTCCTGCACCACGCATCCAGGTAAATCCCAGCTTCCTCCCGAGTCTGGCTCCGCTCCCGAGAGAAAACGCGCTGAGCAAATAGCAGCTCCGGTTCAAAATCCAGCGGCGCGGGTTGGTGGTTGGCTGCCCGCGACGGATTCAAACGTAGAGCACGGTGGGTTCCCTTTTTCCCTTCTCTCCCTCCTTCGCTGCCGTCCTGGCATGCGGCGGGTTCGCGCCGGGCGCCCGGGGCCGCTCACCTCCGCGCTCGGCGCCTCTGAGCGCAGGGAGCCGCCGCCCGGCGCGGCGCTCGCTGATGTCACTCGGTTGCCAGAGGGCACCGCGGAGGAAGCGCAGGCCGTACCAAGGGCAAAGGGGCGGCGGGGCC
>JAWLRI010000586.1:541975-613528 GCA_034781795.1 Crypturellus tataupa
ACGCGGCGCGCGGAGCCGCCGCCGGGACAGCGCCCGGGCGGCCGCGCAGCGCGGTGGTACCGTCCTAGGGCGAGCGGGCGGTGGAATTACAATCTTTTGTCTGGAGCCTCATGTAACGGAAAAGTCTCAGATTACTATCGCACGAACAGGAGAGCACTTCTCCGCGCTCGCCCCCCGGGCAGCGCCACGCTCCTTCAGCGCTCGGCAAGGAGGAGACTTGGGAAAGACATGCGCTCCGTCCGCCAGCAAAGCCCTCATGGGAAGCTCCTTGAAGCAGCCAGTTCCTTTCACTCGAGTTTTATATTCCCAGAGGGAATCGAGGAATTGGATGTCGCGTATGCATGCGCCTGCTTGCTTATTCATCAGTGCGCTGGGTATCGCTGCAAGATTAATAGATGTCTGCACTGTGGCCCCAGCGAGGAGGGGGGCCAGGGTGTGAATAAAGATCCTCTGCCCCGGCCGGCACCCGCGTGCCCCGGGAACACAAACACACAGCACGGTGGCAGCGCGGGCAGGCGCTGCCAGGCGGCTCCCCGGACCCGCACCAGGCACAGGTGTCAGCTTTCCCTCCAGGGCATAAGCACCCAGTGCTCACTTATTCAGATGTGATTAAAACATCAAATTTAAATGCCTATCATCAATGCGCATCCTCTGCCTGTTTTAAAAAGTGCTGATAATGCTCACACCCGCTTTCCATTTGCCCCCTCATTTTTTGCATTTCCAAATTCCTTCCCAACTGCATCAATGTTCTCTCCTCCTCCCACTCCATCCCCTCCTCAGGCATTTCAAAATGTTGCCTTTGTTTCGCTACTGTCGTTTCACAAGTTTTCTGTCACACCGAGGTTTATGCGCAGACACACACATCTGCAGGAGCAGTCGGCTCCACTCCCGCTGCCCTGACCGGCCGCAGCCCCAGCTCCTGCTGGAGGTGACGGGGAAATCCAAGCGCCGCCGCCGCCGCGATGCCGGGGAACGAGCGTGCGCGGAGCCCAAGCACCAGCAGTGCTAATGCAGGGAGAAGTGAAGGAAGCTGACACCTCCCCCTGAAACTCCAGGTGAGGTTTCCAAAAAACACATACGCTGCTGAAATCTCCTTGGCGCGTTGCTCCCACGGTCATAAATACACTTAAAACATTAGCAGATTTAAAACCACAACACACCCCTAGCTCAGAATTGCTTATTATATTCATAGACAGGGGCTCTTGCTAGCATATCCTCGTGCTTCTCCCAGCACCACTACAGCCCTGCTCACACCAGACTTCCAGCACCGCAGCAGACCTCGGGGAGAGCCTGGGACATTCTGGTCCTCCTCAGAGCTGGCCACAGGTCTCCTCAGCACTGCTTGGCCACTGCTTGGGCCGCCGCGGGCGATCCGGCTGCCCCCACAGGGGATTTCAGAGGTTCAGAGCAGACCCAAAATGGCTTTTGGAGATTCAGAGCAGACCCCAAAGGGCTTTCAGAGATCCGGGGCAGGAAGCGCAGCGGCGCTGGGAAGGAGCAGGGCCTGGAGGAAGCACCTGCGCCAGGGCCGCGGGCGGCAGGATGCGGCGCTCAGCACGGGGAGGCGGCCGTGCTGGGGGGCTCCTGCTAGGAGACGGCTACACAAAAGGCTCCACATTCCCCGGGGCAGCGCTCGGCCCCTGCAGACACGCAGGGGACTTCCCACGGGTGCGCCGCGCGGCTGGTTTCTGCCACCGAACTGTTTTCCTGTCGCCTGCCCCAGAGAGCGGGGTCTGCCTGCAAGGCCTGACCTGCACCGGACTCGGCGGAGACCACCCTTCCCAGCTCCCCGCCGCCAGCAGCCCATGCGGCCCCGCTCCCCGACGGCCCGTCCTGCTCTGTCCCAAGCAAACAGACGCCGGTGCGAGCCGCTCGCCTCCCTGCGCGTCTCCCGGAGCCACTGCCGAGGCCGGGACGCACGCGGCCATTTCTGAAAGCGTCAGAAGGGGAAACATTCCCAAAGTAAAAGGGTGTAAAGGAGTGCTTGGCTAGGGCCTGTGCGAAACAGAGCCACAGACAGCAGGCTTTCCAGCCCGACATAAAACATTAAGGCCCCACATGTGAATTTAGGCTTCAGACTGTCCCCTGGGGGACAGGCGAGCCTGGCCAGGTTAAAGCTCCCAAGAAATACCAAACAAAAATTGGGTGAGGGGGATTCTCCCTTCCCCCTTTACATACACGATTAACCATTTCATTAATTAATAAGTACCAGGAGGAATCCTGGGTTTTTTGGCCCGCGGTGCTCCATGTACCGCGTGCTGCGGCACGTGGCAGCCGCCTGCTTCTCGCGCTGCCTGTTCTCCCTCACCAGCCTCAGGCCAGCTGGATCACAGGCAGGGATCCCTCAGCCCAAAGCGGTTTCCAGTCAGGAAGGCAGGGCCCGATTCTGGCTCTGCCCCACAGCCCTCATCCCAACCCCAAAAGGGGAGCAAAGCGGAGCAGGTGCGGAGCAGTGCTGGCCACGCAGAGCAGTGCGGACCATATGCCACACATGAGGATTGCCAAAGAGAAGAAGAATCACCCATGCTTGCACTGGGTTTTTATCTTGTTACATTTTGAAACGCAAAGCCACAACGCATTAATGCTTCATGGAGACCTCACCAGCAGCAGCATGAAATTCTGCCCTCACTGCCACCCAGGTTGGCATCTGGGCTTAACAGGAGGTCCCCAAGCAACAGATGTGACAGATTTTCCTGATGACCAAGTCAGCGCGGGTCGCGCGGTGCTGCTGACTCGCCTGCCGGGGCATTATCCGTGCTCTGCTAGACCTGCCACGGGCACGTGGCCGCTTCGCTCAGCAGGCGGCCCGTAACACAGCCAGAAGAGCAAAGCGAAGCGGGGTCTGCCCGTATTTCTGGAGCTCTAGGCCATAAGGAGCAAGGCTCCCTGAAATGAGTAATGTCAGTCTAATATATATGCACTTGCTTGTGGATCCCCAATCAGCCAGCCCGACACCCGCTTATTGCGGTTAGGTCGCAGCACATGGATCATGGGATTCTCACAGACACTAAGCCTTTTTTTACATCTGATTTTCATTCATTTTCTATTTCTTTTCCACTGAGTAAACCTTTTACAAGACTGTTAGATAATACGTTATGGAGGAGTACTAATGCCTTAATGGCAGTACCTCTTTCTGAGTACAGGTCCAAACTCAACTTACAAAATCAATCCAGTCTGAAATGGGCCAGGGGGGAATTTGTCACTGATTTGAGGAAAAGAAGGGGCAAATAACATGGCAAGAGCTTTAGTGTATCAGCAAGAAGTGTGGGCTTTTTTTTTTTTTTTTTTTTTTTAATAAATGTTCCCGCTTTTCTCCCATAGCCCTGAAATAAGTTTGTTGCATGCTTTGAATTGTACCTCCTCACAGTACTGGTCTGGTAATGATGGCTTGCATTATTTGCCTACTCATTAGCAGTTATTAAATGAAAGCGCTAATGATTATCCACTTAACCATAAACACATGCAGTAAGGCGAAGTGTGAGTTAGTTGACATGATCAGAGCTTTGCAAAGTCTCAGGGAGAACAAGAGGTTGATGACAACAATAATAGGAATGCAGAATTAACATCTGGAGGCAGGTGCTTACCCAGCACAGACCAGAATCTGTCCTGGGATTTGTCCTCACATAGTTTACAAAAATTGCTCCTGAAGTGAATGGGCTCCTAGCAAAGAACAATTCTATGGGGGGAAAAGAATCTAGCAAAATTGCTGTTCAAAACTCTGATTGTAAATGCTTCAGAGTTTGAACAAATTATTCCTTCTCTCAGTCAAAAGAAAACGGTTAAGACAGCCTGGGTATTTTCTCACAAAAGTATAGATAAAAGTATAGACATTAATAAAATAAAAAAAAATAAGAAATTTCAAATCTAATGGTACAATTTATACTTCTCTTGTAGAAAATAACTGGTAAGTATGGACAGTTAGTATTACTCACATAGCCTCTCTGTTTTGGAATACCTAAAAATCCCAGTCACCTCATCCATCCATTGCACTACAGGATCTTTCACCAATAAAGCCGACCAACACTGGTTGGCTTTTGTGAGTAAACAACGAAGATAAATTGTGTGGCTGACACATTGTCCAAAACAGGCCCACCTTTAAAAAGTACTCACTTAACACATGCGTTAAAAGCCACGCAGGTAATAGCACAAAATGTTTCCTGGGTACCATAAAATAAATGCATGCATTGCAGTGTTGTGCTCTGACACCAGGATGCAAATTTAGCACTCCATGAAAGACAATTATCTTTCTAATGGGAAGCAGAATGCACGCCAGAGATACAATAATTACATATCTGGTTAATCATCACCCTTGTCTTTTCTTTTTTCACTGCTATTTACTCTTGTAAATTCTCCTGTTGGTGACTAACTAGAAAAAAATTACCAGATAAAAAGGATGATTTATTAATCTGCGATGCCGCAGAAATCGCACAATATTTGCTCATCTCCTGAAAGGGGGTAAAGTGCTTTACACATCCCCTTAGCCCACAGAAAGAACTGAAGCCGCAGCCACGGTCATCGTCACCGACTTCTGGAAACGCTTCAGCCTATGCAGTGGGATCAGAATCTCCCCCTGCGTAGAGCATGCATTACTTACAGTAAAGAAAAGGGTCTTTGCTGTGGACTGTTCTGGAAGTCGCGATAAAAAATAACTATATTTCATGTCTAACAATTTGCATAACGTTAACCCTGAAGAGCAAGCTGTTTTCCCTCCAGTTTATATCCGGGGTGTTGGAACAGGGGAAGCAGCAGCCCACACACCAAGCCGAAATTAGCACGCCAACTTAATTACGTCTTCTCTTCTGCAGGCATTAGTGGGAAGAAAACCACTTTTTTCTTTTTTTTTTTTTTTAAATGAACTCACCATTTTTTACAATACTTAGCAGCTGTCTCAGAAGTTGAACTAAATACAAATACACAAGAGATCTTTTTTTTGTAAGTAATGTTTCAATTTCAGAAAGGTATTTCATTTTTTTCCTACTTAAAGGGGATTTCAGAGCAGTGGCAAGTGCCAAGGCATTTTACTTTCAAGGTGACAGCTCTTGGAGCCAGATCACTGGGACACTCTCATTTTTCCCCAAGAGCCCCATATGAAAATCCATTTCAGCAAAGCAGCTTCCTTTACAATTTCCTCATTATTTTCTAGTGTCATTTTTAGACAATTCTAGCAAACAGGATGGGAATGCAAAAGGTTCACAAACCATTTTAAAGAAAATATCGTGAGTGAAAAGGAAAAATAGACAACCACAAATGTAAAATATAATAGCTGGTCATCAAACTCACTTTGAGGTGCATGTCCTGTTGCATGGGGCAGAGGGCCCTGTGCTCTGCAGACAGACACCTGTGTGTCTTCTAGGACAGCAGGTGACATGGTGCCCCTGGCACCAAGCTCCCTTGCAGGCACGTTCTGCGACTCACACGGGCTTGGGAGGTCCCACACGGTCAAAGCTCAGGGAAAAGGGCAGACATTTTCATTGCAGAAAGGTTTTCATTACAGAATTTTCCTTTTGTTTCACTACAGAAGGATTTTCATGACAGAAGGACCTATAAATGTGCTTTTTTTCCATGGCAAACAGGCAGGCATCCCAGCAGCTCCATGATGCACCCAAGACACAAACTAATTTTGGGGCCTAAAACCAACACCTAAGTTACTAAGTTTGGGGTCTGAGCAGCACTAAACCTTCGGGGAACTTCTGACAAATCAGCCAGAATATCACCTCGGCTACTGGAACTGGGTCAGTCCCACCTGGTTTCAGGTTTCAACATACACAGTTTACACAACTCCCAGACTAGCAGGAAAGTTGACATTATTTGTGTAACAGCATGTCCTTGCTAAATGCAACAGCGAAATGCTTGCCAGAAAAGCTGCATGAACAATTCGTGCTTGGAAAAAAAACAAATCACGGCTTATATTGGTTAGTATTCCAACGCAATTGGGTTCTTAGGAATAGCACTGTTTTCCACACCCTGTAAAATCATGAAAGTAGAAAGACCATCACTGAAGAACTCTCAGAGGCTGAGATGCTTCTCAGAGGCTTAGTTTGTGACCCAGGAGACCAGCAACAATACCGGTTTGCTAACTTAGATGAATAACCCTTAAGAAGTTCTATTAAAATCAAGTCTATTACACAGGTATGTACCTACCATACTCACTTTCCATAAAAATTTGGCATGAAAATACTTCCTGGCTCTCCCCAAAAAACTCATTTTATGAGTTTGAATCTGTTTTTTTAAAAGCTGGATTTTTGTATTGCATCTCCCTCCTTTCTTATCTGAGCTGCATCTATGTTTCTACGTAAGGGGGAGAGTAGCGGGGGAGAGGGAGAGATTTCCTCCCATTTTCCTTTTCCTTCCTTTCCCACTGTTTTCTTTTTTTCAGAGTTTGACCATGAAAACAGGAAAAGACAGATTGCTGCTACACCATAACAACTGTCTCAGGTCTCAAAATTCAATCTCTCAATACTGCTGAACAAAAGAGAAATTGGGTGAAAACAGCAAGCAGAATATACTTTTTTAAAATTTATAAATCTACATACGCCATAGTATTTATTTCTACCATTTTCCCTGCTACCTATATACAGAACAGAAAGCATATGCAGTCCATAGATGTTTGGTTTAGGCATTCTAGTTTCATGTTCACGTGTGATCAGTCCGGGGGAAAGAAAGAGAAAGCCACCTCGCCGTTTCGATGGCTCCCTAACTGGAGGGCCTTGACCCTATAAACTATAAACCTTCAAAATTAATTAAGCTCCAAGAGAATTTTAGACCCTTTTATACCTAAACAAAGTACTAGAAAAACCTAGGTATGGACTTGCACTGTAGTCCGTTCAAAGTGGATTGGAGAGGAAGGAATTGAAAAGTACTGGAGAATAATTTTGTTGGAAAACTTTTAGATCTGACAAAAGAGAAACACCTCCTTATTTTCTAAACTCTTCTTCCCTCTAAACTTACCCACAAAATTTCTCCATCTGTTATTTGGGAATTACTCATCTCTGGAAAAAAAAAGCAAAAAAAAAACAAAAAAAAGCTTAATGACTGATTGCCAAGGGCTTATTGCCTGTAAACTGGTGCAGTTCTTGCACAGCAAAGCACCCCTTTCACTTTTACACGTATGTATATGCACACGCGCATGTATACACACACGTGCCTACAGACACACCTGTCCAAGACTGACACATAACCATTTTTAAGCTTTAACGACATTGAAAGAAGGTTAAACAAAAACACTACTGAAAAATGTCACTGCACAAACACTACCTCCACTGAGATTCTTACCCCCGGATACACCCACTGAGATTTTGAAAATACTTTCCCAACCTGTGTTTATGCTGACTCCCCTTCAAAATCTTTGTTAGAACTGAGGGACATTCACCTTTTTGTACGTAGTAACAGTAATTAGGAAGGGAAAAAGAAAGTATGGATTTCTCATTAAAAGCATCCAGCATGGTAGGAAGAAAGATAGAAACTAAAAAAAAAAATAAACAAAAGTATCTTGGAAGTAGATTCTCATTAACTTCTGTACTTGCCTCATCTTCCTTCATTCCTGTTCCTATTCCTTCTGCCTGTATCTCCCCAGGATATTATCTCAAGATAAGAATCAAAGCTCTGATCTAAGATGATTTCATCACTAAACCTTCCCCATTAGAAGAGCTCCAAGGTTAGCAGAAATTAGTAAACATTTCTAATCCTATATTAGGCATCCAGCCTCGCAGTATGTTCTGCTAGACATTATTTATACTCCAGGGAGGGCTTTCATGCAGTAACCAAGCAACAAATAGAAGTATAAATACAAGGCACATTGCAGATTTGGCTGAATAAATAAAACAAATAAAAAAACATTGCTAGTTAGAAGCTAAAGACAGGAGACAAGAACATTCCCTTCTGCATACGCATTTTTTGCAGACTTCTTTTAAATCTCAGGTTCATAACTAGATTTTGAGATGAATCCTCGGCCAAAATTATCTTTGATGAAAGTCATAAATTAAAAAAATAAAACTGTAATAGTCGTTATTGGCACATAGTATCTATAACTAAGAAATCTTTTCCATTAAGGCATGACCTAGCAAGATACATAAAAACAATCTTGTTACTTCAATGAAGGACCTCTAACAGCTACCCCATGGTTTTCAGGTGTTAAATACGTCCCAAAACTCCGATTCCAAGAGCAAAGAAAAACAGTGTAGTCTCTCCGGGTGGCCTGTTTCCCACGAGGGCCATCGTGGGTCACCCCGGCTGCAGGAGGCAGCGCCGTGTCCCTCGCACCACGGCCGAGCAGCGCCCGCAGCCTCGCTCCCTGGCAAGGCGCTCTCTTCTCCCGCGAACCCCTTAAATGAGACATCCCTTAGTCTTCAAAACACTTGAGGGGGGACGTCAAACGACTGCGGCTGCCAGACTTTCCAGAGCGCAGCTGCCAGCGGCTCCCTCCCAGCGCCCAGTCTGCTCTTCCAGCTCCACCTGTCCCTCCTGAGCCCTCACGGGGACGCAGCCCCTCGCAGGCATCACGCTGTTACTACGCAATCCCAAACACTGCTCTGCAAACACCCAAGCATGTCTGATTCCAGAAACCGGATAGATCATACTTGCCCAACCGCTTGGCTCTGTATTCAGGAAGCTACACAGGCTCCCGGCTCTGATATCTTAGCAGATTACAAAGAATTCAGCTTCTACCTCCATGCCGTTTGCATATGACTCATTTGATCCTAAAGTGAGAGGAAAAAACCTCAGAAACAACTATGTGGTGTTGAACCGAAAATCACGGTGTTACTATAGCAATAAGGTACAAAGGAGCGGTACCAGATTATATTCAGTGATGTCACATCAAAAATGAGAATTGTTCACATTTCCTTGAAAATTATTTTATGCAGCACAGACAGGTCATGACACTTCTTTTTTTCTGCATGACTCCACTAATGGTGTTTAAAATACACATGCCGCAAACAAAATATTTTTAATAGCTGGTTGTTTTTTTGCTGTTTGCTTGCAGCAGCCATTTATAGCCCACACATCACTCCCCAGTGACACGAGGGCTAAGCTTCCCTTGCCTGACGTTTAAGCGCAGAGCTGTCACCAGCAGCGAGGCAGCATGCAGGTGACGTGCAGAGGGACAGCAGCATCTCTGCAGTCACCTCCTCCCTTGCTGCCCACCTGACACTGTGCACAAAACGATGCTCCTGTTTTTAGCTCCAGGGAAGTGCTGCAGCCTAGAAACTGCAGTGCAGAAATTGTTCCCGAAGTAAAACCCAGAGGAAAGCACTGGGGCAGGCCCACACGCTGAAAAGCTTTTGTTGAAACAGCTTTTAGGGGTTCTCTCAGCAAAGCAAGCTTTTTCAGCAAGGCACTTCCATGTTCATCTCTGCAGGTTAGGCCTTCGGTTGCTAACCAAAAACACGGGCTCATAAGCAGTGAAGCATCTGTGAGGATGCATCTGTAGCCTCGCTGCCAAAATATTTTATGTTTCCATTCAGGGTCAAGGGAACCCCTTGCACATCCCTCAAACCGCACCTCCATTTGCCTCCAAAGCTTCCATGTGATTTACAAGCATCATCATACTGCAGAATTCCCTTCCTAAACACTTCTTGCTACTAAAATTAGTGCACTGATTTTAAAGTTCACACTATCTTCAGTACTGGAGACTGAAGAAATGGATTGCAAGAGACTACTCTTGCTGGAGTCTTTTAAAAGCAAGAATAAACCTTTTGGTTTTTTGATGGGGGATTAAAGATCAAATCATTGCTACTCCCCTCCCTTTTTCTATTGAATTGAAACCTGACCCTTTATTTTGACTATGTGGATTATGCTCCTTTTTTTAGAACTTTGCTATAAGCAATGTGCTAGAAGACAGCAGGGGTAAGCATATGCAGCGTATCTGCAGAAGAATACAAGCAGGACCTTTCATTTTGCTTTTCTGGTCCTGTTTTTCTCCAAAGAAAAACTCTGCTTTCTGCCCATCCTGATGACTTTCTGTCCTGGACCTGTGGAAGGATCAGCTGCTCAACTATTAAGGCCAAAAGGCCTAACCAGCCCTAAACATGGTACCCATCACCTCCTCAGTGCTAAACTTCAAGAGACAGATATTCCCCATATTAAAATGTCCTCAATAGCCTCCAACACCTGTAATAACTTCAGTGTTTTCTCCTTTCGCTTCTGAATTACAAGCCTCACTTCCCTTCATGCAGAACGGGCAACTGCAGAAAGAGTGGTCACAAATGGAGTCTCCCTTCCCGCGTTGCTACATCCGCCGCTACGAGGCCCACGAGCAGCGCGAGCACAGCCCTCAGCTGTGCACACAGCGGGAGCTGGGAGAGCCCACGCGGCTCCGCATGCCGGCGCCAGGCAGAGAAGCCTCGGCTGTTCCAGCAGCTTAGGAAGCCTTCTTTCATGTGCCAGACAGGTGAGTCACGGGCCACTGCATCACCCAAGGACGAGAGGGCAAAATACAAGGGACCAAAAAAATTACTAGCTCTAGCCAAGCGTTTTTTTCTTTAATACTAAATCAGCTAAATGAAAAAAATGGAAAGTTTTGGAGGTGACAATCCTCACACTACTTGAAAACAGCATCTGCAACTGCAAGCTTAGTACATCTGAATGTCGCACGCATGGGGTAGTGTGTGAAGCCTTCTGCTGATCAGCTTGACTGATACTTAAGGCTTTCGTGAGTCCTGCATTCGTCAAGGTGCTGCACAGTAAATCTTGTTAGCTAATGGTCCTTGATGGATGACAACAGATACCTGCAGATTTGTGAATAAAGAATTTTGCACAAACACGATACCCCTTAGACTTCCACAAGGCAGGTAGAATTACGTGGCCTCCTAACTAGACCTTCCAAAGAGCCACTGAGGACAAGGACAGGTGAAAGATGATTTCCTATAGTGGGATACCTTACCCTACACAGGAGGGATCAGTTACCTTCTTCTCAGATCAGTTGCTGAGGGAGTTAGTCCAACATGAATGATAACCAATCTGGTTGTATATCCCTTCAAATCTGGATTCTGATTGAAAGGCGAGTGAGATCCCAGGTGATTTTTTTTTATTTTTAATTTGGAACAACCATTTGTTTCCTGGCCTTCACTGTGTACAGATCACTAATAATACTCACTTCTCAATTGCCATGTTCTACTTTTGAATGCAGTTACTTATAAATAAGGATAAAGCACCAGGCTATTCTGGTCTGTACATTTTTGAGACCGTTTAAAGATATTGATAGTCTTTTGATTCACCTTGTCATCCCCATGAAATTAAAACAATGAAAAAGCTGGACATCGCTGGGCAGTCTTTAAATATGATTTAGTAGGATCTCAGGAAAAAAAACACTGCAGATGCTGCTGTCAGAAGATGGACAGTCTGAAAAGACTGTCCTGTCAGCTGGAGGGCTGAGAAGATACTGGTATCTGGAAGGAACCAGTGTCAAGCTTAAGAGAACTTGAGCACCAGAAGCAAGCAGGCAAGTAAAATATTTTCTGACATGAGGTGACTCCATTAACACCATGGTGGCTCCTATGGGCAATAATCACTGATTCAGCAGGGGCTCGATCTCACCTTTTAGTCTCATTTTGTAGGGACATGGCTGAACCCAATGCAGTATTATTCAGACAGAGCTACCTTGGCAGCTCTTTGCTCCCCTCCAGTTGCTATCGTACTAGAGAGCTGGATTCCTCCCCCCACCTTGACGTGCCCATTGCTTTCTTTGAAGCAAAGAGAGTTGCAGCAGCACGAGCAGCCACTACCGCAGCCAGGGCCTCAGAAGGGCCCCAGGTGGGGGAAACTGCAGTGATTCCTCCTTCCTGCAGATCCTCCAGCCGTGCAGGAGCTGGTCCCCCAGACAGGGCATTACCAAGGCTATGCAGCTGGAGTGCAACTGCTTCCCCCTCACAGAGCGGGTGCAGTAAGCTCCCAGGAGAAGAGAGGAGCAGGCAGGCAAACGGATGGGTCTCAGAGCCTGGGGGGGTTCCCGTAATCCATCTCTAACCAGGACCTTTGATTTGCAATACCAGCCTTATAAGCCTCTTTCCATTCCTCTCTCCCTCCATCACGATGAGGATTGCGCGCAATGCAGCAGTCGGGCAGTGGGCTATACCAAGGTTCAGCAGCACACAAAATTCCCGACAGTAACACTGAAGCATTGTAGGTATGAAACGTAACAAATTAAAATAATTATGAGTGGTACTTATAAAAAGCAAACACATCTTACTCTGGGAAAATGTTTAAATATGGTTTTGAATCAAATCTTCAGCAAAATTATTTGCTTTGAAATTGGTGTTTGTTTTAGGCTATCTAAATAATTTAAGTACTTTCCTTGCATTACTTCTTGAAGTAAGAGTTTCATGTTTATTATTCATTACCCAGGTGGGGAGCCCTGCTTCCCACAGAAATGGAAGAAAACTTGTAATAACGATCAGATCTGGGACCCAAATCCTGCTAATGAGATTGCAACAACATTACTCCCATACCTAGGAAATAAAACATAACCTGTGACAGCTAATGTGGCAGCAGTAAAATACTTTTTTTTTCTCCCCTGCTCCAACAAGATCGAATTTTAAAAGAACCAAGTCAAGACTCTTCTTTTCTTACAGCAACTTTATACCAGTCTGCCACCACGGGTCTCAGCCATCTCCTCCTGACCCCAGTTAACACAGCTCCATTCTAGATCAGGCATTTTACCCATAAATTTCCAGTGTATACCGTGATGAGAGCTTCTGTAATTAACTGGTCTTCTAAAGATTTAAAATACACTCTTCCTGCAAGAATTTCCATTAGTTGATACCACAGTTCCCCCGAGTAAGGGCTACCCGATCTGCTCTCTGTCCACCTTGCGAACTATTTTATTTCCTTGCTGCCCTGCTCCAAACCTGATCCTGCCCAGGGCCTGGAATTTAAAGGTGTGCTGGGTTTAATGCATTCCCAGGGCCTGCATTAAGCAGAGATAGGGTACACGGTGCTTCCGTCGGTCTCATCGGAATCACAAATGAAGCAACAATATCTCTGGTCTCAGTAGGGTAAATTTAGTAAGCAGGCTTCAACATGTTACCAAGTGCTGCTTTCAAAACTGTCCTTGTAACCAAACTTTTACTACCAGAGGGATCAGCATATTTTGAGCTGCTTTCCGTACTTACATTATGTCCCATGCTGCTGAGGCATTTTGTTCAGAGGTCAGGAATGTGGGCAGGCTACCACGAGAGTCAGGAAATCATTTACAGAATGCACAAAACTTGCTTTGCAGGGCAAAGCCTCCGAGCAGAGGGAACATGACATAATCTTGATCACCTTTGGTTAATATATAGCCTTTAATACGCAATAATCAAATGTTTTAAGAAAGACCAAACCAAATTTAATTTCTGTGCTGATCAGATTGTAATCCAAGAGAAGAGAGAATATATTTCAGAAGGTCTGCTTCTTTGGGACACTCCCCATTTTAGCATTATTCACTAAATGCCAAATACCTCCATCTACTACATTCCTCTATTTCAGGATTGGCAAGTTTATTAAATATTTCTAAATGATGATACTTTGAAGCAGAATTTTGTTATCCTTCTGATTTCTTCTGAATATGAAAATAAATGTCATTGCCAACAATAGGAACCTAATCAAAACAATGTGAACACACAGCCAGAATGTTAATATCTGACAAAACTGATGCATGTGACTCAAGTAATTTATAATTTAAAATATTTAGAGAAATAAAAGTTACCTCATTTGAGACGGACATATCTATAAAAATATATTGTACAAATATATTGTACAAAATCCATGAACCTTCTGAAAATGTAAATATCACTGGCTACAGGTGACACTTAAAACAGTCTATTTGGAAAGCTAATAGCAAGAGGAGATATTTACGGAGGTCTTATCCATCAGGAATTTCCACACCTGGAAATGTGTGTTTGGATAAACAAGCTGAATGCTGCTGTCGCTTACAGCCACAGAAAGTCACTGCCATTCTCCAGTGTCACTGTGACCATGCAGATGAGACTAAAAGACGACTAAGCAGCAAATTCACACTTACATGAAATACACGGGGAATGTCTCCTATACATACATTAGAATAAAGTGACCATTTTAAACTACCCGATATAGTTACAGAACTATGTGTTGAATTACATGTGTAATCCTTGAGTTTCACGAATAGCTTCTATGAAAAACTGACTCAGGAAAGAAACAAACAAACAAATAAACAACTGGCTATTTCTCTGCATCTTCAAGAGAATACTATAAATTTTATACTTTCAACTACTTACTGAATTTACCAGACAGCATGATCTAGAAAAATAATTTCAGGTACTGGTGATTAACCTATCTTTAAGCTTTGTGAGCTCTCCTTTTCCAGGAATTTAAATAAATTAGGGTTTGTTTGCTTGTGAACTTTTAGTTTCTTTAAAACAACCTTTTTGGTGCAACAAGTCTCTTTCAACTGCCCCAGTGGGCAACTAAACCAGTATACTGAAATACTTCCCTCCTGTTTCCCCTCCCCTCTTAATTCTTTAGTGAATTATGTCTTCAGTGGTCAAAGCATGCAACTTAAGGACTAACCTACACTGGATGGCCTAGGAAGTCCAGAGGTGACCTGCCGCTACTTCCATGCAACTTCACTGAAATCAGTGGGTTCCAGTGAGAAAAATGAAAAACAAGAGAAATGTTTTTGCTGTGGTCCAGTCACCAAAAGCACTCCCTGGTCCTACTTTCTTCCAAAAAATCTCCATTTGAAACAACTCTTCAATCACAGGCTATATTTTTGTTATTTTTACCTTAAAATATATTCACAGGACAAGAAAAAAAACACAGTGTTCACCCTTGCATACCATACGCAAAAAAAAAAAAAATAAGAAATCCAATATCCATAAGCCTTCTAACTAAAAAAATACAAAAATATATGGACAAAATCTCTGGCTTTCCATGTTCTCACACACACACACAAATCTTCATAGCAAACCTGAAGAGCCAAGTGTTTCCAAAACGCACGCGCACTCACCGGCTAGGGCCTTGATCCGGGACCGTTCGAAGAGCCGAGCGGAGCTGTTTTCATTGTCCCAGTCGTCGACATCCCAGCGGTTGTTGACATCGCTGTACTGCTGTTGGATTTCAATATTGTCATAGTCTGTTGCTACTGTGGTCGTCATCCTGAGTCTTCTTAGCCTTCCCTCACCATCAGATCCTTCTTAAGCTGCTCTGTAAAAGGAAAACACATAATAACGCGGTGAGGTTAGGCAACACACATACATTGGAACAAGGCAGTAACGTGCAAGCTCAAGACTTCTGGTCTCCTAATATCCCCAATACCAGCTAAAGGGTAGGTCAGAAACCACCACATTCTTCACAAAGAACCTGAAGACTTTTTGAGGCCTCTTGACGTTTGGCAAAAGCAAGATGTTAAGACAACAGCCACCCGTGTACGTGTATGCAGTCACCATGTTTGGCTCCAACATGGAGCCAAACGGCACAGGAAGATATGTTCATAATTTTGATTCTCCAGAGCTGCTTGCTTCCTAAGTCCGTGGACGCTGACTAAAGCATAATGACCTAAGGATAATCCAGCTAAGAAAAACCTGACCTGTGAGAAAGATCTTGACACCTTTACAAAACAGTGCTAATTCTGATAAAAAAAAAACCAAAACAACAGCAACATTTAACCTGCATTTGACCAGCAGAAACCCTGTACCACAGGTCTGCCAGAACCTTCCTTTCTGCACATACAAATGCTGACAGTGTGACTGATGCTGGGAAAACGTCTCTGATCTCATGCAGACCCACACAGCCCTGGTGGACCCGCGGCCCTGACCCCTCGCCAGCAGCAAGGTGGAGGAGATGCCACCAGCAGACACAGGGATTGCACCAGGTCCTCCTGCTGGTTACTGAGCCCGGCGTGTGAGGGTCTCCTCCCGCAGGCGGCCGGACGCCGAGGGCAGTGCTGCTCTCCAGCCCCAGTTCACATGCAGGCAGGAGCGCCAAGGCGGTGCAACATCCTCCTCTAGGGGAAGGGAAAGTCCGGAGCGAGCGGCGGCTGCAGGAGAGCTACGGGGCTCCCGCTCGGCAGCGTGGCGCCTCCTTGCAGCCTCTCCACAGGCAGGGCAGGCAGCCGACCCCACGCACCGCACTCCCGCGGGGCGGCGGACGGCAACGCTGCTGCTGAGCCCCGCGGGAAAGGGGCCGAGCCCACATCGAGCCCACCTGCGTGCACGGTACAGTCAGGATGAACACGTGCACTCCACGCTGCAGCGCGAGGAGAAAATCAGAAGGAAAGACAAAAGCGAATAACTATTTGGGGAAAGAAGTGGGTGGGCTGGGTTTCAGGAGAAGCAGTCATATTACACGAAGATTTAGAAGAATATCTGACAGGGAGCTCTCAGTTTGCAGCGTCACCTGCACCACCACCCCCGCCTCCTGCTGCGGCTCCTGGCATTCCAGCTCGCAGCCCAGGGCTCCTTCTCAAATCCAGCACTCCTGTCCCAGTCGGAGTCGCGTCACCAGGCCCAGTACCCCACACGGAGGACTCGTAGCACCAGCTCACAACAAGGTGCAGCGCGGCGGCTCCCGTCGCACGCCGGCCAACCAGGTGCTCCTCTCGCCAACACCTCGCAGCCCCAGTCACCCACATCACTGCTAACCCCATGGCCACGAGCGCAGGGCCCAGCACTGAGGGGTCCCGCGCGTCCCGCCAGCATCCAGGGAGCAATCCCAGAGAAGCCTCCCGCCAGGCCTGCAGCCGGCTCCGGCGATCTGGTGCCACCTGCCGACGCTCGGCAGCGGGACGCGGCCCCACGCCAGCCCCGCTCCGTCCTGCCCTTCGGGGCAGCATCCCGTGCTGTCCCCCGGCAGGACACAGCGGGGGCCTCGAGCGGCCCAGGCACGTCCCACCCCTGCTGCTCCACGAGTCCAGCCCGCAGGAAAGTTCTCGGAGATACGAGTACTGCGCTTGCAATAAGAGGCGCCCGTTTTCCACACAGTCCGAGGATAAAAGGCCTGGCTCTTTTTCTCCTATTCCCTGCCTCATGCGAGAGGTTTTCTCCTCTGTCTGCTTGCAAAATACTCCCTCTGCTCTGTGCAGAAATGGCAGGTGAAGCACGTTCGAGTCGATTACATAAGAAGCTGTAACCGAGGCCTGCTGTTGAGCTATTCAACCTTTATGAAAGGTGGGAAGAAATCGGAAAGAATATGCAACAACTTGCTCTGGGAAAGGTCTTTAAACTGTTGTTCCTTCATTTCACATGTCTAGGCTGGCATTTGCCAGGAGGAAACTACAAAGACGGGCCCTTTCTTTTGGCTGAACAACTTAACACCAACTCGGCCACTACTAATAAAGAAAAGGATGAAGGGTGGGCAGGAGGGATCAGGTCCTACCAGAGGGCACGTTTCTGCACAGCACTCACAGACGGATCCCGATCACCAGATCACCAGCCCGCTCGGACCGAAGCCCGTCACCGACTCCTGCCCCCAGCAGGAATCAGGGTTAATTCCAGTTAAACCCACGGAGGAACTCTGCTATGGAACATGTGTAGTATCAGACCTCTTCATTGCAACACTTCCAGCGTTTTTCCTTTTCACATCCACAACTGCCCAGTAGAAAGGAAATGAGGCAGTCGAAAAGAAGGAGCTCAAACAGCAAAAATGAAACTGGTGACTCTAAAGAGCAGATGCAGCTACATGCCAGTTCCATATAGGTGCTACTAGCCATGAGATTTCATTTATTTCTCCGTCATTTGTGTTTAGATGTATACATAACCAGATCCAGAAAACATCCAACTGCAATATGTACCTTATCACTTCTCTTTACCCTCCTTAATCATTACCCAAGCAAACTCTATCCCAGAAAAAGCTAAACTGAGCCATTAGCCTATACCCGTAGAGCTAGAACACTTGCATCTCTGTTTGGATTCTATAAAGCTGTTGAAGCCAAGTGCTTGTTTCTGTGGCCGACATGAAGCTTTCTTTTCTGGGATGCTGACTCACCAGCACAGGGACCGCAAAGGGGCAGCGGCAGACACTGCAGTGAAAAAGACAAATACCTTGCAGGAAAGCGCTTTATAACAACGAAATGACAATAACACCGCTGAATCCCAAGTGACATAATTTATCATGCCTTTTTTCCAAAATAAAACCTAAACTACATTATGTGCTATTAGTGCTTTAAAACAGTGATGAAAATCTGAAAGAGAAGATGCAGTCCTGAAGAAGGCATAATGCACATCCCCAGGAGCTTCCAGAGCAGAATAAAAAGGTTCAAAGCCAGAGATTTCCATGGTGTTTTCCACATGTGTTCCAGATATCTCAGTATCACATTAAATACATATAAGCAAAGGAATATTATGGGAAAGAAAAGATAGGATCCTCGTTGAAAAAAAAAAAAAAAAAAAAAGGAAAAGCCAGCACCCAGAGCGTTCAAATATCAACCCAGAAAACTCTCCTGGGTTTCCTCACCAAGCTGCACAATTTCTCTGCAGACTCCAGCTGTGGTTCTGGCCCAGCACAACCCCCTGGAGCCTAGGGACAGGTAGGGGGGGAGAGCCACCAGCACTAGCAGAAACCTCCATGCCTCCCTAGTGCACAAGCAGGAGCCTCGCAGATGAGACGAGCGAGAACAGCCAATCCAGGCTGCGGATGTCCCTGCTCATCGACTGGAAACACAAGCACTGGCTGCCGCCTGTGCCCAGATAATGAGGGAGAAAAACACAGGCGAATTCTTCTGGGACTCTTAATGGAGCCAAGTTCACAATTAATGACCTTGAGAGGGATCTGTCTTTCAAGATATTAACCACGCACTTGATGGATATATGCTGAAAAAAGAAATGTGCGTGTACATATATACACATATATGAACATACTGTACATTTAGCTTATAGTTGTCATTTAATTACAGTGAACTGCTGCTCACTACTGCAGTTTCAATGGCCAGGCCTGCACCGCTTGCTGGTTTCAACAAGTGCTGTGTGAGCAGAGCGGCTCCAGCGCCGCGTGGTCAGCACGCGGCGGCCCCGTTTGCCGCCCGCCTGGGCAGCGCTCTGCACCCACACGCAAAGCGCCCACGAGAAGCCCGCGAGGACTCCGCACAGCACCGCAGGGAGCAGCAAGGACACAGCCAGCAGAAAGGCTGCGTGTGCTTCAGGAGCAGCAGCTTTTCCGCAAACATCCCGGCCTGGCTATCGGCTGAAATACCAGCCTAATAAAGGAGCGTTTTCTGCGGAGAGCCACACGCAACCTGCATTTCAGCTGTCAGCATCCAGGGCGGTCTCAATACAGACAGCTCCAAGGCAACCCACTCTCCGGACACGATAAATACAAGCAAGCTGGTAAGACATTTTGGAAATGAGGGATCATCTTCACCATCACTAGCAATTCAGAAATTCAGAAACTGCAAGCTCATGCAAGACCCTTTATGCAGGGCTTAACCATAGAGAAAATGAGCATTCTCAGCCAGCCCACATCCTCCTGAACTCGCACGGCAGAGCTATAGGCACCAGGGGTACCAGGCTGCAATTCCCAGCAAGCACAAGGGCGAACTCACAAAGAGCAACCAAATGCTCCTGTACCCAAATAGTCAGCCTAGACCTACGATGACCAGCAAAGAAAGGTTTGGTAAATTTAATAACTTCCCTGTGCATTGACAAAATGTAACACTGAATTGTCTTCCGCAATGTTGCCAAGGATTGCCAGAGCATAAAGAGATCAAACCATTTTGTTTCAAAGCATTCTTTAAAATATATTGCATAATTTGGGGGGAGGGTTGGCATTATCTTCAAAAAGAATAAATGGCTTGGAAGAAAGAATCAGCTACCAGGAAAAGCGTTTTCTCAGACAATTTTCAAAGGCAACATCCAGGGGTCAGACTCTTTGTATTCACTTTCATAAATAAACCAGATTCTGCTCTGTTTGCTTCCCAGATAATAGAAAATAAACAGTTTTATTCAGACCATCTGAAGAATGAATTCATTTTGAAAAAATTCACTGGCTACTTTAAATGCAATAATGTAATTCACTAAGCAGACTAAGACTACATTCACTAAAATTCTGCCATAACCACACATCTGGAATTACTTCCTAATAATCACATTTATCTTTAAAGTAAACATTATTTTTTCAAGAGTTACTATTCTTCTGTAAAAAGTCCTAAGCTGTAGTTAGTTTCAAGTTACTCTTTCAGCCTGAGGATTATCAAGAGGTTTTATGATGTTATGATTGAACAAAATATATTTTGAACAGCAATCCCAAATGGTCTCATTACTTGGGTAAAAGGTCTACTCCCTGGCTAAGGCACTGCTCAACCTATTGTAGTTTCCTAACACTGAAGGTAAAATGTGCACAACAAACATTGATGGGGCCGAAAATGGGATGTAGAAACCAAATAAGTCCAGAGTCAAGCATGACCACAGTCACTGTGATAATGAAAACAACGGTGTCTCTCCATTTCCAACACATCAGACACGTTCAACAGAGAAACCAGCTTCACAAATACCTCCTTTCTGGTGGCCCTCTCAAAATTAAGCCTGGATGAGCAAAGAAATCAAATTAAATTACTGTGGTTTTTGCAAGACTTCCACCTCCAGATGTTTTCACTCCTACTATTTCTACTATTTCTCTCCAATTGATGACTTCAACCAGGGTAATTCGTCAAGCTCTTTAGCAACAAATTCTCTTTAGAATATTTGTTATTTTTGAAAGGAAGAAAATCTGGTTAAGATGTAATTGGACTTTGTATTTACTCTGAGTAATATTCAGCTCCCTTCCAACAACAGCACACTAAACACTGAATGTTTAAAAAACAACATTTTAAGACGGCACTGAAGCTGGAGGATCTGGCATTTCTTCCAGGCTACCAGGACCCACCGCATCCTGCCTCCACTTCACAGCGATACTCCCAGCTTAGCCCCCAGAGAGGAGAACGGGCCCGGCCAGGCGGGACATTTGCTGTGGCATTAGCTGAGTGAGTCCTCAGGCGGGACGGCAAAGGTGGCAGGACACAAGCCAAGCCAGCACCTTCAGGGACTCATTTCTGGCACTGCCTCTGAGAGCTGTAGACAACTGGTATGACTGTAGGCCAAGAGGTGCACCTCAGGGGAAGGCCAGGCCCGCGTAAGATGGCGTACGTATTCAAACAACACAAGTCAAATGCTGCATGTGCTTAATCTAGAAACTGCCACAACTCTACGGAACAACACATGAAATGAAGAAGTCTTCAGCACAAAGCTTAAAAAGACTGGACACACTCAGTTATGTTTCAGTTCCACCCTCTCCTCCGTCCAAGGGGTCGGTTCCCAGCCTGCCTTCGTACTCGGCCCGGACAGCAGTGCAGTGTTTTATCGACTGCAGCACATGAGCTTCGGAGCCGGAAAACCCCTGTCCCCACAGCGCCATGTGGGTAACACTCTCGCTTACATTTTGACTTGTTGTTTCAACTGCTAATCGAATTATAAAATAATAACAGCACTAATACAGCACAGCTTTAACTCCCCTGATCTACGATATCCTTTCCCTCTCCTTGTCGCTCTGGCCTGCAGCATCTGGATCCCAACCCCTCCTTGGGCAAACAGGAGCACAGTGTTTCTGCTGTTCCTAACCCAAAAGAGCTTTAGCAATTTTCTCTCCGCTTTCCCAATTCCTCCTCAAGTCAACCTGCTCCCTGGCACTGACCCTTGCAGCTGCCCCACTCTGGGCAGAGCAGCAAGAAGCCGAAGTGCCCCAAGAAGTCACAACATGGGGACAGCCAGGCTGTGCTGCAGGGCACACAGGCACTACAGAAACACTATTTCCAAGCAAGACTGAAGTCTCTTTATTCCTGACGCAGGCAGGAAATGAGTGTGAAGGTCATTAAAATCAAGCAGTCTGGACGTCAGATGAGTGATGTCTACCACAGCTTGAGTACCCCATCACTCCAAAGTCAGGAGATAGAGAGTTAAGAGCACTTTACAGGCACTCTTTTTTCTTCTCAAGTCCCTGGAATGCAACACACTAGCTGGAAGGCTGGTACATATTACATAAGCACTGAAACAACTTCAAAAAGCATTCACACTGCTTGCTGTAAACAAAAATACAGCTCGCTGTCCGCTGGAAAGCCAGGCGCTTTCAGCAGGGGTAAGCTGCCCAGCACCTGCGACCAGCATGGGTCACACAGGACTAAGCCTCAAACTGCTTCAGCAAACACAGCGCTTAAAGCTCGGCACCCACCTCCTAGCCAAGGGCACAGAAGAACTAATAATGACCAAAATAAAGTTTTTAAATGTGAACCAAATCCCTGTGGCTATATTCAGTTTTGCAAAACTTTTAAGTCATGCATAGACCATGAAAATTGCCTATTTTGACTCTCTCCACATTTCAATTCTCTCCAGATTTCACCCAGTTCTTCATCCATTGCCCGAGGTTATTTTTACCCTTCAGCAACTTTGGATTTCAAAATTCTGCCCTGAAGACTCTAAAGCAAATTGATTGATATACGAGGTCCATTTTTTTTCTCCTGCAAATTGAGGTCAGTCAGCCCACCTGGGGTTGCAACCCATAAATGTAGCAAAGTTGTTTGAAGAACCTCCTAGAAACAGAAGTTCCTTGGGGCAATAAGGCTATCATCCAGGATCAGATACACAACAAGAGTTAAGTTAGGGCACGAGACTCTCCAGGTTCCACCATTTATCAGAGATCTCTGAGTTGCTCCGCAGCACTTCATCTCTGAACTCTCTTCTAGAGGGGCCTGTGCCCCTCCTCTGACTAGACCCAAAGCACAAAGAGACCGACTAAAACAAAGCCAAGATATTTCAGTTTGAGCATGACAGTTTCTTGAAAGAAGTTAACAAAGTGCAAAATTAAGCAGCATGGAGCATTACCACACATACAGCTTCAGGGTGGAGTAACTACCAAATCCCTTCAGGGACTGCCCTTCCCTTCCCCTTGACACTTGAAGAATTTAAAAGTAAAGCCCTTTTTGTTGAGCTGTCATGGCCAGGGAGGGGGGAGCAGCACTGCTAGTCTGCAATGTAGCACTTTCCAAGGAGCAATATTCTTCCAGTCCCCATTAAATAGGAAACCAGATTAGAAACCAAATGGGATCCAGTCAGAGCCTGGATGTGGTACGGTTTGCACTAAGTCAAGGGAGCTGCACACAGAAGAGCGTGACAAGTGCGAGGCCTGTGGTAATAGAACTCCATGAAACGCAAGAGCTAGTCCAAAGCTCAAGGAACATAACATCTTCATTCACATTTTAAGCATAACAGAGTATTCAACCTCTTTCCTCATATATTTATGGTTTTCCTTTAATAACCACTGCTAGGCAAAATTTACACAGTTCAGTGAGGGCTAAATCCAATTGAGTAGGTCTGCAAGAGGAAGGCTCAGCTTCAGTAAGTGCTTCACAAGCCAGGACACTGCTGCCAAAGTGAGGTCCTTGGGTTAAAAACAGCTTCTGCCAGTCGGACAAACCACCTTTATAACTAGCACGGCCAAGAGAGACCGCAAGTTAGCAAAGCATCCAAAACTCCATCTCAGGAAACATCAGTTGGGCATTTTCTAAAATACTGTCACCTATATTTTGCTCCTACTTAAGTCCATAAAGAAGCTCCCACAGATTTAAATCTGCACAGCTCGGTCCCAACATGAATTGCTTTTAAAAAAAATTTTGATGACCCTCAAAGGGTCTTTCCTAAATCAGGTAAAGGCAACCTATTGAATTACTAGGATATCTGGGAGTGTCCTTCTGCTATGGAAATGGCATAGCTGGAAATAAACCTATGGGACCTGCTCATCATCTCTACTCTACAGCTTCTTCCTCACTCATCTTCTGCCATTTTCTATCCCATAATTATTTTCTTCATCTGTTTGTCAGAGAAAGCTATATTACTTCTGAGTAGGATGACTTAGCCAGATGAAACACAGGTTTTTACAAATCTGAAGCCAAATAAAATTGTTCCTGCAAATTAAAATCTAAATTTCACTTCATGCTTTTTAAATAAATCTGCTGAAAATTTACAGGCTCGCTCCAGTCCTTGACAGTCTAAAAGCAAATACAGCTCATCCCCTTTGAAACTGAAAAGTAAACAGTGAACAGCAAAATCTGGAACTATATTCTGGACAGTTACTGAAACAGTGTCCTGAGTTTTGCCTTACAAGATGACTAAGATGAATTTCTATAGCTCTGCACACTGATCTATGTACTTATTTGTCAGGAAAAGTCAATATACCAATATATTTTCTGAGCGCCAATAACCCTTCACTTTTACAACTCACAACTTACTTATCTTTTTATAAAACACAAATAGAAACAACTCTGGCCTAAACATTTTGATAAATAAAATACCGTAACAGCACAAACCCTCAAAGAGAGCAAATGGACTGAGCGCAGAGCAGCAGGGCTCAAGCATGGGCACGTCCCAGCAGACAAGCTCGACTCTCCCTGCCGACAGCCCAGTCTCCCCTAAGCTTCAGCCCATTCCCCATCCTGATCACAGAGCAGGAAAAGGTGCAATTCCAAACACCCCTAAAGAGGTCCTACTGGGGAGTATTATTTAAGTATTATTATTTAAGCTGTTGAAGGACACCTGGGGTAGCCCACCTTGCCTCAGAGTCAAGCAGAAAGGGACGTCAATGTGTTTCAATGGTATCCGCAGACTTCCAAAGAAACTACCAAGTAAACTCCTTCCGCCCAGTAAGCCTACACTGTCGCTGAGGCTTTAAAGGATAATATTTTGCATTTTTATGTTCTAGAAGCTATCTCTGGATTGACCTTCACAAGAAGAATGTGAAAATATAGGGCGATTGTCTGCAGTGGTATTTACCTTTCTCTTCACTGGAACAAAACAGAAAGTCTGCTTTAGTGCTTGTCAAGGATGCCTGCAGAGTAGAGCTCCCCTGAACTGCAGCTCCCCTTGCAAAGAGGTTTTCCATTTTCTGGTCTCTACTGTGTTATGATCCTGCTTATGAGAAACAGATTACTGAACCTTGGAAACAGCTATGTGTCAGTAAAGGACTGAAAACTGAGACATTACAACTGCCTGAGGTCCAACTGTCAGACACTTGGCTTCTGTTTTGATGAAGGCCTCCGTCTCTGCACTGTCTCTGCACAGAGAACAGCGGAAAAACCTTAGCATCTTGACCCTCGTCGTGACCCTGACTTGGCAGGAAGTCCTAGACAACCTGAATGACCTCAGCGACATCATTATTTATTTTGGTAGTGCTCCAGACCTTGCCTTTCTGCCAGGGGCAGGTGGTATCTAGTCCGCTGCCGCCTGCCAAGAGGCATAAGGGCCAACAGCACAGTTGGCCCTACAGCATCTAACCCAAGATCCAAAAAGAAATATTCCCTAGGAAAAATGTAAAATTCTGAAGTGCCTCAGAGTCAGTAAATAAATCCTTAATAAATAATAATAAATATTAAAATCACGTAAGGGCGACCATGTAATTAATAGATAAAAGTTTACATCTGTGTCATATCCATTGAAATGAAGAGAATTAAAGTCAAATATCAGGAATGAAGAGAGGGGCTGGAGATACTGTGCAAAGTGCCTTTATCAACCATAAAGCTGAAATCAGATGTTTCTGCCTCACTTCCTGCTCCTACCGAGAGGGTCTTAATAGAAGCAAGGGCCACGATCGCATTTGTTACGACACACAAACAAGTCACCTCCGAGATGAGCAAAGGCAAAAGCTAAGCGCTTGCTACAGCGGATCAACAGTTATATCCAAGCGCACATTCCCCCTCCTGGGGTCTCTCTGCCTGGAGCTGAGATCCGATAGCTCTGACCTCCTTACAGGAGGAGGGCTGCCAAGTAAACAGTCCTCAGGACTCAGCCAGCACAGGAACTGCTGTCATTTCTGCACTGGTATTTTCCCTCTCCAATTCTCCACCCCACCCTTCCCAATCTTGTTTTTAATGCATCTTCCAACTCCTTGCACAGTTAATAAATGTTCATAGTCAACGCAGTGGCTGGAACTATCACAGATCAGGAACACAGACCAAGGATACAGTCTGTACAAAGAATATGAAACTTTTTTTTTTCTAGTGCTACTATCCAGCTCTTGGATCAGCTAACACCCAGGACAAAAAATAAAGGAGGATAGCAGAGAATTACTTTTTGATCAACATCTCACCTCAGGCAGTGAAACATGTTCAATGAATTGCAATAATTATTTTGTAGCAGAAGAAGGAAAAGCCCAGTGCACATGCAGCAAAACACAGAATTTGCTACCTTCGTTCTTTCACTGGGTTTGCCCGAGTCTCATACTCAAAAGGAGATTTCAGTTTTGCAGACTGTTCTTATATTAAAAAATAAACTTCAACTAAAGTAAAGTGAAAAACACGCAGCCTGTCAACCACGAGGCTCTTCAACAAACTGCCTCTCCCCTGCACTACCTGGCGAGGGCAAACTCCAGATATTTGTCCCTGTCATGAGCGAATTTCCATGAACTCCCAAACAGCATTCTAGGAGACGGGATCAATGTGATAAATACGTAGAATCAAACAGTATTTATTTGTTGCTTGCATCTTCTTGGTTAATGATACTCCATAACGAGCACAAAGGAATGAGAATGTCACAGGGTAAAGTGGTTCCTTGGAGCTAGAGAAAGGAAGACGACGGGAAGGGAAGCCTCTGCTGAGCCTGAACGCGCGGGCGGCCCTTTCCCAGCCCCGGCGCAGAGGGAGGAGGACGCGGTGCCCTCGCTCGAGCCGAGGCATCGCAGGGCAGGACGCAGCCGCAGCACTCACGGCTCTGGCGATGCAGGCGCGTCGAGGAGGCAGAGGGCGCACGAAGGGATAAAGCAACCCCAGCACATACTGCCTAACACCTGGAATACCCTTATGTGTCCGAGCAAAGACATTTACTCTAGAGCAGGGCAAGACTCGATCCCTCTCAGGCAAGGAGGAAGAAGCCGGGACAGCCAGGCCGGTCCAGCTGCCCCCTCCTTCCTGGGAGAGGCCGGTGGGGGCGGCCGGCTCAGGACACCTTCCAGGGCAGGAAGGAGGGACACGGCGCGGGGAACCGCACCCCGGGAGTCGCCGGAGCGGGGACGACGTGCGGAGCTGCGTGGGCTTTTGTTATGGCCTGTTTATCTGAGACACTTTGCAGCCAGGCCTGAGGGTGGAGGCGGCTTAAAGGGCCAGCCGGGGAGGCAGAGCTGAAGGCTTCGGATGAGCCCAGATCCCAGATCTCAGGGGTGGGGGACGAGCTGCCGGGCCAGAGCGCAAGGCAGGGGCAGCCAGGACAAGCCCGGGGCAGCCAGTCCCAGCAGCACACGGAGGGACGGGAGCAGCCCGCGCAGGACCGATCACCGGCTTGCGCTCAGCAGCTACGTCGGGGAGCACTAGTCACCCCACAGCAGAGCTAACACCACATCAACACAGTCACATACCACACTTGGTCTTGGACTACAGAGCCCCCAACACCTCTAGCCGTGCTAGCTCCACTTTAACATGAGATATTTAATCGGTACAACAGGGTTGGGGCACGGAAGGCCCAGCAACGAGGGCATTTCTGGAAGCGTCCCAGAGGAGCCTCCAGGACAGCTCCGTGCTGGGCATGTGCTTCAGGTGTCATAACCCAAGGTCACATATAGCTTTGCTTCTCTGGTCAAACACAATCCAGCCCCTACGAGGTACACTAGAGTGACCATGTGGTTTCTAGCTGCTAGCTCATCAATGAAAAGGACAACAGAGTCACTAACGGAATGGAACGACTTTTGCTTTGGGGACATTGTGTCAAGGCAGGAGTCAGCTGTCGTTTAGGGGGTACCAGAACAAAATAGGGTTTCTTTTAATTCAAAACTGGTTGGAAAGCAAACTGATAAAAGCCCCCACTTGGAAGCAGCTGTCTTTAAAAACTGTCTGCAAATTACCGTAACCGCTCAAGTTTCAACACAGTGTGGTCAGTGCACCCCTCACAGATGAACTGAAAAAATGGCACATTCTCAGCATATCTGAAGCTAATAAAGCACCCTCCTCCACTGCCCTCTTGGGTAGGAAATATCCAGAACCCTGTATAAACTCTAATGCTTTTCTCTCCGGGTTCATGATTTTTCTTTCCCTCTCTACAAAGAACCTACAGATTGGGGCACTGACAGGGATGACAGGTGCCCCAGCACAGCCTCAGAGGAGGAAGGGACGTGCAGTGATCTCCGCTTCGGAGCTCTCGCGTTTTCACCGGTGCTCGAGCGCCAATCTGCACACACACAGAGCCCCAGGGAGCACAAACCCGGCCTCCGCAGCTGCTCCGTTTCAAAGCTCTGCAGTTGTTTCCCTTCCAAAAGATGAGGTCCTCTTTGTGCACATGCACATTTTTGACCGTGCAAAAGCAGAAGCGCACCCGAAAAACCTTGCATTTGAAAAATAATCATTCCTTAGTTAGAAAGGAAAACATCAGTAGTTGTACAAGTAAAGCACCATTTAAATGGCATAAATAATGACTAAATGGCATAACCCTACCAGGCCAACAAGGTTTCCAATGCAAGGGATCAAACAGAGCTTGTGCAAAATGAGGAAGAAATCCCTTTTATCCACAGGGGAAATGAGGCACCCATCAGGCACTCACTAGCCTCTTGACGGAAGAATTAGGATCAGCAAATCCAAACTGATCTCCCTGCTACTAAACTAACCTTTAACGGCTTGCTGGGTACTAACTAGAGGAAGATGACAGGTAAAGCAAAGCACACTGCCTGCCTTTGCCCACGCGGAAGCTTTAAATGGACACCAGCTGTTAATTCCTTTCTACATTCTTCACATTTTTTTGGCCAACTCCCGACAAGACTAACAGAAACCTTTCCCCTTAAACTTTCATCTGATACATAGATAACATAGTCAGGAGTTTTCAGGCAAGGAAAAGAAATATATATCATTATTGCTTTAATTTAAGTGCATGCTTGGAGGTCTCCAGTGCATCCCTTCCCTTTGAAATGGGTTAGGGAGCCTTAATGTCATCTAAATTAAGTCAATTTGTTATTCAGGGCATTCATGACCAAACAATTTGAGATGCATCCTACAAGGAAAACACACACAGGCCAGAATTCAAAAGCTGGGAAACAAGATGATGGATGTGAAGCAATAGTCCAGAAAAGCTACATCTTAAATAACTTGGGTCATTATTTTGGTTCTTTGATGTTTCAGCTATGGTTAAGTCTTCTTTCTGAGGTATTTTAGTACTCATTCTTATCTGCTGTTTTATTTAACAGAGATATGTAGCATTTTGTATGAGATATAGTCATGCCTCTTTCCGTTGTGGCAGCCTAATAGTTAGAGCAGTGCTTTACACTTTTCTGCCCTTTCTATGCAGAGGGCTAAAACCCTTGCAGCTATCTAAGGAGTCTCCACCGGCTTTACAGAACCACAATAACCTTCCCCAAAACCTCATAGTACTAATTGTACTTGTGAGTAGCATGAGAAAAGTAAAATAAATACATATTTTTAAAGCAACTGAGCCACACCAAGTCAAAACAACAAAGTTTGATTTGAAGCATCTTGGGAGTTTCTAACACCAATGTGTATTTTCAGTGACAAAAAAGTATGGCCACAGTCTTCACCACTTCATATCATCTACAGCTATGTGCCACCCACACTCCTAAACACACCTAGTAAAGCAAGGAAATAAACCAAACGGGACATTTGGCTCCTTTAAAATATCCAAATCTTGTCATTGGCACCTGACTACATGGTAACATGTAAATACTGATGCACTTAGATACTGACGTTTTCCTAGTCTCAGACAGAGATGAAATGGAAATCAGTTTGGAGCAATGCAGAAAAATAACGTAATGATTTTGTCCAAGAGCTTTATGGTTCTTTGCGCTGAACTCACAGAAAAACAACACTATTTTGCAAAGTATTTTCACAGACCTCAAAATGGATCTTGCAAAGTACTTGGGAAAGGCCACAAGCAAATACACTGCATTTCTTTTGCCATTAGGCAGTTCCCATGAGTGAGCCGGGCTCAAAGCTGAGTACCTGCCTATACCTCCTGGGGAGTCACTGCATTCAGCATCAGAAACCTAAGAAAAACCAGCACAGAACAATGATACGCAAAAGAACCGATTAATACTTCATCCCAATTTCTTTTTTTTTTTTTTTTTGATCTGGGAAATAGATCCGCAGCTGGCAGGTACCCAAGCCAACAGCTGCATTGCTTTTCTACTTCCACAAACACTCTAAAAGTTAGCCAAAACCCTGTTTGTGCTGGCAAACACCCAAGATTTTATTATTATGTACTATTAGTTCATAGTGAGAAATGTGCACTACGGAAAAAAAAAATCCATAGAGGCTACATAATTGGGTACAGATGTTAAAGATTTATGAAGCCCTATCCACTGTGCAGTATCTTACATATTGTTTTTATCACCTGTTTGCTCTCTGAGTTTTTAATAAGATAACTATGCATGCTATCCTTGAAGAATATTCTAGAATTTCTCTTTCAAAAACAAATAACTTCTGAACTCCACTTGCTTCCTCTCAGCAGCAATCTCTTTTTATTAGTTCAGTATACACCATTCCTTATTCGCCTCATATTTAAACAAGAGCTTCACTATTGTTTTCACTATCGGGCAACTTCTGAGAACAATCAGTCACAGCATTTCATCCTTACTCAATCCCCCTTTCCCCAAGCACTAATCCTAACACATCCACAAAAACCCTTTCGTCTAGAATCCGGGATAAAACATCTTATCATCCTAAAGAGACTATGCCAGTTAAATACCTCATCATTTTCACCATCTTTTTTCTATTTAGTTGTGGGCGATGTTTGCTCAGCGTCTTTGGGGACTATTACTTTTCCAGCCGTCATGCAAATGTCCAAATTTCAGTGAGGCCAATAACATTCAGGTTAAACTGCCTACAAAAGTAACCCAGTCCTAGCCAGATTTCTAAACATCGGTCCATTATTTTTCTTCTACAAAACATTTCAAATTTGAAAAGTAACAAGACAAAAATAAAAACTCAAGAAAAATCACTGGCATTTTTCATAACTTACGTGTAATGGTTTTGCCATTTCAAATTACATCACAAGAGCTTTTCTTTCCATGCATGACAGCATAATAAGGTAAGCTCCCATGGATACTTTGCAAGAATTTATGGAAGAAGATAAATCACAGGAAAGGTGCCAGTAATCTCTGCAAACCAACGCATGCGAGCGCTGACATTTCTGCTCCGGCACTGTCGGCCAAGAAGCGAGCGGCTCCCTCCCCTCCCCTTCCTTGCCCTGAGCACAGAGTGACTTTGCAGGATAACCTGACATTTCCTTTCACCTTTCCCACAGTCCACAGCTGCTGATAAACTCTTCCTGAAAAATGATTTCATCCTTTCCGATGATGTGGCTTACACAACCCAGCCTGAGCGAAGGCTGTGGCCTCATTACAGATTTAGACATCCAGTTCCCACCCGAAAAAAGCAGATCTGGTACATTTTGGAAGGCCAGAAAAAGGTCTGCAGAGACTTTTCCCTACATCTCCCGCAGCTCTGAAATAGACTTTATCAGGCACAGTTGTACTTTTAGTTCAAAAAAAGGAAAGCTTTTTCTATTTACACTCCTCCTTTCTCCAGCTGGCTGGTGTGATAGATGCCCCCATGTCACGTACACTCACCATCTCTACACTGAACTTTTAGAAAGAGACGGAGGATGCTGGTGGCTTCTGCCCAACTTTCTCTTCAGCCCTCGGGATTTCAGATGTCCAAAAGGAAGACTAAAAAATGACGGGAAGCACGGAAACATTCCATTTTACATCATGAAAAATCTTGCTATGAATGAAAAGCCAATATTTTTCGCTTAAAAAAAAAAAAAAATGTCCTTTCATTGTAAATAAATGAAGTGAGGAAACACATCTACTACATACTGACTCCATTCCTTGAATAGTTTCCGATAAGCTGCCTTCCTCTGTTTCCAGCTGATGGACCAATGGCTTGAAAACAACAGCCAGTTTAATCTGATCTGTTGTTCCCTTCTAATGTAAAAGCAGTTTAATGTTTTGCTGCTTTATTACACGCTCAGGATCTATGGAGAAAAGATGCTGTTTTTCCTCCATCTTTGCACAGACCCTCAAGTTTGCACAAAATTGTAGCCTGAAGTATAAAAGTAGAATTCCTCTGATTTTTTTCAGAGGGAGTATTTGTGTTTTCAATATCAGATCTGAATCTCAACAACTACCTCCCGGAAGGACAGAAATGCTGTAGTGTGGTTTTTACGGCTGGTGGTACCCAGGATCACTACAGCTCTGGTTTCTTGATCCGCTCTCCCTGCATTCAGAGCTTGCTATGGGAACCTCTTCCTGACTCTCAGAAAGATGGAAGGACCTCTGATTATCTTGTATTATGGAAATACACAACGTGAATGCTAGGTAGAATATAACTGAGACCACCTGATCCGTGTCTTGGACACTGAACTTGTCAACGATCACCCGTCTTGGATATTGAACAGATTAATCCTTATGCCAATACAGTCATGCTTACCTTACCTGTAAAAGGAATAAAAAATGATTTAAAAAGAACAAGCTACAGCCAGCTCATGGATTGTACATCATACTCAGCCAAGATAAACCAAATCTCATTCCTTGACTGCCTTGGGGTGGAGGAGATGGACTGAAGAACAGAGAACGAGCTCCAGCACATTCCCTGTTGACTAGGTTAGGATCTATCCAGAAAAAAAAAATAAACAAAGACAACCAGGATGCCACTTTCTTGATTTAATGGTGAGGGGAACAAGAGAAAAAAAGAACATATACTAAACTTCAGCCCTGAGAAAGGACCCAAAGAGCTCCCATCAGCAGGGTGGTGGGGAATCTGCCTACCTACAGGGCAGAAACGGGTCTGACCCAGTGCAATGTTTTCAGCATACACATTGCTTTACCAAGCTGACTTATCATGCAGCAAATTTAAAACAGCTATACCTAACTGTGTGGAGTAACACAGTAACACTTTGCCGCACAAGATGTACCCGAGTATGGAATTTGACATTACAAATGCAATTTCCTGAACTTCCCAAAGAGAAGTGCTTTCCTTCCCCCGCTAAAGTCAAGGAGGAGGCCCTGGAATAAAGTGATTTTTTAAGAAAATAATAATGGCAGCTGTTTTGGAGTACGACAGGGTAACATGGTCAGAAAGGAAAGGCTACACACCACTAGTAGAGCCTTAGCTGGTTTTAAAAGTTAAGATTCTGGGATATTTAAGATTTACACCCGCAGGTTTAGAGTAAAAATATGAACAAACAGCCCCCTAGCAAGGAGTGCTAAGCCTGTTCATTTTCTACCTAATGACTGTTTACTGCACTGTCCCTTTCAACCGCCTAGCAGCTCTCCCGCTTTCCTCGCTCCTCCCTTCTCCTGTGGACCCCTCCAGGCAGCCTCGTTGTGTGAAGAAAAACCCCAAGAGGGACCCTGCTCCCGGCGCCCTTCCAGCTCCAAAAGCATCATTTCCATAGGGAGAACCTGAGTACTGCTCCACTTTGCAGGGAAAAAAATGTACAGAGAAGAAAATCAATCAATCAAACTGACGAGCCTTCCTTTTCAGGGAGCTTCAAAATGGCCATTGGGTTTACAGATTTAGAAGAGGTGGAACTAGTTCTTTTCCTCTTCATAGAAACAAATCTTTAACACACTGTCCAGCGCTGGCCCAGCACTTGTTCCAAGTAACGTTTGCTGCCATTCGATGTCATTCAACTGGATCAATTATCTGTGATCCAAACTCCCTGCTCCACATCCAGCTGGGTTTTCCCCTCACACTAGTGGCTTGTGCACGCTTGGGGAAAGAACAACTCTCCTCGTTACCAAAAGCGCAGCAGGGAGCACGACCCTCCTCAAGGCTTCCCATGCCCAGCGGCGCCAGCGCTGCCACTTGCACCCTCACTGGATGTCTCCGATGGTCCCGAATCCCATTTTCTCCACGGGCATCCCCAACGGCTGCAGCAGGAACAGGGCGTGAAAGCAGAACGGGCGTTAACGGAGCAGCTCCCAGCTCTGAGCCCCGATCCCCTGCTACAGCGCACGACGGAGGGCAGCCAGACGGGCAGACGGACACGGCAGCTCCCAAAGCAACAACCTCAAACACAGGCAGCTTCCACAGGGCTGCTCTGCAGATGCAACCTGCATAAAGCTTTCAGGCGACCTGCACAATTCGCTAGAGAGGAGGAGCAGCAGCCGGATGGGACATCCTGAGGCCCTGGAGTGGGTAAAATCCCCTCTCCTCCCAGCGCTCTTTCTCTGGGCATCATGGAAAAAGTGAGACTTAAACTCTGAGCGAGCAGAGCAGCTGTTACAGGAACGAAACAGAAACATCGCCAGCGATCACTGCAATCAATATTTCAAATGAAAGCAGTCAGGCCCACATTTAAATCGGGTCAGCAGTAATTAAAGCAAGCTTATTCGGGAGAGTAAAACCAGAAAATTTCTGGATCAGTACATCTTCCAAAGCAAATATTAATAGACTGTTTTGAAATGCGTGATCCACGACTAAGGAGCTTTAATATAAACCTTGGGATTACACCACGCTAGCTTTTTGATTATTATGCCCTATATTAAAATCCATGTGCTGTGAAGATACCGAGGGGTTAAAAGAGACACCATCATCGTCTGATGCCCTGCTCAAGGCTTAGCCCTTCCTCTTCCTAAGGATGCTGCTGTTCGCCTCTGCACATGCAACACGAGGTACCGTGGCTGGACAGCGCCACGGGCCAAGGGTGGATCTTGTACAAAACCTCTGTGCAAGCGATGACCTCCGGACAGCGCAGCACGTAGAGAGGGGCCGCACAGTTCCCAGGCGGCAGCAGAATTGCCCCCACTTCCTTCTGGGATGATCCCTTTGGTTGACTCCATCTTACCGCGGTGCCACAGCGATTCAGCCATTTTAATGCCTGCGTGGCCATCGCTGCCCTCCCCTGCGGCGCGCGTCGGGTCGGGCCGGGCGAACGCACCCGCTTCGCGAGCCGGGCCCTCCCGCACGCAGCCCACGCAAGGGGAGGCAGTTTGGTTTCCTAACCGAGGCTGCGAGGAAGGAGGCGAGAGGCGGAGCGCTGCAGCGGGGCCGCGCACGTACAGGTGCCGGCTTTTCCCATTGCCCCTGCCTCCTTCCTCCAAACAGGCGTCTCACGAAAAACCCTGCAATCTGGTTCCCTCGAGAGGGTAGGGATGACACAGACAGGCCCTGGAGAGAAAACGCGGGCTCCCAGGCCGTGGGAGGGGGCGCCCGGGGCACGCAGACACATGCGGGCGTCGCGGCCGTGGGGCAGCGCCAGCGGGCAGTCCCGTAGGGGCCTGAGTCACACCGGGGCTCAGCCCCACGCGGCCCCACTCCCCCAGACACCCTCGGCAGCCACCGCACGTCCAAACCCTGAAAATCTCCCTGCCGCCTGCCCCAGCCAGCCTACATGCATGAGGCAGAGGCAGGGGCCACCCACGAGCCCCAGGAGCCACGTTAGCATCCCCTGTAATCCGCAAGGGTGTACTCCACTGCATCACTCTGCTTTTGGAAGGATGTCAAGAGAAAGGTTACCTGCGAAATTCAGAGCTTGTATTTTTGCCGTACTGCGGTGCTATTACTTGCACTCCTGCAGCACGCACTTAGGAGGGGCTGGCTGCAGCTTGCAGAGACTGGCCAAGATGAAAGAATTTACTGTTTCATTTCCATTTCAAATGCTCATTTCTGACATTCCACTGAACTTATGCGAGTTGCAGGCAAACAGAGCGCAGCCTTTCCAGGTTAGCAGCGGAGCAGCAGAAAACCAGCCCTGGGCGATAGCTAAATCTGCGCTATCCATTTCTGCGCTAGTTCCTCTGCAGCTGCCTCAAGTACAGTCCCTCCGTTGAGCTGTTGCACACAAAGGCTGCTGCACTTAGTTACTGCTGGGAAGGTGCTGCGGCTCTAGAAACATTCTGGTCAACCACGATAAAAAGACATTTGTGCTGACTACCGCATTCTTGTTTACCAAATACATCGTATAAAACTAGCAACAAAAACACATCTATTATGCAAACAGTTGCAAGCATCAAAAGAAAAGTGTTCAGCGATCAGAAATTTTAATTTAATCCACCCAGAACAGACTGTGGAAGGACAGACCCAAACAAGCCATATTTGACACAGATAGATTAGACAGATGGTACTGTATGGCATAAAGGGGATTTGTGCTTGCTGGACTTTGACATGGCTGAATTACTTATGAGTTGCAAGGGCACAGAAGAGTTATGCTAGGTATTCCTCCAAGATTTAATGCTCATTAAAACTTCATGCCTTTCAAAATAATCACACATTCTGTGCAACAAAATAGGGACTATTTTGCAAACTGAATCCTGTTGGACTGCCACAACTTACAGCCTGTGAATTTTTGCAGGAAAGAGAGGGAAATTAACAGGAAGGTGAACAGAAAACCTGATTTAAAATAAAAGCTCCGCATTCACGAGAGCTGCTGAAAGCACCTTCCAAACAGAAGGCAGGCAGCACAACAGCTCTCTTGTGCTTCGCTTTCTCACTCCGCCAGCAGCTGCTATCAGATTCGCTCGGGACCCTGCCTGGTGAAGCCCAAGATTAAAAGATGTTATTGCAGGAAATACAGGAGGGGGGCGAGACTCAGGAGCGCTATCACGTTTCTGGGGACTATCCAATCCCAAGGTAACGCTGGGAGCTGACGTGTACGGCAGAAACACCGAGCACAGACCGTGATTTAAAACAGGCCTTTTTTCCCCCAGCAAAAAAACCTGTTTTTTCTGTACATTTTTGCCATTCTGGGAGCCGGCAGAGCCCCGTCTGCAGTCGCTTGCGGGAGACCTCGTCACCCTTGGGCGCAGATGGGCAATCCGAACCGGCAGGAGCACACGGAGCTGCAGCCCCTGGGGTGTCGGGTGCACGGAGGCGCAGGGAGGTTGCAAAGCGACCAAGTCAAGAGCTCAAGAGCTGAAGCAGCCAATTGACTAAACGTTTCAGCCAGGGAGCTCACGAGCAGCCCCATCAGCAGCGCTCTGACTAACGGAAGCAGCAGCAAACACCAAACCCCGCGACGACTCTATCCCCAAGGTTGCAATGTTGCAACTCCTGGTGTGCTCCCGAATGCAAATGGTACCACGAGCAACTACCTCAGCCGCATCACGATACCCGAAGCCTGGGTTTGACCCCACCGGACACCACCAAGTGCCCTTCAAAGAGAGCGAGTCCCCGATGCTTCCCAGACACGGCAAAGTGCATGGGGCTCTGCCTCTCACCACCCGCTGGGCTGCCCCGGCTTCACATTTCAGGGAAGACGGAAAAGGAGGGATGCTCGAAGCCAGGCACAAAACGTCCCTGGGGAAAGAAGAGGCGCAGCTCCTTGGCCTTCCTCCCACCTGATCTGCTATGAGTTCCATCAGAAGCATCTCATGAGCAAGATGAGGGCAAGGGATTCACAACCAGCCATGAGCCTAACATTTTTTCCAGGCATTCTTATTTTCAGCATTCTTATTTACATACTTTTCTTTTTCTGCTCACCTTTACGAAGCCAGCCTTGATTTTAAGCTATTTTAAAATGTCACATCTATTGCAGTCCTAAGAATCAAGTTGCTTGGTGTAAAGGAGACCGCTAGCACTTTGGAAATACATCTTTGGGCCTGTGAAGAGTCAGGCTGGCTTGGTGCGTAGGCTACGCTGAGTAAACCACAGTTCTACCAGAACCTGTACTTCCAGACAGCAAATCAGGCTGTCTTCAGAGTAACCAGATACCCTAGCAAAATGCCCTTAGCAAGGACGTTTTGAGGTAACGATGCAAACTGCAATGAGAAACGGCACGCCAGAAGAACAGGTAGGAAGCCAGGACGCAGTGGGACGCGGCTGCAGCGCAGGTCGCACAGCAAGCCGGGCAGAGAGGTGTTTGGTGGCTGCGGTGCTGCGGGCGAGCACGGGGGAGCTGCTCACAGGGCCTTGCGGAGCTCCCCTCATCTTTCCGGGGAGCCCTTCGGCTACGGAGCACATGCCCTTGCCCAGTCCTTTATTGAGACTGCTTTGCTCCCTACAATTGAATCATTGCTCAGGAAAGGAGAAATGGGAGCCGATTCCGAAATAGACCTCCCAAGATCTGATTTACATTTCTCAATAATCAGTCAATGTAAAATGAGCATTTAAGAACAGATCCTTCAAACCATTTCAGAAGTTCTTACTTCTGCTAAAACTGTTTTCCCAAACAAGCACTAAAGTGGCATTAAAGGTATTCTAACAACATTGTATTTAAAACATCTAGTTAGTAGGAATTGAGTACAGATACTATGAGGCAATAGCAACCGTGTGCAAGTTGGTTCTTTGTTTTTCACAACACAGTGGATACAAACTAGGACAGAAATTTGCTTCTGTACCCATTCAAGCCAAGAAAACTACCTTCAGCATGAACAGAGGCAGAAGTGTTGGACCCAAGGGACCTCAGCTAAGGCCAGCAGCCCCGCTGACATCATTGGGTGAGCTGGTCAAGAGGAAAATCACCAGTCGATTCAGAGATGCTGAATTAAGAGCAAAAAGTGCGTCAGGGCACGTCACGATAATGACGACAGTTGCTGTAAACCAGGAACACCCTGTGCAAGCTGCACGTGCGTCCTGCCATGACAACTCCTCTGCTCAAAAGAGCCTTTCTTTTTGCTGGCACATCATTAGGGTGATCAGGCCCAGAACCTCTACATGATTTGAGTTCTTATTTTGGTTGGAGAGAGTTTTGTGACTGGTTACAACCTCTGCGCTGCTGTCACCACCTCCACACCAGGGACCTGGCTCCCAGTCGCCCTTTGGAAATGCAGCAGGGGACACACAGCGAGTGCCCGGCCGGACACGGCTCGGCCTGGGGCTGCGTGGGGACAACATCCTCCTCCCGGTCTCCTTTCCAGAAGGGCGGTAGCTAAGGATGCAAATAAACCTGACAGTCAGGCTGCTTTCCAACTGTTTTATTCTGACCCTAAGTTGATAAGCGGAGCATTACTGCTGCTGCCCTGCTTTCCCACACAAGTCAAGCTAGAAAACAGAATAGAAGAATCTCTTCTTCACTTTGAAGTTCAAAGGCAATTAGAAGAACATTAGTCCTATCACTCACCTGGCCCAATAGGATTATATGGACAAATTAGATTTTCTTTTACAGCAGATGACAATTCAATGACTCATTTTGGCTAAGCAGTGTTTGTTGAAAGCCCTTCTAGACTCCATTTCCATGATAAAAGGTGTGCATTGTTTGGTTTCCTTCCTAGTCTCATAATATCGTTAAGATGACAGTCAAGCCACATAACAAGTGCTTTTTTTTTCATTAAGTACACAATGGTCAGTTCTGTTTGTTTGTCCTTTATTTTACCCTAACTAAACTCTAATTTCCGATGCTTTTTTTTTTTTTTTTTTTTTTTTGGTGGTGGTGGCAAGTTTAAGGAAACTGTTTTGCTGAGATGGTATCTTTGTTATTATATTTTACATTAATTAATGTCCAACAGCATCATACAGTCACCTTTCATTCCACACAGAGGTTGCCCAGCGCGCGCACTCGGCCTTGCGCAGCCCGTGATGTTCCTACCAAGTACACTTGCCCAAATCGCGCCCACCCTTGTCAGCGGCCTCCCAAAAGGCAATTAGTGGTTTGCTGCAATTTCCAACACTCCTGCCATAACCGTGCAGGGCTGAACCCACAACCTCTCCACCAGCCGGATAGCAAGCTGCACAGCCTGCCCCTCAAGCCACCGCTTCGTGCCCACGTGTACCAAAATTCAGATCAGCTCCTCGTCTTTCAAATCTATCTTTTTTCTTCTATGTTCTTCTGGTGTGTTATTTACCCCATTTGACTTTAGATCCCCATCACTTTCCTTTGATGCGTTTCCTGCTATTCTCCCACCCACTTGCACTCTTCACTCAGCAACAACAGCTGAAGCTGAAGAAACAGAGGTCAAGAAGCCCGAGCTCCCCCTCCCACGTAGCTGCAGCCTCGGAGCGAAATTTTAACACGCTGCTGCGTACTCAGCTTCTCGGGTAGGGCGAACGGAGGGGTTTCTCTTTGCACAGCTCCTTCAAGCGTTGCAAAGAAGGGCTAATGTCTAAATATAGGAATTGAAATAGGAGTTGTCTATTCTAGCCAGGCGCTGAGTTTAAGATTTGCCCTCGTGGCGCTGAGACCTATAGAGAGGCGCTCACAGAAGAGACCAAGGTCCAGGCAGTTCTGCACGGAGGGTCACGGCTCGCGTGCCGCTTTGGACTGAACACGGAAAGAGCTTCGGAAATTTATCACAGCCTCCCCCAGAACCCCCCATGCAACAAAGGCATGAGGTAAGTCCTGACAGATCCAACTCCTGCTCCCAGAGCCGCCCCCAAGGGAGCACCTTTCTTCCTTGCTCCTGAACTCTCTTTAGGAAAAAAAAAAAATTTAAAGATATTAATAAAATGCACAGCTAAAATTAACTGGAGACTTGTATAAAAATCCCTTCACACACATTTCTTCTTTTTTGTTGTTGTTTGGTTTCCTTTTGCTCCCATACTCAGATTTCAAAGCCTTCTCCTCTCTTTTTGTTGACGCTTTGCAGATGGCCTGTAGCCCTCCCTGTGAACCCAGCACGCAGCAACAAGCAAGCCATAAAGCCCTTTTCTTCTTCCTTTTTTTTTCTTCTTCCCTTTTTTTTTTTTTTTTTTTTTTTTTTTTTTTTTTGTCAAAAAGGAAGATACAGCTTTAAACAAGGTGCTGCCAAGCACAGTGCTAACACTAACCAAGCCGATTCTACCCCAGCCCCAGGTAGCTCCTGGCGCATCCCACAAGCTGCCGTGCAAACCAAAGCCCCGTCAGGGCGCCCAGCAAACACCGTCCTGCACCCGGCCTGGGCACGACTCTTCCCCAGCAAACAGGCCTGGCTCCACCACGAGCAACCGGCACCCAAGTGCCAACCGTCCAAATATGAAGACTACCCTGTTTTCCCAAACATCACTCTTCCCAAAAATATTGTCAAGATTTTCTTAGCTTTTCTGCCCAACCAGTATCAGCATTGGAGGAGAAGGAATGGGCTGTTAATGCAACTACTACACAGTATTACTGTTAAGAAAAAAATAACAGGCTGCAACAAGTTTGCATACTAATTTTTAAGCCGTAAGATCACTTATTTTAAAAGCAGCAGTAGGAGCAGGGGAGTTTTCAAGTACAAAGATTGGCAGTTCCAACACTTTTTTCTGCCCACACATCCATAAAGTCCGAGTGTCCCAATACCAGACTGAACACATGTGACCCCACTCAAGAGCCCTACAGCCTCCTGTGCAACATCCTCACTCCGCAGAGTCCTCAGACTGGAGCACTGAAGCCACCGTCACCTCCCTGCTCCTCTGCTCGGCGCTCCCAAAGGTGTCACCTCTCTGCCCCCCACGCCGAGCCAGGGAAGGGGCACACAGCTCTGCCGAGGAATTCCTGCTCTGCTTCCCAAGGGTAGTAATGAAAGCCAAAGACCAAGACAGACGGATAATAGAAGGGAGCAGGAATTCACTGCTCCTGATGACAGCAAAAAACAGAAACCTTTTTAAACTAAATATTCCAATCCCTCTACTCTATATTGAGCCACATCAGATGAAAAGAACTCAAAAGTATATTATAAAGTTATTTTTAACCATACAGGTAAAGTCAATTCAAAAAAAAGTGAAAAGAATAATCTGAAAAGGCTATACTTTTATATACTTTCAAGTTCTCTCCAGCACTTAGAGCCTATTTTAGCTATTCAACAAGAAAAAAAAATATCCAACAGTCTTAAGGGAATAAATGTGATATACAATTACCCAAGTGGGCGCTTTTGCATTTTGGAAAGCTGAGGCTGTGATTTCCCCGGTGCGACGGCGGGAATTAGCCAAGTGCCAGTCTGCTGCCTGCCGAGCAACCTGCCCCTGCCACCCGCTCCCCGCTTGCCTTGCAACAGCGACATGTCCCTGAGCAGGGCAGAAAAGAAACCAGCAACAGGTACAGAAATAGACTCTACATTTAATGTAACTAACCAGCCTCACGGTACTGCTATCAACATTTATCTGGAATGAAACAGTGAAAATTGAATTACGCTAGGTGTCTGGAAGGGGCTTGAAGAATAAACCCAGATCCAGCATTGTCTACTTTCTTTACATACAAAAACAGCAGGATGGTGTGATATTAAATAAAGATACACCCAGCACACTAGCCCCACTGCATCCCAATATAAGCTCAGCATCTCCTCTGGATCTTTATGCTTCACGCATGATACTGAAAATATATTTCAGAAATCTGTCCAAATGCATTTAATTTTTACCCTGGGACTGTTTTTCTTCCCTTCTACTGTCTTTAAAGTCATATGCTGTGGATACTTTAAAACTTACTGCTGGTCAAGATGAAATCAAACCAAATCTCCGCTGACTTCACTGACGCCACAGCAAGCCCAACCACAACAGACACCTGCAGAAATAGCCCAATACTGCACTTTTATGTATAAATATGACACAACTTCAAAGCAGAGTATTATCAGACTTGCTGAAATGATGGAACAGGCACCCTCCTCTCCAGAAGCATCAGCATTGGCTGGGTCACAAAGGAAGATTTTGTGTCCTCACCATGTTACACATACAGAAACCCTGGTACTAGCTCAGAGAAGTTTCTCACTGCCATAAACAGCATACAGAAGTAAACCACAAACAAAGTTAGGATAAACTTGTTTAGGTTCTTTTGAAATAATGCTATTTCAGAGAAGGAAAGAGAACATTTCTTTCATTGGACGCTGGTATTTTATGACAAGTTTCTAAAGCTTTTCATTGAACAGGTATACTGGAGGAGGCCTTAAGTGGTCAGAATTAGAGCAACTCCCCAGCTCTGCAGGGGAGCCTCGGACCTCCCTGGAGGCAGTGGGAGTGCCAAGCCCAAAGGCCACTTGGGAAGGCCACGTCCCTGCTGTGAAGGCTCCTCTGCTCATACGCGCTATCCCCACACAGGTGGTTACGTTACCTGCTCACAAGCGCCATCAGAAGGGGTCTGATACGTAAGGGGTCGTGACTTCAGTACCTTCTACTTTGAAAAATGAGGTTATAACGTGCCATACGGGATCAAAACAGAAAAGCTTTTCAGTTGTGCAAGGAATTCAACCAACATGTCTAGATGTGCTCACTAGGACCAAGCTGCTTATTCAAAACAACAACAAAACCAGAGCTTTTGTAGCAGCAGTGCCTAAAGGCCCCAGAATAGCCCATCTCTGCCCACTGCAGTTCAGCCACTATTAGCACTCGGACAGACACGTCACAGCTTGAGGAAGCACCTCACAGAACTGGAAAGGGTGGCACCTGGAGGTAGCAGCAGCACGGAGCACAGACAGGGAGCACTGGGATGTCCCATGTGCAGACCTACCTCTTGCAGGGTCTTGAGGCCTGAAACCTTAATCTTGCACAAGGAAGAGCATGTTGACGTTGCCGTCGTGTTTCCCACCCCACTAGAGAGGTCTTGAGGCCCTCTGCCAAAGCAGACCCCTGAACACAAGCTTCAGACAGCAACATACTAAGAAATCTCATGCCGATGCACATATTGCCTCAACAACTATTAAGTTCATATTGTAAATACTGCTGATCAACACGTGACCTATTGCAAAGCACAAAGCAAATTCAAAATACGGCTTGCTAATCACAGCAAAGCATATAAATGAGCCTTATGTAACTATTACAAACGTAAGCACAGTTTCAGGACAGTCTGAGGCAAATTGCCCACCCCCAGTTCTCCAATAACATGCTTGGAATGCAAGCTGGAAATCCCCCTCCGATAAACCAGTCATGCTACCACATCGCTGCCATTTTTAAACATTCCCTATCATGAAGCACTTTAGCCCTACGAAATTGTGACATTTTGATCAAACCAGAAGACAGAACTGTAAAGGTACGTAAACAGTTATTTTTTTCTTTATTTTATATGTGTTTGTATGCCCTCATATCTCTCCTCAGAGGATAAGATAACACTATTGCCAAGCTCCTAAATACCAAAAATGAGATGTGTTTATATTGGAACATGCACAAGACTTATAATGGTACCAAATTGCCTTGGGCGCCAGTCTAATTGAGTTTGCCGAAAATTAATTTGGGGCCCAAAGCTCTTCCATGGTCCCTTGGTGCCCTGCCACTTCTTGCAACAACCAGAACTTAAACACAAGACCAGCCAGCACTGCTGTTACGGACACTCGGCGAATCGTCCTTAAGGTGACATGTAGGTTGGCTGTGCCATCCCGGGAATCCGAGGAAGTCGGTGACTCTGCGAGCGCTCGCAGCGAGTGGAGCCCCTGCGGTCCCCAGGGACGTGCACTGTTTCCAGCTCGTGGCCACCAGCTGGGGACACATCCCCGGCGCGGCTGGCACCTCCTCCGGCTCTGCCAGGCACGTCACCGTCCCCGAGCTGCTCCCCTGTCACCCGCAGCAAACCGACCGCGGCGCCTCCGCTCCCGTAAAACAGGATCCCCGTCAAAGTCATTACATTTCTGGTTTTCCTCCGTCAGCCACCACCGCCAGGAAACACCTGAGCAAGCATCTCCCAAACTAGCAACCACCGCACCGCGTATCTGACCGCTGATCGCGGTCGCACACACTCCAGCAGCATAATCTCCCTCGGGATTTACTACTCGATCAGGATTACTTGGGCTAAAAACACAGATAAGATAAGAGCTGTGTGCTCCATCTCCCTCACACCTCTCCACAAAGAAGGGATCACCAGCCTTGACTCCAAGAGCTATCTGCTGACATTTTGGTATCTTTTGACCATCCTTCTTTTCCTGATGTGGTTTAGAATTGTAGCTGAACAATATAAATTCACCTCAGATACGTTCTTCTGCACATTTTTATATGACAATGATTGAAAACCTTGAGCCACAGCCCGTGGCGCTATGTAACTTGGCAGAGCTAAGGAGGACTCAAATTTTTCACCCCCTCTTTTTTTTTTTAAGCACTGGAAAAAAGAAAAATCACGATACAGCAACCAGACTAAGCAAAGCAGGTCCTGCCTCTGCGACTAAATAAATTGAAGAATGCAGCAGCGAGTTACACTGCTAGTCTGGCAGTCAGTCTCTACTGTATCATAGTCACTTAAATATTTGTCTAGGTCAAATATATTTAATACTTGTTGGTATACATTTCATTTACCTGGAAGTCATCTTATTCCTGTTTGCCTGGCATATAACAGAAACAGATCTCTAAAAATAACCTACTTCCATCATCTTTGCGGTCCTCAGGGCAGTGTAATGTTTTATTAGTCATTATTCACTTATCTTATTTAAACCGCACAACCCTGGAAACGGCATTGCCTCCTTGCACAGAGAGAGGAGGCGAGGGTGTACAAGGCTGAAAAATGATTTTAAAAAACACTCGGTGAAGCACCGACTGCACTGAATACTTTTACTGCGTTTCTGCCCTTTCCTCACCCGAGTTTCACATCTGCAGGAGCAGGAGGCCGCGGGGCCGGGCGCAGGGCCCCGCGGCGCCAGGGTCCCCCTGAAGACGCGTCCCGGTCCCCTGCTGGCGCCCCACGCGGCAGGAGGTGCCATCCCGCCGGCTGCGCTGCACCTGGCCCCACGGCGGCTGGGATTGCCCGCGACTGCCCCAAAACCGAGGGGAACAGCTTCCTTTCGGAAAGGGCAACCTGCACCAGTGCTGCAGCCTGCACGGCACGGCGACGGCGTGCGGCCCTCTGGAAACGCTGCCCTGTATCTCAGCACCCCGTGTCGTTCCCAACGTTGGTTTTCCCAACAGCTCCCCCTTGCTCGAGATCCAACACGGAGCCAAAGAGGGGCCTTTCCACGCACCCTCCTGTGGCAGATCCACCTGCTGACTCAGCAAAGGCAGCCTTGCCCAGCCCCCGCATCCCGCCGCTATCCCATTTAGACACTAACTCATCCTCTTGCCGTAAGAACTAATTCAGGCACCGCAGGTTTTAAGTTTAAATGGCTTATGCCAATGGCTAAAGCTGCACGACGAGATCCTCCCATTGACAAATTTGACACAGGGCTGAAAATCGAACACGCTTATTTTTACCCTTAAACAAAACCACATACCATCTTTTGGTAGCAAACCACTGCTCTTTTGCAATATCCAAGTGGCAATTGCTTGCATGCAGTGTCTTGGACCAAAACCCTGCCACCAACAACCAGCATGGGAACATCTGGGCCTACTACATTGACTTCTCTCCATCCTGCTACCTCCAAACAGCTCAGGACACGTTTTTGAAGACAGTACTACTCACCTATACTAAGGTACAAACAAGTCCATCTCACTCCTTATGCAAGTAATAATGATGATTATACAGACATCTTCCCCCAGGTCCGTACTGTGCAGTTTTAGCTTCACTTTTACAATGCAACGCGGTTATTTTCCTTCTTACCTGCGTTCCTACGCTCCCTCGGGTTAGAGATGTCAAGGGAGGAGCAAGAAGTTCTTAAGACACAAATAGAATATATATCCAAAAAAAAAAAAAAAAAAAGACTGAACCCTCAGTCTATAATCCATTTTTAGGAAAGAATTTGTGCTAAAATGAGGTAAGTGATAACTTTCCAGATCTCCTGTTATCCCGAGCACTATTTTAGGGAGAGTGTGACTGCATTCGCGCCTGTCGCACAGCCCTGCTTCCAATCTCCTGGCAGCCCCCCAGCACATTCCAGCCGGAGCGCGCGGGGCCGGCGGCGCCGCCCCACCTCCCGCTCCCACGCACGGACCGGGACCCTCCGCACGGACCCACCCTCCACTAGCGAGAGGTCGCTTGGCACGACCGGCTTCCAACGGGAAAAACAAGCAGGAAAGCCTCTCCGATGCCAAAAAAACATGAGCCGAGCAAAATACAATGGGCTCCAGTGCCTGCTTTATCGAAACTTAAAGACAGATTTTGAACTAGTGCAAATCAGCACAGTGCCACTGAAATCAAGGAGCTTAAGCTTAAGAAATAATTAAAAACCAACTTCTATCGCGCGTGGAGCCTATGTAATTTTTGAATACGGAATTACCTTAATCACCTTACCTAAGGTGAACTGAAGCTTGGTAGTTTAAAGCCCAGTGTCTTCAACTGAGCATCTCTGAGTCAGGCTGCCCAAAGGATGATTCAAATTGCAAGATGAGTGTCCCATGCTCTTCCAGAGTTTGCGTTTCCCTAAGTTGCTGAGCAAGAGGCGTGCAGAATCAGTGCATGCTGCTCAACAGCCTTTCTAACATACTTTGGGTGGCCTAAGTGATGGGCTGGGGGAATAAAGCCACCAGATATCCCCACTTCTTCATTGGTGTCCCCACACAGCACAGGGGTCAGTAAAGCACGCTGTACCAGCTGATCCTCCAGCATCAAAACACCTACTACCTTCCATAAGGCAGATCTAGGCCCAGAGCACCTTTCCAAAGCACAGAAACCAGTAATTTGCTGGTGAGAAGCACAAAGTGCTTTCTCCAAGCACAGACAGAGCTGATTAGCTTCATGAGGCACTGCACGGTAGCTATAAACATATCCCCTATTAGCATCTTGCAGCCACGAGCTACCCACCAGGGCAGAGCTCTCCGGCTGCAGACTGGCTATAGATCACTCTTAAACACCTTAATTAAATATTTGTTTACTGAGAGAAAAGGCAGCAAAAGCCCTTGGGAAGAAAATCTCATAATTAGTTTAGCTACAGACAAAAGCCAACGCTTCCAAATGCGGATGCCCAAACTAAAACCTGTAGGTGTTGAAATAAACTTATCTGCATTAAGTTAATTGAGATACTGTAGGCAGCACCCTTTCCTTTCTAAGCTAAAAAACAGAGGAAATACTCATTAGAATTAGGCTATTTGTGGTGTGTAGGCACTAAGCAAAACTCATTCTGCAAGTGGAAAAAATCAGCATTCAGCCATATTCCACAACGCTGCTTTTCTAGCCGATGCTGCCGACTGCAGCAGCCACAAGGCAGCCGCGCGGTGAGCGGGGCTCGCGACCTGCCCGGCACACGCGGGCGATCTCTGCCCTGGGCAGCGAGGAGCGGCGCCAGCCTCCCTGCTCGGGCAGACCTCAACACTCCCTCTACCAGCCACGGGGAGTACCAAAAAGGACCTATTCCATAAAATCCGAGAATAAAACAAGCAACAGAACTGCATCGCATTAACTCGGGATCAAATGCCAGTAACTCACTCTAATAAAAAAAATCACGAGCGGATCTGATTACTGCTTGCACCCGTTGGTTTTCCTCCGAAGGGCCTGTGCAGTCTCCATGGGGCCTTGCAGGAGATCCTGACCGTGCTGGGGACCGCAGTGCTGCTGAGGGGTGACTCACAGTGCCACCTCCTCTGCATCAGGAGAGATTCCTGCCCCATGCCAAATGGGCACAGCCGCACAGCGCCGGCGCCAGGCGCCAGAGAGAAGCCCTCGTGTCACACCAGAGCGCCGCCCACCGCGGCCTCAGCCCCAGCCACCAACAACCCCAGGAATATGGGAGCGCGGAAAGTAAAACTTCACAAAATCCAAGCGGGGGGAAAAAAAAGTCCTTCCTGGGCATTGCAGGCATACAACGGGAAACCTGAATTGTGAGATTTTAGTGAAATAATTATCTTAATGGGAAGCTGCAAATGCTTTAAAAAGTTTGGCGGTGGGGGGATGGATGGACAGGGTCGGGAACTGGATGGTCCACAGGGACTAGGGCCGGAGAGGATCCCAACCACCATTTGATCCGTGACTTCCTGTGGCTGTATCAGAGGGCAGCCGCGTTGCGCACAGGAAGCAGAAGCACCCGATTCACGATGCCGACCACCTCAAACACCTCAAGCCCTGCGTGTCACTGTCATGCAGGCAACGAAGCTGCACACAACACCTTGGGTCTCTTCACTCTCGGCCTACGTGTCTCCATCTCTGGCTACATCTCCTGACAGTTTCCACCAGCTGAACTAGGTCTTTTTAACTGTGCACACAGCTACAGATCTTCACTGAGTGTGAATTTAACGCATACACCCTCTTATAAAGTCATCTATATGGAGGACTGGCCAGTGATCCTCCCGGGTTGAAGCCCAGGGTATGCTAACAACCGGCGTATGTTCCGAACCCCGGTAAACACAAAGTCTGCTTAACTTGGAACATTTACCTGCGAATAAAGCCACGGCCGTGTATTTTTAGATCCCTGAGCCGGGCATTAACGCCGCACCTCTCCCGTCCCACGGCGTGACCGCCCCGGCCGCCCGCTCTATTCGCGGCGTCTAGCAGGTGTGCGCTAGCATCTGCTGGCAGAAGATTCCCATGATATGTGGCTCTTTTGTTCGGTTCTCGCTGTCCTCTTGATGTGGTGCGGCTGCCGAATAAGTCAAACCACCATCCTGTTTCTTTTTAAAGTTCTAAGGCTTAGCACATTCAAAAGACCGCAGAATAAAAACGACTGCGCAGCAGCACCATATATCTCTCCAGCAATGCTGGTGACAAGCCAAAGACTTTCTTGATGTGCTGAAAAATTATGTAGCTTGAAAAAGTATATATACTGGGAGACAAGTAAAAGAGTATTCAAAGCATAAAAGTATTCTGAAATTTTCTTAGTTCAACAGCAGGAAAAAAAAAAAAGAAGTCCTTAGAAGAGGCAGAGAAAAATATTAATGGTGGTGAAAGAAAATAACTCAAGATGTTCCTCAACCTTAATCTGTCCTTGGCCACAGGAAGATGGTATACAGTCCCTGAGCACAAAGATTGTAGATGGGTGCATATCTGCTTCTAATTGCATACATTTTACTGCAAGGGGAAATAACACTTTCAGATGCAAACCTACCCTCCCTGGCCAACTTTCCCAAACAACTAGAAAACCTGTTATGAGCTCAACCATCAATTAACAATACATAGGAACATTTACCCCAGGCAGAGCTGGGCTTTTTATTAGGGAATGGACAGTAGCAATCAGCTCTGGAATTAACAACGCATTAGAAAAAAGAAATAAAGCTGAACAAAAGAAGAGCTGCATGCTTAGATACATAGAATCCATTTAGCAGCTTTAGCAGAGTGAAATAGATAAGATGGGATCTACTAAGCATAACAAAAATTCCCTATATGCAGTATCTCTGCAACATCTTTTTGTCAGAGAAAAGTAAGGCCTTGAAAGGTCCAGCTGTAACTGCTGCTACATTTTGTACTCATGTTCATTAGGAAAAACAAATTCACAACAGATCATTTTAAGAGTAATAATAAAAATCTGACAAATCAATACCATATGTGGGAAAAAAAAATAACACTGGGGAAAGCAGCCTTCGGTCCAGTGCCTTTGCAGGAGGTTGGGTATTGCTGGGTGCCATTTGACAGCACACACGTTTCATGCCCAACGCCTGCTCCACCAAACGAGCATCATTTTGTGGTATCAACCAAAAAAGGGTGTAAATACACTAGAAAAGCAAGAGGAAATGACTAGATTTTCACACGTAATATCTTTCAGCCGGCCTCTCTCAGGCTCAGACGTGGAAAGTTGGCATGAGCCGAGGCAGATGCAAGGGTCCAACGCCTTGGCACGCTCCCCAACTGCAGCAGACAGGCCCACAGCGCCGGTTTGCGTTTCAGAAGAGCCCTATATGGCGCTGGGCCGCTCACACCATGGGGCGAGCGCGGTCCTGCCCGCGCCAGGAGCTCCCACCACTCGGTACATGGATGGCACCGCAGCCACCACTGCCTCTGCTCCTCTCCACAGCCTTTGTGCAAGTGAGGGGCAAAAACGGGCCGGGCTGCTGCCGCGGCTCCTCCCGCCAACCCGAGGCCATCGCACAGCGGGGTCCGAGCGCGGCCGCTCGCCTGGGTCTTCCCAGCACCGGGAAACGCAGAGCAGGAGGCCCCTGTGCGGAGATACCAGCCGGGCCAGCACTGGGAGCTGACTCATGGCCATCAGGCAATGATAAATTGTCCTATCGGTTTTTCGCTTGTGCCCAGATCAGATGACTAAGGAATCTAGGTGCGTGTAGAGATTAGCTGTCCAAAATACCTTTCACGGTGTGACCATTAAAAATTCTGAATAAATAGACCATTTCATTCACGTTCCATAAAATATGCCCACAAACTCCTCGCAGATGAAATACAACACTTATTACGCAAGTAATCCAACCACAAATATTAAATCCTGTAACTGACCCATATTAAAAATAAGTCCTTCATCAGGTGACGTAATATAAAGGAGCATTACAAGGCCCATCCAATAAATGGTGCTTAATGGGTGAAATTCACGTTGAAGGAGGGGAAAGAAAAAAAACATAATTTATACGAAATGGGTTTGGGTGCGTACAGAAAGGGGGCTACGCGCGAGCCCCGCAGCGGCGCGCGGGCCCCATGCGGTAGCGCGAGCACCGTGCCACCCCCCGCGCGCTCCCGTGCGTAGAGTTCAGCAATGCACAGCAATGCCCGGAGCTGCAGGGCCCGTGCCACCACCGGGAGGAATCGGCAGCTCTGAGGCTTTTTGCCTCATAACTGCTGCAAGATCCTCCTTCGGCCAAAAAATGCTGCATCTTGCCTTGCTGAATCCCATTTACTGTGCTCAACCTGCGCCACAGGAAAACAGAAAAGACCACCAGCCCGCAGCCCAGCCGCATTTTTATCACCAGGTTTATGCTACAGTATGAGGCAGCAAAATGCACACATTATAACTAAATCCATTTCCTCTCCATTTTATCTCTCCCCAACCCCGCAGCTATGGCACATCCGCCAGCCGCCCGCCTGCCCACTCCCCATGGCGCTGCTAAGTCATGTCGGCATCACCGCAACAGCCATTTCTGCTCCACCGGGAACAGCTTCAGCGCGGAAAAACACGCACAAGCGACAAGGGATGAGGGGACACTACAGAGAGCAGCTCGCTGCCACCACCCATCCGTGCGGGCTCTTTATCCCCGTATCATTTCCACCCCCTATCTCTCCCTCCAGAGGCTTCCTAGGATACGCGAGCGATACCTCCAGGCGGGATCCTCTGCAATGGCCCGAGGCGTCAGAGCCTCCCGGAGCATTTGCACAGGGCTGCTACGTCTCTCAACGCCAGGACCTGCCCCCGTAGTCCCTAGGGCCTGCAGCTTTGTTCCGGGGAGGACAACAGATCCAGGGGGCAGGAGGAATAGCGGGAGGGCTTCCGGAGCCAGCTCCCTAGCTCAAGACGCAGCTCTCTCAGCCCTTCTCCCCTGTCAATAAGGACGGGACCGCATGGAACGCGCCAGACGCTCCCAGGCGCATTTATTCCCCCTTACAATAACCTTATTTTGATTCAGAGTATTTAGCATTTACGCCGATGGACAACACCGAGGAGAATCTAAAAACGCGGCTCTCTACTCACCCTCTGTAAACAAGAAGGATATAAAGATATAAAAACAACAAATATGGGGTTTTTTTCCGCTCCGTTTTTCCCGCGAGGAGCCCGAAGCGCCCCGGGAGGCGGGGGGGGCTGCTCGGCAGCCGCTATCCCGGCTCTGCCATGTTTCTCCCGTGCCGGCCAGGCCCGGCTGCAGCCCCCGGAGCCGGAGGGGCTGCTCGGGGCCTCCTGGGGTTTTTAACGCGCGAGCTGCTCTCATGAGGCTGCTGGAGGTGGGGAAAGTGCTGAATCACCCGTGGCCGTGCGGATGCTCCGGCTGCTCCCCGGCTCCGCGGCGCGCGGGGGACCCGGCTGCAGAGGCGTCCGCGCCCGGTGGGCCTGGACGAGGCCCTGCTTGGCTGGAGCATCCTGCAAAATCCCCTTGTGTGGCCCGAGCTCCTCCTTGGAGAACAGGGCACAGGGACGGACCCTGGGGAGGCATCCAGGCCAGGGAGGAGGCTGCATCCCATCCAGGGGGGTTCCCAGAAAATCCTGCCCCTTCGGAGCCTGGGGAAGGGATACAGGGCTCATCTCCTGGCGGGGTTTTTCCTTTTCCCTTTGCGTGTGGTTTTTGAGCCTCCTTTTCTCAAGGTCGGCTCCTGGGAGCAGTTGCCGGCTCCCGGGCATCGGTGAAAGTCAAACCCTGATCCCTCTTTCGGAGGCCGCGGCAGCGCGAGGGGGCAGGGGGACGTGCACGTTGCGGGAAAACGGGAATGCCGAGATGCTGCCTGGCTCTTTTCAGATGGATCCTGGGGGGCTGCCGGCGTTCCTGGGGGACTCCTAGCAGATGCTCAGCACAAAAGCGAGAACCGAGTGACTTTTGCTGAGGCATCGGCTCCGTTATTGTCGATTGTGTCTCTGTAAAATGTCTGCCCTTTGGCAGGCGGCTGAATTCGTCGTCAGCAGGACTGCTTTGTTCCCAGAAAACTTCTCCTTTGCAGAGGCTACCTTGGACGCTCCGATTCAGCATCCCCATGTCTCCGTTTGAGGGCTGGGGCCCTTGCTGACTTCCCCGTTTTTGTGTGGCTGTAACACGAGCGCAGCATAAATAATGCATGGGGATCATCCCGGCGACCTGAGGGTGGGCTCAAGTTCTTATTTAAAATTTGAATTTCTTTAGAGGGGCCTGGGGCGCTCTCCTTGGAGCTGGAGCAGGATATTGGTGCTGAGGGTTGGAACCTCCAAGATCTGGAGTTATTTTCATCGGATTTCACTCGGGACCTCCGTAATCTGCAATGTCCCCAGTTTCCTTGGCCGTGGCGAGGGATCTGATTTAAACCAAGTCAGTCAATCCCATCGTGTCTTCTCCTGGTTAATGATTAAATGGAAAATATCCCAAGCTCTCAAACGGTATTAATTCATAATGAATTACTCGCCTAGCTGTGATCTAATTGTCTTCCCGGCTTCTATGGGTCTTTTGTACATTCAGTGCTAATGCTGGCAGAGTGCCACCGAAAAGGCTCTCTGCAGCGCCCAGGCATCAAAAACGGTCAAGTATCTTTACTCACAATAATAGGAGATGAGACGTGATCCTCTCTGTCTGCATTCCTGTCCCAGACCCCGCAAGGAGGTCCCTCTGGGAAGACCTTGGCGCGGTTGCATCCCGCTAAACAGGACGGCTCTTCCTCGGGATGCTCCAAGGGCCACGGATGAGCCCTTGGGTGTCGCTTGTGCCCTGGAACTGTGCAAGGTGCCGCGTTTAATGTGGGTTGGACTGTAAATACCGGGGTGGTGGCATCGCCTTGAGCAGGGGGTGCAAATCCCCGGGGGACAACGATGGGAGGAGAGGGGACTTTATTGGAATATCACCCACTCCAAGGGGTAGAGGAAGGGGAAATGGGGATATGTGGCTTTTAGAGGAGTCTGGCTCTTTCCACTAATAGATTTTTGCTTCCGCTGCTCTGTTTGGGCCTGCTCTGGTGACCTAGAAAGCGGTGTCCTTGGGAGAAGACTTGCGGCTCGAGTTATTCAGCGACACCAAGGGCCTTGCCAGGACTTGGGCCCTGTGTCCCCGAGGGCCCTTAACCCTTAAGTCACTTACAAGAAATGGGGACCTTATGCGCTGCAGTAAAAGACCCTCCTGCTAAGGGTCAGTATTTGTAGAAATGAAGGGTGAAGCAAGGACTGTGCAGGTTACCTAGGTCTTTGTGAAGGAAGAGACATGGATAAAAGGTTTATGCTTGAGACTATTAAAGAAATCAGGGGAAATTAGCCAGCCAGACTCCCTGGATGGCCCTGCAGCCGTCAAGCTGTGAGACTTCAAGGAGTTGCTGAATTCCTTCTCTATGGAGAAGTGGCATGTGCAAACTTTTTACCTCCCCTCTGGGTCTTCGCTGCTTCAGTTTGGTTTGCCCTTATCAAAACTGCTCCCTCCTAACCCATCAGGCAGCCCCGAACCGAGAACCGTATTGAGTTACGGTTTTTGAAAGGCTCTGGCAAAGCTTGTCAGAGTCCAACTCTTCGTGCCCTGTGGGTAACTCCTTTCAAAAGGGTTTTCTTTATTTTTGTTGTTGTTGGACAATTTCTGCTGTCTTTTTTTGACTGAAACGGGTCATAACTTCATTCTTTCCTTCACCTTTGCTGTCTAGGATCGTTGTTGCATAATTCTGGAGCCCCAGCTCGCCCCGAACTTGTTCCGAGTTGTTGTTATGCTAAACAGCCTTTTAATCTAGAGCTGAAAGAAACCTTGCTGTGTTATTATGGATTAAAATAGAGGAGGATTTAGACCTCAGCCCCGCTTATAGGGATCACAATTCCTGGTTAATGAGATAGAAAGCGAAGGATTAACGGTCGAACAAGTAGAGATGGTTTTGCAGGACTAAGCGAGGTAGCAGCTCTCAAGGACGAGTTTCTGCCTTGTCCCTTTAGCTCCCCTCATCTCATATCCCTTGGGATCGTGTCCTGCCATCAGGTGATACCTCTTCTCCCTTCTATTTGAGGCTGTAGGGATGCAGCTGGGAGAGACCAGGAGCACAGGAGGTGGCCAAGTCTTCACAGTCCATCTAGGTTCTTATATCCCCTAAAAACTCAACCTTTGACAGCGAGTTCTGCTCACTCCTGGCATGGGGAAGTTCCTTGGTGACAGCAAGCATGACACTGACTCGCTGTCAAACCACTCGCTGTCTCGATCCTGAAATGCCCAGGCACTGATGGACAAGGCTGGGAACTCAGCGGGAGCTGTGGAGTGGGTAGAATTCCCCTTAAACCTGCAGAAAATGGAGTGAAAATCTCCCTTCTGCTCTAAAATGTTTATTTTTCCTAGTAATCCCAGTGACTTTGAGGGGTTCCCACCTAAGAGAACACAATCCCCTGTAAGTGAAGGAGCTGCCTAATGCACTGACCTGTTGCTCATGGTTTTTTACTCAGTCCCTCTGAGATGAGGGAGTTTTCTGTATTTTAAGCATTATTTGAAGTGAATATTTGAAGTGGCGTATTCAAGCTTTCTGCTTTTAGGTATCCTGGTGCTGTTTGCATCCGAAAGCTGGGTTTTATTCCAGATAAAATCTAAGGATGTGCTAGGGATATACGAAAAGGTAACTGGTGCTGTGAGCTGGTCGGGTCCCTGAGAGCATCCCAAACCTCAGCAAGGAAAAAAACATAAGAATAATGTATTCCAAGTTAGCAAGGAAGAATGGAAATGACCATGGGTTGGGGAATTATACGGAAATGAGTGCAAATGGGCGGAAGAAAGACCGGATCAGAGTTTTTCCAGGAAGATGATTTGCGCTAATAAATAACTTGATAATAGGGAAATTACCTGCTTGGTGTTGATAAAATGAGGCCAACTCAGCCATGGGATTTCCAATCAGGAATGCCGGGAGCGTGGCAAGGAGCAGCTTTTCCCCGTGCACCGCGGGGGGTCTCGTTTATCCCCCCCCGGCACCGCGTTGAGCAGCTGTTGCCGCTCCCAGTGCAGTAAATAACACGCCTGCCTTGAAAGGGAGACGATTGCGGTGGTTGTCGCGTGTGACGTGGCGCTTGGTGACACGGGGACAGGCGGGCGCGGGGCTGGGGACCGGGGGCTGCCCCGTGCGGGGGCCGCGCGGCCCGGCCGCTCTCCAGGGTGCTGAAGGCGCCGGGCCGGCTCCCCCGCGCCCGACCGGGGGGACCAGCCGGAGCCCTTGGGATCACTCGGAGAGGCCGGGGTGTCTCCAGCATCGGGGGGTTTTCCAGACCGTTAAAGCCTGGAGACACCCAGTCTGCTCGCCCGGCTCATCCTGCTCTCCAACAGGAAGGGCTCGCCGCCGTTGCATCCAACTGGAAGCGCTCTGTGATCCCGGATTACTCCAGGGATTCCCACCACCCCAGAACCCTCCCGTTGTGGTTCCGCTACAGACACCTTTGCGATGCACAAAAATTGCCTGATATAGCTCATAAAACCATAAAATAACTCTTTCCCCCCTCCTTTTTCTTTATTTTTTTTCTTTTTTGTTTTCCTCCCATTCTCTCTAAGGGGGGAGGGGAATTACCGTGTCCCCTGACCTGCCGTGGCCACCGCAGGCATCAGCAGGGTGGCCCTGCCCTGCTCCGGGGAGCTTTGCCCGCATCCCGCTCCCTCAATAAGGAGCTGCCCGCGCTCCGGTGTGCATCCCATGTAAAGCATCGCTCCACCTGGAGCAACGGGGATGATTATTGCTCGGAGGCACTAACCTCCTCGTTCCTCAGGCTCCTACCAGCTCCACGCTGGGATATGGTACCACCAGCCGCCTCGCGTCTAATTACACAGCCCCGTTTGTGAGAGTTGGGCGAGTTACTAACATGCCCAACAGCACCGCATGGCTCTGCCGGTTGATAAAGACACAGCTGTGTGCTGAGCTGCGCCCTTATTGAGTTAAGGGCCCAGAAAAAGCCTTCTTTCTTGCTGTCACTTAAATGGTGTCAGGATTCGTGAAATCTTGCTTTCAGCTTCCTAACAGACCCGGCAACAAAGCGGGCTTGTTGGGAGCTCATTGGCTTCTGTTGCGGTCGCCGTGACGTGCGTGCAGCTGTGCGCGGGCGAGGAGGGAGCCGCTGCTTTGTCACACGCGCGTGTGACACACGTGTGGGACCCCCGAGCTCCTCCCGGGCTGCCCTTCCCCTTGGGACACGTCTGGCACAGCCCGTCCCATGTCCTGGCATTGTCACCCCGGCGTGTGGCGGAGCTGCAGGGCTTGCGGCGTGGCCGGGGACTGGAATCTTGGCTCGTGTTTGTTCCTCCTGTTGCAAATTCCAAGCTGCACGGGCGGACAGGGCTGGATGCCCTCCGCAGTGAAGCTGCGCGTGCGTTTGCCTTGAAAACAACCTCATGAAAGATGAATCAACCTGCTTAGTAAATAGCTACTCCTACTTCCTCCGTTGCATCTGGTAAATATGGATTATAATATATTTAAGAAGCTCATCTGGACTTTCAGCCAAGTATCCCCCTGCTTATTCTAGGCGAAGCTTGAGTGAGGGTTGGTTTGTATGTGTATTAGTTGATAGAAAAGCATGGGCTGCACCTATAGGATGCACTTCAATACGTGTACAGCAAACCTGTCCTTCAAAACCCTGCGTTGCGCTTCCCAACCCGACATCTCCTATCGCCCGCTCTGCTATCCAGACGCCAAGGCCCACGGGGTCTTATTTTGCAGCCGCGGCAGCAGCTGGCCCCGTGGCTCCGCGTTTGTGCTTGACCTCGTCTGAATCCTCCTGCCGTGGTGACAGCTGCGGGGCTAATCTGGATGAGATCCCCTGCGCTCCCAGCCCTGCCGGCCTCGCGGCTTCGCCTTCCCCTCCAGCCTTCCTTTTCCCTATGGATTCCCTCCATGTGCTCAGCTGTATTCCCTCTTCCTTCCTTGTAACTCCCCTTGCAGGGCAAACAGGGAGAAATTGCATCTACGCTGCCAAAATGCCGCGGTCTATGACCCGCGCTGATGTGTTTTACCAACAACGTTATCGCAAGTAGCAGTGAACAAAGCCCTGATTGCGGAATTTTGGTTTAAGCGGTTGCAGAAGGGGGTTCGTTGAGCTCTGTGAGCTGATTGGGGCTGTCAGGCTGATGCTTCTCCAGAACTGCATAAGTGGGAAATTAATGCACTGAATCTCTGCTCTCTCCTTGTCATCCTGTTGTTCCTGAGCACCTATTACCTTGGGAATTAACTTGCTGCTCTAGTTGCTTGCTGAAAAGCGTGGTTTTAGCATCAGACATTTCCACGGTCCTTGAGTGCGAGGTGGTGGGTCCTCGGCGAGGGGACCAGTCACAGCAGAGGAGTCTAAGGATGAATTTCAAACACGGATATTGCCTCTCAGGCTGAGCAAACGTATAATTAACAGTAAGATACCAGGGTGGCTCTGCAAGGCGGTTAATTGCATTTTCAAATGTCAGCTTGTCAGCTCCGATTTAGTCTTCGTTCAGTCTGGGCTTTGCCAGAGCGATGTCTGGTTTTAGCTGGCATTTGCCTGTCCTGCTGCTGCTGCAGGATCTTCCCCGTCCTTGTTCTTGGCAGTCCCTGCTAGCTCAACTTCTGCTTTGTTTCCCCTTAAGTGTGGTCTTGCTTGCTGGAACACGCTGCTAGCGCACTGAGATGTGTTTGTATATAGGAAAGAATACAAAAAATCATCCTGCATGGGTGGAAACAATAACATTACAATCGCAGGAGACAATCCTGCATGATATCCGGGGCTGTGTGAGGTTAGGCGCGAATATGTCCTCATCTGCCTGTATTAAATGTCCCTCTGCTGTTGTCTTGTCCCTAGCCCAGAGCGTGGGGCTGAAGTGCATTAACAGGGGGAAAGATCCACTTCTTGGAGGCTCAAAATCTCACCCCCGTGCGCAGAAAACCTCCCTGGACCCTTCTCAGAGACCTGAACGTGGCTCATCCCATCCGGGAGGCGGGGTGGGAGGCTCTGCAGTGTCTGAGAGCGTCTTGCAAGCGCTTTGCTCTTGCTGCAAGCGAGTTGGAGTCGTGGCGGTGCTAGACGTCCTGCCGCAGGGCAAGGACACATCCGCTGAGCAGAGGAGTTGACTTGAGGTAGAGCCGATGCAAGCGGTCCAGGTCCTGGCAGCAGCACAGCACCCAGATTGGCGCCTCGCTCATTGCTCCTTGTTCTGCAGCTGGCGCTGGGCTCCAGCTGTACCGGCAGCTAATGAAATCCAGGATCAATCCATAGGAATCCACAGGGATTGCGCTCGCACGCGGTTGGTGACGTAGACTCCTGCTTGCTGATGTCACCGTGGGACCTGGGGCCGGGGTGGGACAACCTCCTTGGGTGGGACGAAGCTCCTGTTGCGTTTGCAGCTTGCCGAATCTGCAGTTTCTACGTGAGCAAAAAGTTCTGCAATTCACTGTGCATCCCCTGAGCCTTTAAACCCTTTAGGGTAAAAGATATATTGTCATATTTGACCCCTCCAGTAAAGGGACGTTTCCTAGGAGTGACAGTAGCCTCGGAGCGATGACACTTCTGCGCTTCTGCTTCCCGTCAAGGGAAGCAACAGGGAGCAAGGCAGTAATTGCCGTCGTAAGGAAGGATTTCAGCCGCCCTGAGCGGCGCGCGTATCATGAGCAGGGATTAGCGTCATCCCGGGCTTTGCGGCGGGTGGCACAGCCGCGGCGGCAGCTCGAGCCGCGGGTTGTCGGCGAGCAGCAGGGTGTCACTGCCACTTAGCGTCGCCGGGGACGGTGGCCTCGCGGCTGACCCCGGGCTCCCCCGCGCTCGGCTCGGGCTGCGCTAAGTGGGAAATCGGTGCTAATGAACCTTTCGGTGTCTAATTGGCGACGTGCGTGGGTAGGGCTGGTTTGCCTTGACCTGAGTGGGCCACAAGCCCCATTGCCCTCCCTGCTCCTCTGCTGGCATTCAACAACCAAGCAATTTAATAAGCACCAAGGGTTGTCCTTAAATTAGGGCTAAAAAGCTATTGAGACTCCTCTATTTTCAATAAAACCTGGAAATTCTGCTTTTAATCCCCATCTTTGCTGCCAGGAAGCCGTGACCCTGATGCAACCGTGTAGGTACCGGCCCTCAGTTTCCCCATAGGTAGCCAAGAGGGATCGTCCGTGTTGCAGGGACTGCTTCTCCTTCAGTGAAAAAAAACCTTTTGGGAAGGCACAAAACAATCCGTGAGCACCTGAATGTGTTAAATCGCTGCCTTGACATGGCTCAAGTCAACATATGTCGCGCGATTTGCAATAAATCCTGGTTTTCAACCAAAGGGAGTGCTTGCAAAATGGAACGGGGCACGCACGGCAGTGGGAGTTGCATGCCATAAAGCAGGAATCCAGTTGCTCCCCAAGGCTGCCTATTACCGAGTGCAGAAGGGGCCTTTCCAGCCGCCCTGCTGAAGCTCCCGTATTGATTCCGGACAGATGTTGGGATGCGGGAAGGCAGATGGAGCCCCGTGCTGCAATTGCACCCTGTGTCGGCTGGGTGAGCAGAGCCGGCCCCGCATCGCTTGGGTTTGGGCTGAGTTTTGGCACCGATTTTGCCCGTGGGCTCCGGTTTTCCGTGCGCTCCCGTCTCCTGGGTGGCCCCTGGCAGATGGGGCCGCTCGGGGGGGTTTCTGCTCTCAGCGAGTGACGGTGACACCTGACTAAAAACCTAATTGTCCTGGTGCCGGGGGACCCGCGCTGCCCGCAGCAGTGAGTGTCACCGTCACCGCCTATTTGTGAGCCGCAATGTGTGACACAGCCGGAGCCGCCTTCCGCGAAGGGCTCCGGAGGGCAGGAGCAAATACTTGGGGCTGGGCTGCCACCCGCACGTGCTGGGGACAAATGATGTCCCCGTCCTGGCATCTGGGGCTCCCATGGAGGCAGGAGGGAGCCAAGGGAGCAGCCAGCGCGTTGCTGGGACCGCATTGTGCACCGGGATGCAGAGGGTCCCTCGGGGATGTTGTCGCACATTTGGTGGCAGGAAAAGAGCCCTGAAATGAGAATGTTGCTGCAGCCTCGTAGCAATGACCCAGGAGGAAGCTAGAGAGGCCCCAAACCTCTAGTTGGGTTTTTGTGAGGGCAGCGGATGAGACGCTGGCTCGAGGGCAGCGGATGGGACCCCGCTCGAGGGCAGCATCTCGTCCCCATCTGCTCTCCTCCCGCGTAGGAAAACTCGAGTTGCTCCATGTCCAAGCGCCACAAGGAGCCATCTGCCTCCCCCGTGGCCTGTCCTTGTCACTGCCCCGAGCAAAGCGGCGTTTTAGCTGCCCTGATCCCTCCCCGCGGTCCTGCAGGAAACCGCACAGCTGATCGGCTCTAATGTGCAGCCCCTTAACTTGTATCAGCGCCTCTGACCTGTGCGTTTTGTTAAATCTCCGCGTGTCTCCTTACCCGTAATCAATAATTTTGTCAATCCCTGGGCCTGTTGCGAGCGGCCGGGGAGGCAGATGTGGGGTGACAGGGTCCCCTCTATGTGACCTGACCCGGGTCACTCTGTGCCCTGTGATTTCCTCCCCGCAGAGCAGATGGCTCCAGCTGCCTTCCAAGTGCCCCCTCCAGCCCGCGCTTCCCACATCCCTCCACAATTCCCTGCGGGACAGAGGCGGAGGGGAATTTCCTTAGTTTATTCTGGTTAGAAACTTTGCAGGATTGCAAGGAAAAAAACCCCGTTGTGTTGCATTGCTCTTTAATGTTTATTCTGCAGAAATCATATTTTAATTTCGCCAAATAGCAGCAAAGCCTTGCCTGGATATTGGGAAAATAGAGGCAGAAGTAATTAATGGGATAATAGGAATGTGGCTAATGATTTCCACCCCCAAAGCCCAGTCTTGCTCTTAAGGTCCCACTGCGCTGGAGCCCTGTATCCTCCTCAATTTCAGCTCTAATTTTCCAGTGATTTGAAAATCCGTTTGGAATTGGCTTGTCCAGTGGCAATGCCCGGTCTAAATAATCCCGCTCGGCAAAGCTGCCCGTGTAATTGTCTCTGCAGCTACTCCGGGCTAATGAGAAATCCAGAGAGCAGAGCTGGAATGAAATTGGTTTGCAGGGCTCGCCCTGCCCGTTCGTGGGGGGGGAAAGGGATTTGTTGTATTTTTTGCTTTGTTTGCGATTGCAATTTCATTGCATTGCATTGAGGGTTGCATCAGCCGTCACAAATAATGTTTTAACCTGCTGTTTCGGGCTCCTGGTTACTTTGGGGTGAGTTTTGCAGCGTTGAGCGCTCTCTTTCCTTGGGATCAGAACATCAAAAGCCGCTTCAAAAGGTTTCGCCTGCTCTTCCAGGGGCCCTGGGTCTCTGTGCAACCTCCTCCCCTGCAGCAGCTTTTCCTGCTCGTGCCCATTTAATCAGGGAAATGGAACTGGCGCTTTGATAAGGTGGCAGCGAAGCCTGGGATCGCATCGGCCAAATCCCCATTGGAAGCCACAAAGGGGAGCTTTGTTTTAACAGGGTTTGGAGCGTCTGCTCCTTCCTGATTAGTTGTAATCTACCATCCTTCCCCTTTCCTGTTATTTATTTATTTTTTCTCTCTCTGTGAGTCTATAGTTCGGTTTGCGTAGGATCCTCTGGGGAAATCAGGCTGCCCGTATTTCATTTAGGGCCTTCAAACAATTAACCTGACAGCGATTCCTCTCCCTCTCCTCCCCCAGCTGCTTCCTAATTATCGGAGGAGCTGGGATGCGCCGGCTGTGCCCATTACCCTGCTTCTTACTAAATCAGCTCTCGTGTTTCGAGGTTGGTTCTTTCAAATCTGTGAGTTGGGAAAATCCACGGAGCAGGAGAGAACTGAGGGTCCAAGACTCACGTTTGGGGATTTTTCTCCTGCTTTGCAGCTGGGAATGCGGAGGAATTCCAGGGTTTCTTTGGGAATGGCCCAGAGGGGCGGCTGGGACATGAGGAGAGCAGCCCTGAGGCCACGGTGAGGGGCAGGAAGGTGTGGGAGGTGATTAACATCGTATCCCGTCGGGTTTTTATTGCTCTTTAATGATGTTTCTGCCCAGCTGAGTTGGCGCTGAGCCCCTCGAGCAGCCCCGGGCAGCACAGCCTCCTGCCGTCCTCCCTTGGAGGGATGCAAAATCCAGGGACAAGGTGGGAATCCTCCCCCTGCTCCTCCCGGGTGGGCTGGTGAATGGATGGATGGGGAAAAGGGATGGATGTGGAAACACCACGTCCCTCCTGCGTGCAATGGAGCTGCCCCAAGGCCGGCGTTCGGAGCCGGGGTGGCCTCATCTTCCTCACCTCGTGCTGGTCACAGGGCCACATCAAGGCCAGGGGTGACCCTGTCCTTCCAGCCCAACGTTAGGGACTTTGCTATTCCCCACGTTACGGATTTCTCGTTGCCGGGGCCGCGTTGCTCCGTTGATGCTGCCTCCAGCCGCCCCGTCGCGCTGCTCCCGTTTGCCCCGATTAAACCCCAAACGTCCCCCGGGGCTGCCTGCACCAGCCCGATACGGTACCAGCTGCTCCGCGGGGCCTGGACACGCATTCCCAAAAACCTGGATCTCTCGGAGCTCTCCTGCTCCACCTGGAGCTGGGGATGCAGAGCAGCGTCTCTCCTTAAGCTCCGTTTTGCTGCTGTTTTGCTTTTTTATTCCTTCTCCCATCGCTTTGGCACCTCGTTGCTCCCAGGCGGATGATGGTGTCGGGTTTGGGATGGTGTCCCGGGGATGCAGCGTGTGGCCGCTCCGGAATGTGCCAATAGATCCATGTGTATCCAGCAGCTCCGGCTGCTCCGGAGGGTCCCGTGGGAGCCAGCGATGGGCAGGGACACGCGAATTGTGGATATTTGTTGGAAGCGCCAGAGTTTCCGCAAGGCGAAGAGCGTCAAGGGTTACAGATGCCCACGGGTTCCGAGCGGCTCTCGGAGCCGGGAGGCCGATCCTGTGGGAATCGCATGCCAGGCTGTGCGGGAGGGCGCTGGCATCCGCTGCGCACGTGGTGGGCGCCCGGGTGCCAGGCGCAGGATCCTGCGGGTGCCCCCCAGAATAGACGCTTGTTCTTAAGCTAATTGTCCCCTTTCAGCGATCCGCAAGCGACAACACGCCAGGCTCTCTCTGCTGGGAAAATTCCTGGAAAATGCCTGTCGCTTCTCGTTACGCGTTGGAAAGAGCGCCTTAGAAAACGCCGGCTGGCCAAATAAACAGCTGTTTGCAATTGTAGGCTCGTAAAATGCAGCATTTTATGAGCAGCGAAAAAATTCCCTGGCTTTATCATGCACTTCCATGGGCTTCACTCGCACTGGGGTTTACGGCTCCGCTTTGGAAAGTGGGAAACCAGGAATATGGGCTTGGAAACGGGAGCTTGTGCACAGGGACCGTGGGGCGAGTGAGAGACTGCGGCTTTTCCCCGTGTCGGTGTTTAATAAATGAGCTGTGAAAATATCCCTGGGGAGAGATGCCTTTTTAATGGGCTTCTCCTAAGCGTGTGCTTGCTGTATCCAAATTTCTAATGAAGTTTTAAAGCAGGGAAATGTCTAATTGGGCTTAGGCTCTTCAATCCCATTAACTTTCCATGGGATTTGGACGCTCTAGGTTTGCACAGAACCTTCCCCTCCAAGCCCAGCAGCGGTGGTGCTGGCACCTCTGTTATAATAGTAATTTTTGAGGGCAAATAGGATCTGCAGACTAGCGGAAAATTGCTGTTAGTAGTACAACAAATATTGGAAAACTTGCAGCGCGTGTATTGCACTATTTTCTTTTAGGGTGATCCAGCTTGGCGTGTTTCTCTGCATGAATTTTGGCTCGGAAATTCTCTTCAGCAGATCCAATTCTTTTCCTTTGGATCCTGCTCCACTGCCCAAAGCCAATGCAAAGCACAAGTCTGCCCAGTTCCTTCAATGCAGGAATAATCTTGCCTGGAAAAACTTGTGCGGAATTTGCATTAGAAAAAAAGGCAAAGAAACTCCTGTCCCCTCGTGGGGACAAAAAGCATTTGCTGTTTTCCATCCTGCAGTAGCTGGACGGCAGCGTGGAGCATGTTCTGCATTTGTAGATCGTCTCCTGTCCTGGGAGAAGTCAGGGAAGGAGCTTGGGAATGGGATTTGGAAAGGGAATGGCTGTGCCCTGAGCCTGCCGCTTGTTTGGGTGCCTCACTGGGACATTCCCGAATGTTTTTTTTGCGGGAAGAAATCCCTATTGGAGCGCTCGGATGGTGCCCAGCTGGTCCCCAACAGAGAGGTCTCAGGTGCCACCAAATGTGATCATTTCTCTGCTCCTTTAACACTGCTGAGGGAATCCAGAAACAGCATTTTACTGGAAAACCCCAGGCAGGTTTCAGTCCCAATTTGGCACAGGGACCTCAAGGACGTTGCCAATCCAGCCCTGAGCTCCCAATCCTTTCTCATTGCTCCTCAAACCCACACCCTTCCCTTGCTTTAATAGACTTCCCTACAATACTTTGCATTTAAACCAACAGAATAGTTTGTAAATCGGCTGGATGCAGCTGCGACGAAGTAGGAGATGGAGAAATCGCTGCATTTTAGGATCACCCTTTCTTTTTCTCCTTGTTTTGGGTTGAACCAGGGTCCCCACCAACCCGTGGGAGCCGTTTGCCCCCCTGCGCCGGGTCTCACGCAGCCCTTGCACAGATGGCCGTCCCCAACCCGCTCGGCCCTGCAGCTGCTTTGCGGGTTTATTCTCCCCCTCTGTTCCTTATCTATCATTTAGAGCTGGCTCGGAGCCCTCCTCCACCTTTTCCCCGTGCAAACCCACAGTTTTGCTCCCTGTTTTGGCAGCCGCGGTGACCCGTCTGCGCGGTGTCACCGCTGACACTAATGACAGCAGATTTGCGGAGCAGCTTGGAAGCAGCCCCGGAACAAAGGTTGCAGGAGGAGCTCGGCCTTATTTTAATACCAATATTAAGCATGAACCTCATCTTTCCACGTACGCATCTTAGTTATTTCTCTATTTAACCCCCTGAGGGAGTATGGTGCATCCCACACTCAGTCCTGATGGTTAAAAGCTGCTTTTGCGCCAGTTTTATCGTGCCCAAGCCAAACGCTTCCCCCAATTAACTTATTGCTGTTTTGGAGGGGGCTCAAAAGGCAGATGGAGCCGGCGGGCTGGCGGCATTAATGACCGCGTTGCAAAGGGTGCGAATTTTATAACGAGCATCTTGATGCAACACGCCAAAAATTCGGCACAGCAACGCGGTGACATTGCTGGCGAATACCAGGGCGTTCCGGGCAGCGCTGGGAAACGGCTGCTTTTAAGGGTAGGAGAAAATCCTGCGGGATTTCACAGCATTGAGCATCCCGCATCCCTGTCCCCGGCCGGGCCAGACGGCCCGGCCGGGGGCAGGGCTGCGGGATGCTCCGTGCATGGGGGTGCTACAAGGATACGGGGTGCCCCGTGTATGGGGGTGCTGCAAGGATACGGGGTGCCCCGTGCATAGGGGTGCTCCATGCATAGGGGTGCTGCAAGGATACGGGATGCTCCGTGCATGGGGGTGCTGCAAGGATGCGGGATGCTCCATGCATGGGGGTGCTCCGTGCCCGGGGGTGCTACAAGGATGCGGGGTGCTCCGTGCATGGGGATGCTGCAAGGATGTGGGGTGCTCCATACATAGGGGTGCTCCATGCATGGGGTGCTGCAGGGATGCGGGATGCTCCGTGCCTGGGGGTGCTCCATGCCTGGGGGTGCTGCAAGAATGTGGGGTGCTCTGTGCATAGGGGTGCTCCATGCATGGGGGTGCTTCAAGGATGCAGGATGCTCTGTGCATGGGGGTGCTGCAAGGATGTGGGGTGCTCCATGCGTGGAGGTGCTCCGTGCCCAGGGGTGCTGCAAGGATGCGGGATACTCCGTGCATGGGGGTGCTCCGTGCATAGGCGTACTGCAAGGATGCGGGATGCTCCGTGCCTGGGGGTGCAGGGGATGCCCTGGGATGCAGCAGGGAGCGGGTACTGCAGGGGTGCAGGATGCCCCTGGATTTCAGGGTGCTCTGGGATGCTGCGGGGTGCAGGATGCTGCAAGGATGCAGGGTGCTGCAGGGTTGCAATGTGCCTTGGGGTGCTGTGGGGACCAGGTGCTGCAGGTGTGTGGGGTGTCCTGGGGTGCTGTAAGTTTGCGGGGTGCTCTGGGGTTGCAGGGTGCTGCAAGGATGCAGGGGGTGCCCTGGGGTGCTGCAAGGACTGGGAGCTGCAGGTGTACGGGATGCTCCAGGGGTGCTGGGTACCCTGGAGAGCCATAGGTTATGGGGTGCTGCAAGAATGCAGGGTGCTCTCCGTGGCTGCAGGGTGCCCTGGGGTGCTGCGAGGTGCAGGGTGTTTTGGCATGTTGCAAGTTTGAAGGGTGCCATGGGGTGCTCCAGGGGTGCAGGGTGCCATGGGGTGCTCCAGGGGTACAGGCTGCTCCCTGGGAGTGTGGAGGTTGCTCTGGGTTGCTGCAGGGCGCCGGGCACGTCGGCAGGTTTTAGGTGCCAAGTGGGTGCAGAGTGCACGGCCCATGCGCCCTGGGCCGTGTGGTGCAGAGAGGTGCTCGGGGCACGGGGCACCCAGGGGCGCAGCCCGGTTTGGGGCGCAGGGGCTGCGGTCGGGGGCTCTCTGCACCCTCGTGCTCCGGTGCAGACGTGCGATAGCGGCGGGTGCTGATGCCGGGGGCTCCGCACGGACGTGTCCCAGCGCGCCGGGCGCAGGGAAGCGCCTTCCCGCCGCCTCTGGCAGCGGCTCCACGGCTGTTTCTTCCTGCTGCAAAGCGACCGGATCGTGTCCATTCCCTGGGCCCCGTGCCGGCTACCGGGACGGCTCTTCCGGACAGGAACGCGTCCGGACGGGAGCGCGTCCGGATGGGAGCGCATCGCCTCATCCCAAGAGCCCGGGGCGGGTGGGGAGGGAGCTGCGAAGCTGGGAGACATCCGAGGGAGCCGGCGTGGGCACGAGGGCAGCCCAGTGGGAAGGGAGCAGCGGGTGCAATGCAGCGCTCGCCTCCCCTTGCAAAACCCTGTTGCAACCCGGCTCTGTGGTCCTGTGGGATGGTCGGAGATGCAGCCCGGGGTGGTCGGAGACGCTCGTGGGCCGCTCGGAGATGCTCGTGCTCGTTGCTCGCGCCGCTCCTCCGAGCGCAGCGGCCCAAGGGGGAGCCCCCTCGCGTGGCCGGGGCTGTTGGCCGGGGCGGCCGGCGCTCCCTTGCGCAAGCCGGATCAATAATTAATCAGGGCCGGAGCTGCGCAAGGCCGCGGGGCCGCGTCCTGCCCCGTCTGGGAGCGCCGGGCGCTGCTCTGGGACTGTGCAAAGAATGAGCGTTCTCCTCCTTTCCCTTTCTCTCCCGACACGAGCTGTTTCATGGGGGTTTGTGGGGAGAACCGCCTTTCGCGCGGCTGCTCCAGGCCAATTTTAAGACTTTTACAGCTCCCTTTCCCATTGCTTCCTACCTGCAGACCTAGACACCCTGTGCTGGGAGCTTCCTCCAGTTCCAATAACTTCTTAGACAAAATAGTACCACGTTTGACCCTTGAAGGCCAAAAATTCCTCCTAGGCGGCTTCTACTTGGTGCAGCCTCCCATGGGCATGAGATTAGCCCTGGCCAGAGTGCCCTGTTCTGCCTTGAATGGTACCCGCCACCCTACACCACCCCTCGACCCGGTGCATGGAGCACCAAGGACCCGTTTCCACCCTCTCCGTTTTGCACAGAGGGTATTTTGGAGCTCTCACCGCTGACTGTGTTTCCACTGTGCTGGATACTGCACAAATCCCAAACGGAGGAGCCTTTCCTGCTAGGGATCCTAGTTGTTCTAGGGAAGAGTCCTCCAAAGGAAGGAAGGGGAAACTCTGCTATTGGAGGAGAATGAGGTTTTCTCCGCGCTGCGGATGCTGGAGAGGCACAAGAGCCGCTCGGGCAGCGCTGGGGAACAGGCTCCTTGCAAAGCCCAAATCCTCGGCGCCGGATTCCTGCACCCGGGCGCAGGGCGTCGCTCCTGGCCACGCTCCAGGGGAGCAGCCCGACCCCGCGCGCTCCGTGCCGGCGCCGTGAGCGCCGCGTGCGGAAACGGCGCCCGTGACCCCACGGGGACGGCACCAGGAACCGAGCGCTCCCTTTGCAACCTGCCCGCGTTGCCTGGGCAGAGTTGGAAACAAAAACCCCCCGGGGACGCGGCGGCGGTTGCTGCGTTTTGCCCTGCGGAGCGGCTTGGCCAGGGGAACCCTTATCCCTCTCTTCCCACCGCCTGCACCGCGGGATGGCCCCGCTGCTCCCCGGTTCCATTGGGATGAGCGCGGGGTCCTCTCCAAGCAAGCGGGGCCCCGTGGAGATGGTGCCGCCCGGCGCTGTTCCCGCGGGAGCGCTCGGCCGCGTTGCCGGGAGCTCCGCTCGCGCCGCCCTCCTGCTCCGCGGAGCCGCTCGGGGCTTCCTCGCTGCCCCGCGAATCCAGCGGCTCCTGCTTGTCCCCGTGCTTGTCCCATGGATAGGACAGGTCGCCCTCTTTTCCCATCCCACATTCCCGGGAGCCGCGCTCGGACACGGAGCGTTTCTCGGAGCAGCTGCTGCGGTTCCCAAGGGCTGGGCGGTCCTGGCTGCTTTTGCAACCTGCAGCAACACAAAGGCAGCCCCTGTGCCGTGTCCGGCTTGGCGCCGGCCTTGGTTAATACAGGGCTCCAATTTCAGCGTCTCCAGCAGAGATCCAGATCTCATGCTTGGAGCACCAAGGGGATGGCCCGAATGTGCCACCATCACCCAAACGTGCCCCCCTTGCTGTCCCCAAAGGGTATCCGCGTCCCATGCGCTGGGCAGCTGCTGCTTGCACAAACGCAGCCCCCTGTGGGCAACCCGTCCCCTTGCACCCAGCGCTCGGCCACCATCCAGGCGCTGCTGCCTCCTCGGCACTTGTAGCTGCGCAGCCAGCAGCTCCGCAGCAGCCGAGGGGCTGAATTTAGGAGGGTGACACTGCGGGGTGACACTGCGGGGTGACACCGCGGGGTCCCTGAGCGATGCCCAGAGCCTGGCGGGGGGGACGGCCGCGTCCTCCCCTCGCCAGGGCCGTCGGCATGGCGAGCAAACAGGCAGGGATGAGTCAGGGCTGAGTTAGCGCTCGCTCCGGAGACCTGCAGGCACCGCGAGCCGGAGCTGCGGGAGGGACGGCAGCGCGGCCGGGCGCACCCGCTCCCAGGGAAGGAGCCGGGATTCCTGCCAGGCTTGGAAGATCCCGAGCGCCGCGGCCGCCCCGGCGCTGCGGGGAGCTGGTGGCCTCTTGCTCGGCTTGGTGGCCAAGGGGGACGCGGGGACACGGTGCAGGCAGTCCCGACCCGGCGCTGCTGCCTGCGGGATGCATCGGCTCAGGGTTTTGCTATCCTGGCTGCATCCGCAACCTCCGCCGGAGCAGCAGCTCCTGCATCCGGCCGACTGCCCCACAGGTGGGAAAGAAACCAGTGAGCGGAAAGAAGGAAAAACCCCTTTTCCAGGGATGCTGCCAGCCCTGGTCATGCAGGGAGCTGCTTGGAAAATGCTCCCGACCCGTCGCAATTCACGCTCGGAGTTTTGGGCTGACTGCAGCGGGTCCATTGAAGAGGTGGAGACCGACCCGCTGCCCCTGCGCACCCGTGGGTGCCCGCGCGGGAGCACCACGGGGGCTGTCGCGTTGTTGATCCCGATGGTTTCCGCGTGACGCCGGGCGCAGGGGCCGTGTGGTCTGCGGTTTTCCCTCCGGGGCTGCCCCGCGGAGCCCAGGAAGAGGAAGGGCTGGGGACGGGGAGCAGGAAAGGAGAAAGAGGAAGTTGGTGACAGCAAAAAGCCTGGGGGAAGCGGGGAAGGGAAGGGCAGAGGGAGCCAGGACGCAGCCGTGGCCGGAGGAGGCTGCTCCGCTCCACCGTGCACCCGGGTCGGAGCCGGCCGGGCCACAAGGTCCCCGAGCGTCTCCCTCCTGCTTGGGCTCTGCTGCTTTTCCCGCTGCTGCTCCTGGTGCTCATGGAAGGGGAAGAGCGGGACAGGGGGGAAGTTCGACGTGTCCAAGTGCCTGCAGAGAAGGGAAGTTTCCTGCTAACCATCTCGCTTCTCTTTTCCTTGCCAGGCCAGCGTGCGCCCATGGGCGGCAGGGACGTAACCAGCTAGGACGCGGCCGCTCCATGGCGCCTCCAGAGCCCGGCCTGTAGGAATTCCCCGCGCGGATCGCGCCCGGCCGCCGCCGCCACGATGCCGGTGGCCAACGGGCTCTCGGTGCCGCTGGAGAGCCTGCGGCGGCAGCTGGAGCTGTGCCTGGTGTGCTCCAAGTGCAGCGTGAAGGAGAACGAGATCACCTACCGCCTCAAGGACGTGGAGCACCGCTGCATGCACGAGATCCTGCTGGCGCGGCGCCGCAGCAAGCGCGGAGCCGCCTGGAGGAAGGTGTCCCGGCGCCCCGGCTTCCCCAACCCGGCGCGCTACGCCGTGTGCCGCTACTACGTGCTGGGCATGGGCTGCAGCAAGCACAAGAGCCAGTGCACGTTCGCGTGGAGCGCCGAGGAGGCGCTCGTGTGGAACTTCGAGCGGGAGCACGAGCTGGAGCGGCGCGCGCTCAAGGCGGCCGTGCTGCGCGCCCAGCTGGCCGCCTGCCCCGGCGCGTGCGAGCTGGCAC
>JAWLRI010000586.1:613628-667635 GCA_034781795.1 Crypturellus tataupa
AGCCCCCCGCGCCGCCGCGGGGACCCCCGTGCGCGGGAGTTACCGTGCGCTCCCCGCCGCGCTCGTGCCCGCCGCTCAGCGCTCCCTCCCGCGCTGCGCTGCGCCGCGGGGGCTCCCCGCGCCTCACGCTCCTCCTCCTGCTCCGACACCCTCTCCTATCGCAAGGACAATGTTGGCTCCCCCCCAGCATCCATTTCCGCTAGTGCCGCGCTCTCATTCCCAGTGGAAATCCCAGCCCCGGCTTGACTTCCTCCCCTGCAGAGTCATCCTCTCCTGCTCCGTGCTGCCGCCCTCCCAGGGACGCAGCTCGCCCGCGCCCGTGCCACCCAGCGCCCCGGCACCCCATCCCTGCCGCCACCCGTTCCCTCTCCCTCCCGCACTAGGCAGCATTTTTCCAGAGAAAATGGCTCCTGTGCAGCACACCATCCCCTGCTCGGCTTCCCCTCGCGGCCCTGCGCCGTCCCCTCCAGCAAGGCCGGGTGCAGCCGTCCGCCCTCCATCCCCTTGCTGATCCCGCTCCCTCTGCCTGCGTGTCCTCGGCCTCCTGCCCATCCTCGCTCCCTCTCGCTCACAGCGCAGCGTTGGCCCGGCGCTGCCCGCGCTAGAAGAGCCACACGGTCTCATCGGCCTCCCCAGGGGTCATTCTCGCCTCTCCTGCTCTTCAGCTCCACGTTCGCTCTTCAGCCTACCCTGCAGCTGCTATCTGGAGTTCCTCTCCTCCGAGGCTATCTTAAACTTTCTCTTATCTGGCTCCTGCCCTTCACACTCAACTACTTTGCCAAAGTTTCTACTCTCCGCTTCCTGGCCTAATCTCTGGAGCATTGCTTCATTTCCATCCTGTCAAAATTATCAGCCTGGCTCCTCTAGATGCTTCGTTCTCCTCTGGCTTCTCTGCCTCCACTAGAGTCTCTTCCTTCGCCTCCTCCAGCGCATCCTCTCTCACTCCCAGCGTCCAGGGTCTTAACGGGAGGCTTGGTTAGACCTTCCCTCTGCACCGTACTGCTGGGTGGACTCACCCTGGAGCACAGATTCAGCAACAGTCCTTCTGGGGACAACGCATGGATCTACCTGTCCAAGTAGAACCTTATTCTGCCCTTCGGGCACCTTGTGGCTGGCAACCACTAGCTCTCCGTGTGGAGAAGAGCTGTATCCACACTCGGGCCTTGGCGACCTGCTGCCTCCTGCCCTGGCCAGAGCAGATGGCACCGTCAAACACTCCGCACAGGACACCGTCCTTCCCTACCCCCTTCCCCAAGCTAGGCCTGGAGTATTGCCAAATAGCCCATTGCACAAGTGCACGTGCACACGCTGGTTTAAGTGTGAGGATTTTAGGAAGCATCAGAAAAAATCATCCTTCACTCAACTATTAATATGTCTCAAAGAAGCAGGCAGTGATATTACGGGGGAGAGTGGGCACGGGCACCCAGCAAGACCCTGGCTCTACCCCACGTTGCTCAGAGCCCGGTGGGTCCTGGATTATCCTGGAAATGGCAGGCCAGGAATGAACGCCTGAGAGGGGCAGGGATGAGATGAGCAGGGGTACTGGGGGCTCTGACCAGCTATCCCAGGTACCGACAGTCCTTTCCTTCGTTTCAAGGAGGCCGCGTTTTTAAAGAACGCAGCAGTTATATATGTTTGGCACAGATTTTTAAAATTAGCATCTTCCAGTTTGGAAGAGAGGATGTTACTTTCATTAAGGAATGACCACAAACATTTGCTAATGTTTTCAGCGTGAACCTTTGCCTTGCAGGGTTGGACAGCCAAACCTGCAGCTTTGGGACAGTTTATGTGGGAATGCTTACAAGCTAAAGCACCAGCGCTCCGTGAGGCCAACAAGTAAACCCGGTTAGACGAGCAGGTTGTTCCCGCCGATGGCCGCATTCCCATTGCCTTAATCAGGCTGGCGGGAGCGGGGTGAATGCCCCTGTTAGAAACCGTTGTTAAATGAGATGGAAAGGGTCAGCAAAGCAACGTTGGGCTCAGTCACCCTCTTCTGCCCGTTAATTTGGGGTTAGTTTTGCCGTGGAAGCCTGAACGTTTCTCTCCCAGATGTCTTGTCCATGTAGACATGGATTTCTTAAAACTGAAGTTTTTTGGTTTTTGGTTTTTGTGTGTGTGTGTTTTTTTTTTTTTTTAATCTACTAAGGTTTTGTTCTCAGTACTGTTGTCTGACCCAGATCCCACAGAAATATATCCTTGTGCTTATTAACGCCATAGCCAAGAGAGAAACAGTACATGGGTGTGTAAAGATAAACACATTCCAAAATCTCTGAAGGATCATTTAAAAATAAATTACAGTTTAAATAACCTAATGCAGTGTTCAAAACAAGATTAAAAAGTTTAGGGCAGAGTTTTAGTCTTTCCAGCGTCTAAGGCATTTCACTGTATCTTTTTGTGAACTGACTGCAAGAAAGTATTTCCAAGCAGAAACAAAAAGCACATATCTAGATTAGATAGTAAAGAGGTCAAAAGTGTGCGGGCAACACTAAAACCAGGAGAATCCTGCTTGGGAATGGCGTCAGTTTCCAGAAGAAACGCGCACACACACACACACAAAATGACAACGGCAGTGACGAAGTTACTAGCTATAGCATCCATGTGAGCAGACACTATGTTATCGGGAGAGCGCTGGCTGGGCTCCAGTTACGCTGGCTCAACAGAGGGACCGAGATGGGAGCCTGGTTCCTCCCAGAGACACTCCTGTCCTCCACCCACACCGCCCGCTTTAAGACACGCCAAAGCTCAAAGGAACCAGGTTAGACTGTTGCTCTTCCTGAGGAAAATCAGTGATGGGCAACAACCTGCCTAAAGGACAATTTCTTAGTCATCTCTGCTATGTGCACAGCTTGTTTTGAAGCACAAGCGCTTCTCTATAATAAACATTTCTTCATATAACTCTGTTTATTCCCGCAGTCTTAGGAATATCTGACTACTTTTTTGAACTGTGCTACACTTATCTTCAACCATAGTTTTCAGCAGTGCATTCCCTGCGCACTCTTTGTAACTATATTTTTTCCCCACTTGTCACTGCCAACAAACATGTCAGTCTTCACTCCTTCTCTCTGTAATCAGCACATGAGGCCAACAAACCCCCTGAACCTGCATCAGAAAACGAAGTTCTCCACGGTTCCTCCATGCGCGGTGACCGTGAGCGAGGTGTGCGCGAGCAGGCAGGGTTTGTGCTAAGGAGCAGTGCCGAGGGGTGCCTGTAGCACATCTGCTCTCGGCTGCCCTAGGAGTACCTTCTCACTGGGAAACTCTTACTTCTCCCTATGAACCCAAACGCTTCAGAGCCTCCTTTGTGACATGCTGCCCACCCCCTCCACACGGCGTCTGCTTGGCTTAACCCACAATTATGGATTTGTTCAACCCCAAACCACAAACAAGCCTTGCAACACGAGGAAAGAACTGTTGTTGCAGCAAGTTATCTTGTCGTACAACCCAGCCCTTTCATCAGGGATTACAAAAGGCTCCTCCTCAGGGTGACTCTCTTCTGGAGCACCCAACGCTTTGAATTCCCCTCCCTTGCTAGGATGCAGAGCAATTGAGTCCTTTTATTGAGTTTGGCCTTGAAATGTGGGCAAAATGGGCTGAAGGTAGAGCGGGCGCTCATTTGGAGAACACTGAATGGGTGAGTTTTCCAAGAGAGCCTCCAAGATCTACAGAAAGGTGCCACTGAAACAGGTGCCCACCTCCTCTTCACGGCTTGGTTTGATGTGCCCATCGCCCCCTGTGCCGGGGGGCTCCTGTGGGCCCTCCCAGCCCCTCAGGGGCAGGAGAGAAACAGCAAACCTGGAACAGGCTCTTCCACTTTAGGGAGCTGAAAGGCACCGGTGAGGAGTTACAGTTATGGAGGGTGCTAAGGAAGTGGTGACACCACGTGGGCAGTCAGGTAAGCCCCTTGGGGCATGAGAGCCTTCCCACATCCCCACGTCCAAGCAAAGATGCCTCAGACCAGGCTGGAAGGGGTTAAAGCTGTTAACGTTTAGTGGCCAAAACCTTAATGGATCACCACACACCTCTGATTCTTGTTCATCGCTAGGAACCAGAGCACACAGAGCAATCCAATATCCGTGCCATAACTAGGACAGAAACGCAACTTTGTAGGACTGTGGAAATCCCGAGAAATCCAGTGTAGCATCAGCTTGGTGTTGCTATCAGCTTCTCTTCTTCCAGCCCAAAGTGGATGTGTTAGAGACAGTACAATAATCAGTGTCAGGAGAAAGTTTTAGAAAACAAGTCCAGTAACATTTTTATAATAAAAGCTAATACACAGTCCTTTCCTCGGGAGGAATTTGACTTGCCCAGTTTTATGCTCCTAGCTTTGCTATCTTACAAAGGCTGATCACAGCAGCTACATTAACTAGCAATTAAAAGTGACTTATGGCCCAAATATTGCCCAGAGGACAAGTAGCATTGCACAGTTGATTCCCAAACTGTTAAATTCAAAACAGGGTCACCTCTTTTATATTACTTTTTTTGGGAACATTTACTGGGCCAATGTGCACAAAACTATGCTCGGTCTGGCTGGTGTGGAGCCAAAACTGTGCCAGGACGTGTGCTAGCACCTAAAGAGCCTGGATGATCTTAGACCAGCACTCAAACCCAGCCCCTGGCCCTGGTTAGTTTAGTGGTATGGACATGGCCAGCTCCAGCCCTGGAGCAGACGCTCTCCAGGCCATCTTCTCCGCTCTTGGTTCCCGCTGAGCACAGGGCCATCCTTTCATCTCCCGTGTTCAGCACTCTGACCCCCGGAAAATGACCCAGGTGTGTGGTGCTGCACAAGCCTTCGCCACACCACCAGTCAGCTGCAGCAACGCTGAGCGTGAGGAAGAGATGTCCCTCCCTACCCTTGCTGCAGTCCTCAGGGCATGGGATAATCCCGGCAGGGGTCCTGGTGCCGGTCCCGCAGCCTTGCTGAGCGGACAGGAAGCATCAGCCACGACTGGAAGAGGTCTGTGGCCAGCACAGCATCCCTTGCAGACCCTCCTGTTGTGCTTGAGTCGCTACATTTGAAAATAAAAGTGTCTTGGGATATACTTGGGATATACTTGTGCAGCTTGTGCAAGCTGCACACGGAAGAGATGATATCACAGGGAGCATCTATAACTACAGCCAAAGTCATGGCTGAAGAGGAGTGTTTCATAGTGGCTACAGAGATCACTTTGGCTCTGATAATGCCCAGCTTCCATTGCTGAGAGTGCTGAGAGTCCACATACAGGGACATGTCAGAGAAACCTCAAGAACGTGTAGCTGTCTGCTCGCAGTGCTTCAGCATGATTTGTTAGCAGCATACGTGTGGGTTATGTATAGAAGCATGATAACGAGAACAGTTTACCAAAAGCAGCAAGCTGCTCTAATGCCCAAAGGTTCAGCTGGAAGTTGCTACCTCCTGCCCTCCCATGTATGACCCTGCGTACACCCCACTGGGGCTCTTAGATGCAGTTTTGCAAGCTCAGGTTGCCAACATTTAATTGTGGGAAGTTTTAAGAAGATTCCCCTTTCCTCAGTTAGCAGAGCCCTCTTACTTGCTTCCATAAAAGACTGATTATTCTAAAAATTTCCTGGACGATGACATCTACCTTCTGAAATATGAGCCCTCAGCAATGAGGACTAAGAATGATGAGTTTAAATGTAGCTCAGTCCGTCTCTGTCTGGCTGGAGGGGGCTGCCCCGTCTGCAAAGAATTTCTGAGACTGTCTGAGAAGAGATCTGGAAGAACGGCCAGGGCAGACAAGCACTGCAGATCTCAAGGGCTTAACCACAGATGGAAGGTTTTCTTCAACCTTTTCCACAGCCATCCATCTTTTCTTAAAAACTGATTTTTCTATTGCAGTCAAAAGTGGTTAAGTGTCTGGGAAGCCCAATTTCCAAGCGTCTTCAGCTTCTGGTCTGTGTGCAAGCCAAGGGGATCCACTCTCTTACCTCCCATTTGAAGTGGCTCTTGAGGGATTGTGCATACAGCATTTGCTAAAAAGGAAGAATTTGCTAAAAAGCATTTGCTGCATGCAGTTTGTTGACCACTGCGTTGATGGGCAGCCACCTTTCCACAAACCACCAGCAAGGTTCATCAGAGCAGCAGAAGCATCAATTTGCACTTCAGAACATTCTAGCGCAGAAGGAAAATGTATGCCCATCTATTTATAAACAAAGTCTGAAGTCTTCGCTATCGTCCTATAAATAGTTACTTGCATGAAATCCAGAGTAATGAACCTGATATTTCAAATGTTCTTGCTTATTCTAGAGCAGCGTTTTTCTGCAAAATGTTGCTTCTCCCTCCCATTATTAGAGTAATCTTGTTTTGGAAACTTACTTAAAACAAACAATCAAACAAACAAAAACTTATTCCTATGCGCTCGGATCCAAGGTCCAAACACCTTTCACCTGAGAAGAAAACCAGAAGTACCGTCCAGTCCTTTGCAGACAAGGTATGAAGGAGCCTCTTCTCCCTCCAAGGCTGCATCTGGCAGCATTTACTGGGACCAGGTCTGTTTCCTTGAGCAGTCCTGCCGTCAGGAGACTGCCCGTATCGCCCCACCAGGACCCCAGCCTGCGCCCTGAGGGGAGGCTGCTGCTCCTTAACACGATGCCTAAGGTAGGAGGCAGCTTTAAAAGCCTGCTAATATTCTGATATTAGCAGCCCCTCCACACTTGAAAGATCCATGCCATCTGTCAGGATTTTCAGCACCGAGTAGAATTAGTGGACGGCTGTGTGGGATGCTGAATTGCAGAGCTAAATCTTAATTGTGGGCTTGTTTCCACAGCTCTCGCTCTCAACTCTTATCTTTATTGCAGTTAGTCAGAGGTCACAATGTTTAATTCCTGCCTTTCGGGAGTTACGATGTTACCAACACTGCCAAAGTCTAGAACAAGTGAGAATGCTATTGTTTAATAGCGACATCCTCTAGAAACACAAACAAAACGAGGAAAAAAATCCAAAGCAAAACTTACAGTGTAGATGATGCCTCTTGCATACTTCCTCTCCAGGAATCCTGTCTCTTGGAAAGCAGCTTTACTCCCAGGTAACCGGGAGTTCACCCCGTCTTCAAAGGTCGTGACTTTTTATGCTGGTTATTGTTCTAGCTGTTGATATTAATGGGAAAACATTGATCATAATTTACATAACCGAGTAAGTTGTGACAGGCTGTAATATCACCGTCTAATGGAAAATTCCCCACTGGTCTATCAAGACAGATCAGATCATCTGCGTGTCAAGAGTTAGGTCTGCTTCCCGCATCCCTGTGAGCAGCAGCTCCAGACAGTATGCTCTCAGCACGCTTGCTAAGTGTGTAATTATGTGATTACCTGATCATATTGCTACTTATCAGGAAAGAAAACATGTAGTCTAGCCCCGGGTAAGCATCAGCTCCAACCCCGCATGGGAGCCTTTGCAGTAAATCTGAAGCAGAGGTCTGTATTTCACAAATTCCAGTGCCCGGCTGATTTTGCAGGCAGTCCAGCTTCTTATAAAAGGCATTTGATCCCAGGGGAAAAAAAAAAAAAAAAAAAGGTCTATCAGGAAGGGTTGAAAAGCAGGAGAGCTGTTAGGAAGAGGAGCCCCTATCTATCAGAGACTGGCTGTACTATTTTCCCCAGTCCCCCAAGCCCTCTTAGAGCCTTTGTGCTACCAGTAGAAGATGTCATCAGGGGAACAGCATGATGATTTTCTCAGCAAACAGATGAATTTATTTTAGTGGCTTATAGATCAGCGTTTGCTCTTGCCTGCTTTCATACTCAAGGCATCGCAAACACTTCACAGATCAGTGCGTTGCAGAGGGTCAGTTATATCCAGCAAACGAACCTCAGAATAGAAACCTGGCCGTTGTGCGTGGAACAAGGACTGCATGCCAGAACCTCAAGATATAACATGTAGCCTGAATGGATTATAAAGAAGATTAGTGATCACATCACTCATCCCAACTGCCTGGAACTCACTGGAAAACTTGGATTGTTACTGAAAATACCTATTTCTGTCACAATAGCTTAAATTTGCAGTGTTTGGATCCAACCCAGGAGATTCCAAGCATGCAAAAGCAGCTCGATCTAGGGGCTAGGTGTGACGCTGAATAAAACCATCACCTAGTGCAAGGATAAGTGACTTATGCAACTAAACAAAAAAAAATATTCAAAGAAGATACTCTACCAAATGGAAGAAATGTGTCTAAACAGGAATGTACACATGAACACTCACAGAGCACACCCCTCTCTGCAGAGTCCTATACAAACCTTGTTTAAACTACTGTCTACCAAACCTTGCTCCCTATATAAGGAGGGCTGGCTGTAAACTCAGTCCTACTCATGGAAATGAGACGGCCCCACTGAGTTGGTGGGTAACTGAGAGCAACATCTGACCAGAAATTTTCAGAGGAAATAAATGGGGAATTTTTTAAAATCATACAGCACACCATGATGTGGTTCTTCTCCAACCTTATAAACACTGCTGCACACTATAGAAACAAACAGTAGCTATGTTTACACGGGAGGAAGTTGTAGTTTGTTAGGATACAGTTGTATAAATAATTAAAAAATAATCTCATACATACTGTGTGTCCTTTAAATAGAAAATAACAGAATGGAAAATTCTGTGTTCCCACCACGTACGAAAAGGCACTTTGACATCTGTGACCCACAGGCCTGAGCTAATGCCCACTGCAAATTTCTTCTCTTGAATCAGGCCCATGGTGCAGGTGGAGCAGTTTCGATGAAAGAATTCAGTGTGCACTTTTCTCTTGGAATACAAATCTATATACATAGCCATTATGTTATTTTATTATGCAATATTAAAGGAAAAATAAGGGCTAAATGTAATGACAAAGAAGGACAACATGAAAATGCTGCTGTTTGTGGCATCTGAACATATATATATTTAGCTATTTTATTGTTTCATTTTAGAATGAGGGATTTATAAGAACCTAAATGAAATATTAATAAAAAACTGGTAGTGGTTTTATGCAGTTGTATATTTTGTTTCTCTAAACAGAAGCCTTGTATTTTTTACTCTCATGGGCAGTGGTAAATCAGGTAAATCAGTGGTAAATCAGCAATAATAAGTATTATTACTTATTATAAAATAAGTATCACTAGACTTTTATTGCTCACTGGAGTATCACAGCAATAATGCTCCAGTATCACTGGAGTATTTTGTAACTGTGTTTGTTGGGCAAAGCTCTTCCACTAAAACCACTGCTTGGTCTAAAAACTGACGAGTTTGGGGTGGGGAGGAGGTTTTGCCCCCTTCGGAGCGTCATCTGGCCGAGTTGGAGGGCTACATGTATTGGCTCCAGCTCCTGCTTTTCATGCCCACAGGCAGCTTCCTGGGTGCCACATGCACAGCGGCCGCTGACAGTAACTAACACCAAAGGGGACCCGCAGGGAGGCCCCAGTGCAGCCGGGATACCCTCAGAGCCAGGCTGAGGTAAGTTAATAAAAATATAAAGGGAAAAAAATGCCCCTCACAAGCCCGCAGCTGCCCAGCAGACCCTGCAGGGTTATCCTGGCCCTTCAGCGCACGAAACAGGCCAGCCCATAGCACAGGGAAGAGCAGGTGCCTTCAACGAACCTAACACAGAATTTTCATACCTCGTTTGCTGCTGGACACTGGTCCTTTAGAACGGGCCTTTCCCAACCTCTGGAAAAAGAAATTCTTCGCAGTCATCATGATTTTGGTTGCCATTTTGCCACATAAGTAAGGCAGCTGCCTGAGGAGGGGGCATAGTCCCCAGAATAAAGGGTCTGCACCCAGTCAGGGTAAAACACAGTTACTCCAGGGCGGGCAGTTCCTTTCCGGATCTACTTGGCCTTACCCATTTTCTACCTGTCTCTAAAGTGGCCACTCTTTAGTTCCTGACATGCTCTATGCAAACCAGAAATGCAATGGCAAATAAGTAAATGTTTGCTTCTCAACCCAGCCCTCAACTCTCAAAAGAAAATAAAAGCATTTTTTCTCAAAAAGTCCTGCCTTAAGGAACTGAGCAGCCCCAGCCCCACACTCACGCAGACATAATACAGATTCACTCTTTAAATAACACTGTCTTTTGCTGTTTGCTATGGCCTGCAGTTCCTGTCACTGCTGGGCCAAACAGTGCAAGGGATGGTACAGCAATGCTATTCATGCCATTCTTCCTCATTTAGCACTAGAGACAACTCTGGCTTCTTGCTCTTGGAGTTCTGCTCTCTTTTCACCTCTTTTTTTTCCTACCTGCTATCCTGCTTCTAAACTGGTTGATATTTGTTTGTTTATAACCTTGGACTACTTTAATAGGAAGTGAGCCTGGAATTGTTACAGTTGTCCCCTAGGATGGGAAGCTCCATATTCAGAGATATTCTAGAAAAAAATGGCATTTTTTTTCCCAAATATTCTTTGTCCAGAGGAGTCCCCAATGGTAAAACACCAGCGTGACTCCTTGCATGTTGAATTGGGCAGCCAAGGGAAGCTCAGAGGTAACCGAGCACAAGGCGAACGGGGTGAAGTTTCACTGCACTCTGCACAGTCCTGCCCTGAGCTGCTGAGTGCGCTAAGGAGGACGTCGCAGCCGAGCAAGGGAAGGGTCATTTCACCGTCCGACAGCAGGAGCTGGAGGCTCACGAAGCTGCAGACGTCCCAAGCATGCCACGGGTCACCGTCCAGCAGCTGCAGCAGCAGCAAATATCCAAGGCCTTCACAGAACGGTCGAGGTTGGGAGAGGCCTCTAGAGATCAAGGAATCCAACTCCCCTCCTTTGAGAGGATCACTTCTACGTGCCTTGAAGAGACTCATTGACAATGGGATGTGCTGGATTTTTGTGCTGGCTGAGGAGAAACTGACATGCAAATGAAATGTGCTGAAGACATCGCATGTTGCCTGGAGCAGGACAAATACTTGGAACCACATTGACTTAGGCAGCTGCATTTGTCATTCTTGAAATGCCACCGTTGGCTTGCAATGGTGGCAAAGACAAGACACCTCTCTGCAGTATAACTAGACCTGCGCGTCTGTCACCAGCCTGGGTCCGGTGGAAGATTTCAGCTGTAATTATACTTGTAATTAATTAGTTGTACCCACCTGTGAACCCCACCTCCGCCTTGTCCCGGGGTCTGCAGGGGCACAGCCCTCCCTGGCTGTATAACCCTGTACGCAGACAAGGCATCAAGCTCTCAGCAAATGGGTCTCAGTGGAGGCTTTAAATTGGCTTCAGTGGCTTGTAATGAAGTGCTGATTCTGACAAAATGCAAAAAGTTTGGATTCTTTTACAGCATAGTCGAGAAAAAATCTCGTCCTTTGTGCATACTTCTCTATTCCTTTCCTGACTTGCATCCCCTATGCAAAGATCTCATTTACTACAAGCATCCCACCCGAAAAATCACCTTTCCTTTGTTCGTTCCTTTAAAGCATTTCTGGCACAAATTCTTCATTTTTTATTTCTGAACATTTTATTTATATTTTTGATTGATTGATCTGGGGTCAGCAGAGCAGAGGAGGATGCCTGAGCTTTTCATATTCCAGGAGGCCGCCCACTGAGGGGTGTGGAATTTGCTCAACCTTTTCTATTTGGAATGCTTTTCTGTAAATCACCTTCATGCTGTTTTCCACGTTCTCCTATTTCTGACCTAAATATTTTATCACTGGGAGCCCAACTCACTACCAACATAAGGGTCACTGAAATCAATGGATATGTGCTGATCTATTCCATCAGTGTATTCCTTATAGCTTCAGGTAGAAGGAATAACAGATTCAATTTCAGAAGCCTTCATAGCTGGCTTTGACATTATGACAAGGGAGGAATATGGGTCAGTTCCCTCACCTGCTCTCCTTTATTTTGCAGGGGAGAGGGATGAGATCACTTCTGTTATTAGTGTGGTTATTGTTGGAATGTTAACTCTGCTTCTGAAGCCTGCCCCTGAGGGAAAAAAAAAAGGAAAAAAAAGTTGAATATTGGGAAATGATCAAGAAAAAATATATGCCATTATTTTAGAGCTAAAACATGAGTGACATTTATTAAATAAATGTATTCATTCTAATTTATCAAACAGAGGCTGAGAGATGACCTAATCAATCTTGTAATTACTAAATAAAGAATAAACTTGTGACTTGAATAAATCAGGAGACTATGATATCTGCTGGCTGAGGCTGACAGTAAATAAATTCCCTTCAGATAAGGTGCACAATTTCATGTGAGTAGATAGGTATCAGAACCAGTCACTTTGGATCAAATGAGATTTAATGAACTCTTGCAAATACCAGCACAAAATGCTCTTCTGAAAGCGATTCTGTGTCTTCAACATAAACTTCAGGCTAAATGAAGAAGTTACCAACTGAGTTTGTGTGACCTACGCTGTAGAAACTATACCAGATGACCACAGTGCTTCCTCCTGGCCTTAAAAACCTGGGTATCCTTCGCCATCGTTCACTCTAGAGGCCTAAAGATTCATCAAAGGTTCATCTGTTAATCGATCAATACAAATAAAGACTTATTTTCATCTCCAACTGGATTAGTTGATTTTAGTGTCATTTATGTGTTGATCTATTCCATCAGTGTTTTCTTTAGAGCTTTACATAGAGGAATGAAAGATATATTTTCACCTATTCAGAACTGATTGACATTATGGCAATGAAGAATCTGGGTCAGTTCCTGCACCTACGCTCCTTTATCTTATTCTTCATAAATCCTTGAGCAAAAAACTCAGAAACAGATCTCCGTCTTTCTCTTGGTAGTCACGGTTATCTACTGATACGTAGTTTGAATGGGACACTTTAGCACAGAGCTGCTGCATATGGTAGCCTTGCAGGTGGGGTATTGCTCTTGCTGGCACTCTTTGACTGTCACTATCAAATATCCTCATACAATTGTATAATACAAGATCAGTGACCAGCAATGCCCTCTTGCAAAGTAAATCCTTGAGTATCAGCTGATAAGAGGAAGGAGCAATAAGAAACCAGTTAGAGTCCTAGGACTCAGCACTCTCCCAGGGTAGCCTTCCCACTTGCTTTGTGGAGCTGCAGGGCGAAGTAAGGCCTCAGAGCCCACTGCATGGAAGAGCATTTAATCTCGTAGAGGAGGAGAACGCGAGCAGAAGATCCCACTGGCCTAACTGAGCTATTAAGGCTTTGAGAAGTCCCTGCAGTATAGCTGGTAAAGTCTATCTCTGTCCCCAGCGTTCCCAGACAAAGTTCCCACTCTCTCTGGAGGCTTGCATGGGGCAGCTGCCAACAGGGACTTCTTTCTGTGCTGCTGTACTGAAAGTAGGGCTTTTTCAAAATGAAAAATACTATCCGTAAAAAAAAAGGTGAAATCAGAGTGGCTCTTTTACTGGAACTAGACCTTATCGACCAAAAAATCGATTGTCGGAATAATAATTTCATTTAAATTTCCTCCTTGAGGCTGGCTGTTCTGTAAGTACATTGTTCAGGGTCACTGTTTCTGTACTTTTGATTTCCACAAGCAGGTGCCAGCTTTCTTTCAGCAGGAAGCCAGAGCCGCTTCTGCAAGTCACCAAACGCAGCCATTTCTCAGCTGGTGACATTTTCCCTGCTACCCCCAGGCAATATCTGAAGCAGAAGCCGTGGGCTGTTCCCTGAGGAGGAATGCATCTTGCCGCCTTCCAGAAGCACCCGTACAGGACCGGGATTTAAGTGTCTTATTAGACACTTGGTTAGTGTGGTGAAGTGTTAAGGGGTGACAGGACACGGAGGGCAAAGCAGCACCGAATGACTCCATCAGCAGGAGCTAACCCAGGTTTGGGCCATGTCTTCAGCCCTACCAGTGTCCAGAGAGAGCTAAGAGCAAGCCCCTTCCTGCTGCCTTCCACCTGCACGCCAGCACTTACTGCATCCTCTGGAGCGACAACACGGTCAGCTGGAAAGGGTCAGGAAAAAACCCCATTTGTCTAAATTTCGCCCTTTTCAAGGAGGTGGCGCTAAGTATGGAGGAGGGAAATTATTTAGACTCCAGCAGCACGAAGGAGGACCTAACCCAACAGAAAATAGCAAGTTGTTCTCCGAACATTGCAACTAGAAGTTTTTTCCTCACTAATTTTGATCTCTTGTTTGATTGACTTCATCCTCACCCAATGTATTTTTAATTTCCCTCTTTTTCACCTTCTGACTCCCTCCCCAGACAGGATTTTGATAACCACATTTAGCAGGAGAACTGGATCAAAGGATCAAATGTTTCATGTGGGACAAAAGCACAAATATCCAAATCTCTAACTTCCCCACACTGACCTCTCATTCTCAAGAAACTGAGAAGAATTTAATTATCTTGGAAATCCTTCCTTTCTGCCATATTCTGTTGTCCTTGGCCAGCAACTTCAAAAGATATTGGTGGATGAGGACACAGGCACATAACTCCATGTGAAGGCAGGCTAAAAATTACTGTAAAATGGTTCAGATTTATCTCTGCTCTAACTCCCTGTTTCAATGGCGTTACGCTCACAACTGAGTTATGGCAGGAAGCTCCAGAAGCCTTGTCTCCACACCCCTGGATCAATGTCAAACTATTAATCCAATTAAATCTCCTTCAAAGCATTGTGGAAACACCACCCCACATCCCTCAGTCTGGAGGCTCTAGCGTCATAGCCTGTCCCTTTAATTTACAGCTGAAAATTTTTGATAAGAAAAACAGGAAACAATCTCACAAGTAAACAAAGACGTGCTCAGGGCGGATCCACATCCAGCTAAAAATGGAGACTTTCCATTATGGAAAATACCTAGTAATAATCCATATATGTTTTTCAGAGCAAAGGCACATTTGTTCACACCACGCCGAAGCTCAGTCTCCGATCAGACCTTTTCAGAAAAGCCAGTGACAACAATCACGACCTCTGTTTCAGCATCTCTGGCTGTTTGGGAAATTATCTATTCTTTACTAACTACAATAAAATAATAACGAAAGTACAAAACATATCTTTTAACTGTGCATGTAATGACAGGGATAAACGCTCTGTGCTTCAGAGTCTCTCTGACCGAGCACCCACCACGCACATCCCTCTAGAGACCGGTTGCGGACCGGGTTTGATTTGCTCCCGACATGGGGCGTCCCCACAGGGCCGGGTGCCAGCAGGGACCCCCGGGTGCCCCGAAGCGCAGGGCAGAGCACCCTGGTGTGCCCCGCTCCGTGCCCCGTGCGCGTGTGCAAATCCGCGTGCAAATCCGCCTGTGCGAAAGGGAGTTCTGGCACGGGCCCAGCACGTGGGAAATCTCATTGCAGCAGCCGCGGGGAGGAGAGGGAACAGGGACGGAGTGGCTGGAGTAGAGGGTTCAGAACAATATTTGGGAACGCGCTAGCAGAGCAGATCTTAGCAGTTCCTCTCCTAACAAACCAGGCACTGATTTGGGGGTTGAGGCAGTCTGCCGCCTCCTAAACACGCTTCCACACCGCTAGCAATCCACACAGCAAACTGAGGGAAACACACCAGCATCGGGGACGTTTCTCTTCTCCCTTGCAATGAATGAGGTTTTGGTGGCTCTGAGAGCCAGCATTGCCCTGAATGAAGTGATTTTGGAAATGACGGCATTTCTGAGGAAGACTCGTGTCACGCCACCCTCGGCCTCACAGCGCTGCATCTGCAGCTGCGTGGGCTCTACTCACACACAGGCTGTCCCCGAGGTGCCACCAGGTCCCTGTGCGGGTTGGACAGGACACAGGCTGTCATTGCGAGGCCTCACAGTTCTGCTTTCCAAGAAAACACCATTTCGTGGTTATAGCATCATGACTCGGCATTCCTCAGTTGTCTCATTTTAAAGAGTTAGACAAGGGCTGAGGGAGGAAGTTACGTTAATTAAAAAGAGCAACAGCGTCTCTCTCTCCTGCTGCTGACATCAGCCTAGGCACAGAGTGCTGCGCACACAGCAAACGCAGGCAAAATCCAAGCCGAGTTGGTAAAAATTACAGACATGGTACCTTGCAGCCGTCTTTTCCTGTCAGAGCCAATGCAGAGGCTGTGTTGCTGGCACTTACATTTTTATTACGAGCCTTTGGTAAGTTCCAACTATTGCAATCAAGTGATTGTATCTTTTTTTTTTTTTTTTTTTTTTGTTGTTGTTGTTATTGGCCTGCTTTTTAATTTTAACTCATAGGATTAAAGCCAACCTCCCTTTCTAGAAGACCCAGCATGGGGGATTCAGAAGTTCAGGACTAGCAACAGTGGCAGTGAAACGGGTGAAATGCCCAGGTGTGATTGCTAAGTGGAGGGCGTCCCCTTCAAACAGTGTTCTCTTCCCCTGTGCTTGATAACACAAATCTCTGGAACTTCAGGGACTCCACAGTCTAGTTTATTAGTCTAAGTTGCAAAATGCCTGGTCTCTTTTGGCTACTTCGGCTTTTGAAAATGAGCTTTCCCAGCAGACTCCCAAAGTGGAAAGCAAAACAGAATCTGCCACAGCTGAGCCTCTTGTTAGCAGAGTGGACATGGAAATCCAATTAGCTCTTTACCTCCCAGATGAACCTTTAGGTTATGGCTGAAGCTCAATAACATATCAGGGTGGAGAGGTCTGCACAGCCAGTACAGGGCTGCATTTGTAATGGGCATAAAGAGAGTTTCAGTCTCTGGTTCTGTACTTAGGATTTTCCATAAGGCAATGATTTCATTTTAAAATATGACTTTTACGTAACTAGTACATTTTGTGCAAAACTGGTTAATTCTACACCCTCAAAATCATGCGCTTCCCGGCACATAAATCCCAGACCTTGACATCTGAAGAATGCTTGGCAGATCCAACAAGAAATGGAGCCAAGCTAGATGTCAAAGGTATTTGTTAGCTTTCTAGTCAGCCAAGAACATTAACACCTTGCCCATACTTAAAAGGAATTAAACTTTTTTGTTGGCCTGGAGAGAGTGCATGAAAAGATGATTAAGACAGTTTTTACACAATCTGCAAAAAGTTTATGTGCTTGGTTGGCTTTGAATGCGAGTGCCACGGGAAGAATAGTCCAAGATCTGCAAATGTGAGTTCAGAGTGCTGGCTGGGTTGCATTACCTCTTTGGGATTCCTAGGAGAGAGTATTTTTCATGTGCGCACATAGATGGAACTATCTGGAATCCAAACTAGCTGAAAAGGAGAGGAATGCTCAGGTGAGAGCCTTTCATTTCTCAGCTGCTTCTCACTGCATATCTCTTCAGGAAACTCCCACTAATGATAAACAAGAGAGAGAGCCCGATGCTTAAATGGTTTAAACACTGAGAAAAACAGAGGCAAAACAGATCTCAGGGGACTGCAGGGCCCATCTCCCACCCTGCAGCAGTACCCAGGTTGTGCCACCACTAGCAGATGTTGCACACTCCTATTTTGCCTTCAGTGGCGGAATCCATCACATTCCCCACTTCCCCTCCGTCCCTCCTCGGCTGTTCTGACTCCAGAAGTTTGCCCAAGCGAGATGGTGGATCTTGGTGCCACAGAGATCCCTCCCTCTCTCAGATTCACATGGCCATGGCTTGGCGATGAGGCCGGGCAGTTGGGCGCCAGCTGTGACTGTCACTAATACTTGTGGCCTCAGCAGCAAGCAGGCCTGTTCTTCAAAAGCTGAGTGGATATGCTGAAATCAGGGCATAATTTCATTAGAGTGTGCAGAGATCTCTCTAAAAGGAAACTAGATTTTACTGGATTTTTAATGCAGGCAAATTAAAATCCATTTTTTTCCTCTCCAGTATCAAAGCACCCATTCAGGAATAAAATCCCCCAAAGGCAGTTGATAGATTAGTGGTGTTTTAGTGCCGCTCACCCGTCTCTGAACCCGCTGTGTTGCCACACAACCTCTGCTCTAGTCAATATGTCTTTGAGAGAGGAACCTCCTTGCAGGGTTTGCTCTGTGGTTCAGATCCCTGCTCCAGTTTGTGTCAGAGGAGGCAGAAGGAGAGGTCCTGGCTCTTGCTATGAGGGTTCTTTGGCGGTAGCTGTGGAAGCGCAGCCACCCCATGTCCGAGCAGGCAGGAGCCAGGCCAGGGGGTGCCGCAGGCGCCAGCCGCGGGGCCAGGGCGAGGGCAGCAGAGGCCACGGATGTGCCCCAGCCCCAGGGCCCCTTCCTGCCCCACAGGGCCGGCATCTCCCAGCCACGGGGTCCCCTCCGCTTTCCCAAACACCAGCAGGCTTCGATTTGCTTTTCTAAGTGAAGCCCCAGGCAAGATGGAGGCCTGGGAGGCAAGAGTCTCCTCCTGAGCCAGAGGGGGGGAGACTGGATGCAGCTAGAGGGAAGGGAAGGGAAAGGGGAGAAGGGAGGAACTGCTCTTGCCAGACACTTCTGCAGCTTTCATAAACAGACGAATTTTCCTCCCAGTACTGCCCTGGGCAGGAAAGGTTGCAGAGCTGCAGCAGGGCAGGGTAACCCACCTGGCCCTCGCCAGGAGTCAACCTGGATATAGTAAAGGCTCAGCTGGCCAAGTTGCCAGCTCCAGTTGCAGAGTCGCCACCTCCACAGCCAAAGCGCTGCTTGTGCGGCTTTAATTCAACCTTCTTTACACTATGAACACACAGCACTTTAAACAGGACTCATTCCTGTCATCATTCAGTCCCCATGAGGAGCTAGGAGACACCTCGTTTTCTCATCACTGATCTACAGGCTACTCTGTGCCTTCTTTTCTGCACAGAAACAGAATTTCTCGTTTCTCTGATGCTCTTGCCCTAGTGCTCAGAACTGAGGTACCCACTTGCTTCCCAGCCATCACAGTTAACCTCCAGTGTTCGGCTTCCGAACACTGGAGCTAGCTGGTCTAGCTTTCTGCAACCTCCTTCAATTTCTTTCAGGGTGACCTAGATCCCACCCTGCCCGCTCTCATGTCCTGATCTAACCCTACCAGTTTTCACACCAAAGTCTGTCTCTGTGTGAAGGAGGCTGCCTTGCCTGGCTACCTGCTGCCTGTCCTAAGCACTAGAGATACCCAAGGCCACCCTGGGCAGCAGCAACAGCAGTGTGACGGTATCCAGGCTGGTTACAAAGCTGCAGCTTCGGTTGCCTTCCAGGTTATTCTGCTAGGTTATATCACCAGAAACCAGCCTCTAGCTCAGTGTCCGAGCGCCCTTTTCCCTCTCCCTCCGTGAGGCCTCTGCACTGCACATGATCCAGCCAGGGCCGGGCAGCACGTCCCGAGTGCCTCGCTGGCCCGGCGGGCCTGCGGCAGAGGTGAGTGCGCACAGCACGCTGCTCCCCACCGGGTCCCAGGAGAAGCGTCCTGTCCCCAAAGTGATTGATACTGCCTAGATCCCCCCCTCCTCCTCACTCCCATAGCTCAGCTTTTCCATCATTTTTCCCTGCAGCCTGTGTAGCAGCTGGGGAATTGGTGACAGGAGAGAAATATTTTTCCTGCATTTTGTAGCTCGCAGCTTTTGCTCATCAGCAGGAGAAGAAGGAGTAATTAGCATGGCGGTCCTCTCGGAGAGTGGGCCTGTGCTGGAACCTGCTCAATGCAACCAGGCTCCTCCCTGAAGCTGGCTGGTAAACACTGGCAGCTCTCTCCTTGGTAAGAAGCAGCACAAGTTTTGGAGTTTTATGACAGTCAGATATGGGCCATTTTCGCAGAAGTGGCTCTGTGCAAGCTGCCTTCCTAGACAGCAAGACAATGAAAAATCTAATAAAAAAGTCATGTACCATGGGAAAAACTGTTGTGACAAATCAAACAGTTCATGTGTTTTTGTGGAAATAAATAAAAATAGCAAGAAACAAGTCCAAGCTGAGACAGACATACAGGTTGATATACTTTAGTATGAAGAGTTCAAATATGGAACTTACAAACTATTAAAAAGGGGAAAATGGAAGTGACAGGCAAAAGATTTGTGCTATTTCGTGATATCCACCTGGACTTTCTATAATAAACTTTTCTATAATAAGCTTTTTGGTGGCATCCACATCTTAAGATAGCCTCTGTATACATGCTTTTGTTGGTTTTGTTTTGCGTCTTTTTAACATGCTTTAATGGATAAGTTACATCTTCTGGCAAGAAATAAAAGACTGTTCTGACTCTTCTGATCTCCAGTCTGCTGCAGCCATTTACACTCAGCAATGACCTCAGAGAAATTACAGGCAATTAATTCTGCCAGTTGTTTTTCTGTCGTGCGGTTCTGTTTAGGAAATGCTTTGCCATGTCAAGCTCTTTTGGGTATCTTTCCACTGTCCAGAGACCCTTGAGTTACCTTTTTGCCCAACTCCAGTGGTGCTAAAAAAGATGTAACGGAAAGCCAGAATCTACCTACCCTTTCCTGAAATGGACCAAGACAGACTGATTGCTAAGGCTGCCATTGACTTTTCCTAGGACAAGAATATTTATTTATCTTCTCCTGAGATAGACAGCTCAGCTGTGCAAACAATGAACACTTCTAAGCAATCTAATAAACCTGCAATTAACATCCAAGAATTGTTTAATGGAGAAAGCTGAGTTATTCTTTCAGTCGTAAGAGAAAGAAAGGGCTGTAAATGATACTTAACTCATGAGCAGCCAGCTGAGAGAATACGGCTCTTCTAGGAAATAGCAATGTTACTGGGAAAAAAAAAGGTCTAGCAATTCAGGGCAGGTATTTTGTTCATAATTTAGATGTAGAGTGATTTGTGGGCTTAAGCCATGTGAATGTCCTCTGTGGATCTGGATCTATCTGTGACCCCTGATAGTCCCACATGTTGCTGCCCTGGAGCCGAAAGCCCTGGCTGAGACGCTCCATCTTCCACTTCAGTTTAGACACAGTAAATCACGCAGTCGTGGTCACACAGCAAACACTGAGGAAATGGTTTACAGACCTCCACACCCCATCCTCTCCATCCCTTTCCTGACTGTTTGGAGCCTTTCAAATCCCTCTCTGTCCCTCCAAAGTAATTGCAGCAAGATGTCCTGTCATCAGCAGGAACAGAGCATTTGCACGCCGTGCTTCTGCTCCGCGTCTGTGCGGGCTCGCAGAGGGAGCAGCACAGCACTGCACACTTGTTGCAGGCTCTGCAGCATTTTCCAGCGATCAAATGCCCCTTTATTCAACGGAGGTAGTAACACTGATCTATAGGCTTTGAAAGTTGCAGGTGCCAGCATGTATAGGAGCTCCTTTGAGCCAAATGTGTTGGAAAATTAATTTACCTAAGATTAGCACTAAGCCTTAGCAATTTACTTATCATTGCGCTTTCCTAAGTTTTGCCATTTTTAACGTTCCTGCTGGTTGCATGGGAACCTCTGCTAGCAGGGACTGATCCTCAGCACGCCCCTGCAGTACATGCACTGCAGTCCAAACCGAAGCTCCTTTTGGGCGGCCTCAGGAGCTGTACCCGAGACCACGCTGCACACCACGTCGTACCGGACTCGCTCTAAGGAGGCGAAAGGGAGGAAATGTGGAGCCTGGAGGGAACGGGGAGCCAGCAAGGCTGACAACCCTTGGTGTCTCTGAAGCTTCAGATACAGAGGTCAGGTTTCCAGGGGTCCCATGTAATTCAAAGTGCTGTCGTTTTTAACTGTCACAGAATGAGCTTAGTGCACAGACACAGGCGGCCAGACCTGTCACTCTGTTTCTACTGCCAGATATCATCAGCACTGCTATAAAGGAGCTGTGAACTGGAAGAGCAGTGGGGACATTGAAATGTAAATGAGTACAGAATCATCTCACTGGCTCCAGGATCCCTTACCTATCCCCACTGACTTTTGAGCTAGCAGAGGACTTAACAAAGCAGGACGTAATCACTCAATTATTATAGGCATGTGTTTACCCTGCAGATGTATCTGCTTGGGCTGGCAACTTGTGTTGTAGGAAGGATATGGGATAATTCACGCTAGCAAAGTCAAGTATGTGTTGTTCCTCTAACCTCTGCTTTATTGGCGTCAGATCCTATCTCCATGACACTCAAGACCGGTGCCTCATGGCTGCTGAAGTGCCTTAAATTGCACTTGCGTTATGGGAAATCCCAAGAACTGAACAAGAGGCTTCTCGCAGTGAGAAACACTCCTTGGGAAAGCAGAGAGGCTCTCAGCCATGCACTGGAAAATAACTCATGCTAAACTGCGCCCGCCTCTCTACAAGTCTGAACACCTTCAGCTCCTGCTGAAGTCCAGTCACTGCCGCTTGCTTAGGTTTGAGTTTGTCTCTTTGCTATTCGCTCCCAGGAATGTGCTGTCCTTTTCCACACATCTCACTCTCTCTGCTTACTTGGATTATTCTTAATCTTGGGACGAGTTTCTGATTCATCGCTGCCTGGAGCTGCCCATATATCCACAATGCTGATTTCCTTGTCCTGCCTTCTTGTTGTCCATCTCTCCTGGGGTGAGATACATGGGAATGCAGAGTCTCACACATCTTGTGGGCTTTGTGCTCTTCCTGCCCAGCTAAGATGCTGGCATCTATCCCATGGGCACAACCTCATCCAATCCATCAGCAGCTAATGCGAGCAGAAAGACTACCAATGACTTCGAAAAAAAAAATGAGCCACCCCATTTCACTGATGTAACTCTATTTTCACATAGTTTTTACTAACTTATCTGAATTCAAACCAGAAGTGCGTTCTGACTGACCATCCATCCCAAGCCCCATTCATCTTGGCTTTGACTGTTAAGGCTTCATACCCTTCTAATCCATATGAAGCTGCTTGAGAGATGGACCCATTCCATGTGAGCTTTTCTTTTAATTTGCCCAGGTCCCCTTTGATCTTGTGAATCTCTGTATTTAATTACGCGAGTTGAATGAGCTATCAAATCTCCTGCTGCACTTTTCTCTCTCTCTCTCTCTCTCTTTGTTTTTTCTTTTTGGTCTAAGGAAGGAGAGTGCAATTTCTTGGAAGCAGAGCTCTGCGACTCTAATAGCAGCTCGCTCAACAGTAAGCTCACCTTCAGTTGTTCCTCATCTTTGATGCATGAGTAAATGACTGGCAGGGGAAGGAGCACAAGACGAAAAGATGCTTCTAGATGAATAGATTCACCAGCCTGGAAGGGCTCTTGCAATTATCTGGGGCACGTAGGCCTTGGTGGTATTGCTCTGCTACTTGCAATCAGAGCATAAATGCAGTGCTTCACACTTCCTCTTGGCTGATGAAAAATAACAAACAAACAAACAATTAAAATCAATAAGGCAAATTTCTGTCTTTCTCTGGCTTGTTGCTGTCTGGCTAGACTGTGAATTTGGCTTCTTCTACCTTGCGCATGCTGGGATGCAGTAATATGATTGTGGTGGAGTTAAATTTTCAGGCAGGCAAGTGAGAACTGACTTTGGTCTCTAGTGAGAAGGAAACACTCCTTGGGACTCCTGGGTCAATTTTACGGGATTTTATGCCACCAGAACATCACAAAGACCGTCTGCCTTGAGGATTCAGCCAAAGAGGTTGGACTCTGAGAAGCAGCACGTTCCAACCGCACTGCTGAGTTCAGCTCTGAGTAGGATCCTCAGAGGCAGACCAGAAGCACTGAGGGTCCAGCTCAGTCCCCCATATATATCCTGTATATATGCAATAGTATCGCACTCCAGCTGGATTTAAACACTCTGCTCCTTTGCTTACTAGCTAAACTAGTCCCACCTTCAGAGTACTCATTTTTAATCCCAGGCTGTGTGGAACTGAGCCTTTATGAGGCATCTGCAAGGCCGCCTCCTTATATATGCAGCAATATACTCGGCAATATCTGTCAGCTGGGATTCAGACACCAGGAAAACCACTGTTCCCCTGTGCCTATGTCTTTGAGCCCCCACCGAACAACAAATTTCTTGTGTCATCCTAACTCACAGCAGCAACTAACATGGTTCCTTAATGCACAGAACCAAAATCTATGTCTAAATTTAGGGGTTTGGCATTAGCTATGCATGCTATAGCTCATTAAAAATGGATAGTAATTTTAAGCTCTGACACATAAGTAGGAAAATATATTGCTCAGTATGCACAAAGTACTGAAATAAAATATCCATTATCTCCATGCCACTGTTAGGCTGGAGTGTTCTGGAAGGTGGTGGTGATTAAAACAGCCAGATTCTGTTGGCCTGATGCTGTCCCTGCTGCTGGGTTGTGCTCGTAACGCCGCTGCGGAGGCGAAGGAGGGGAGGTCAGGGAAGCAGTCGACCCTCCCGTGGCGCATGGCAAGTCTCGCGCCACAGAATGGGGCTTTGTGCAAGGCAACAATCTGACTTGACGGTTTCTCCTCCAAGGTCATGTTGGAGAGGAGCGCCTGAGTGAGGAAAGCGCCAACTTCAGTGTTGACACAGAAAACATGAAACAGTGGTAGGAGCTAAAGAGAGTTGTACTGCGGTCTCCCAGGAAAACTGAACTCAGAGATTTGCTTCTGCTCCAGCACCGCAGCAAGCAGAGCCCAGTGCCACAGCCCTGACGGCCTCTCGCACACACCAACCATTCTCCCACACCACAACGCTCATTTACACGATCAGCTTTCTTAATGAGGTCCCTCTGTCTCCATCTGACACTTAGGTGTTTCCTTTCAGATGAAGCAAGTGGGTCGCTGCTCCCTTTTTGAAGGATCATCTCATGGAGAGAAAATGCTGCGTTGTTTTCTTGGTATGGGTTTCCTCTAGATCTTTGCAAGAGGCATGAGAAAAAACATCTCCAAACACTATTCCTGTCTGCGTGAGGGCTTGTAAAAATGGTAGTATAAAAAGGCACAGATAAAGTAAATCGGAAGTCACAGCAACAGAGGCTGCACAGTGCTCATTTATCTGTAGTGAGTCCACTTTTTTTTTTCAGACAGAGTGCTTACAAATGTGTTTCTTAACATCTGTGAATAGTGCATGAACTGATGTTATTGAAAGAAAACCAAAAAAGATGCCTTATGTGCTCAAACAGGATTTACATTGTTATTCAAGCTCAGTTCGCTGACTCACTATTTTAGCTTGCTACCAAGAAAGTATCAAAATGATCTATGGGATACACAGCATATACCTCCACTGCTCAAAATATGAATTCTGCAGCAAGGAAGGGCGCATGGTGAGCAAGTGAGGGTGTATATGAGGTATGCATAAAACAAGCAAAATTAGCTTCTCCTAAGGATTTTTGTTTTGCATCAATGATTCAGTCACACAAAAGACAAAATTCACCAAATACAATTCCTCTAATAATCCTCATACAGCCTGAGTCTCCTTCTTTTGTAACTTGCTAGGCAATAGATCTGTGTGAACAAACACAGGAATCTTTATTAAACCTTTATTAAATCCTTTCTTTCCACACCCAGATGTCCGTTCTCACTGAATTCTTTGCAGAATCTCATAATCCATAATTGCTCTGCTCTAGACCCATCCACGTCATCCTTGGTGCTGCAGACTAATTGACCAATTAGTGACGCGGGCTCCTCCGGTAACCTAGGAGATCAGGAGGAGTATTTTAGATGAGCGCTAGAATATTCAAAGACTTTTTTGGAGATTCATCTTTTGGTTCTATTCAACATTTTACCATATCAGCACAGTTGCAGTATGACTAATTCAAGCAATGCAAAACTGGCACCATCTATCTAGTGATATAACCACCCTTATTCGAGCACCTTGGTACCTTAAATTCATGGGAAGCTTTCAAGATCCCTGCAAAGTAGGAAAGCATCATCCGTGCACAGGAACTGCTGCTGCCCATAAAAATTATGTGACTTGCTCCTAGTCACTCAGTGGGTGGAGGAGCTTGGAGCTAGGAATCAAACCCAAATTTTCAGAGTCCTTGATGAATGCCTACAGCCAGACAACCATCAATCTTTTCTAGCAAATTCCTTTCACTGTTTGTGCTATGGAGAACCAAAGCTTCTGAAATAATTTCTTTCCAGTGGTCTGAGAAATCACTCAGTCATGTGAGTCATATAGGTCATGGTGATATTGTCAGGGTATCTTGCTTTTGCAATGCTAATATGAAATGTTAATATAAATCATATAAAGACATCGTGTATTGACTCAGTTGTGACAGATACAGCAATCGCTGGATGAAAATGGTTTATAGCTCTGTAAAGCATCCAAGTATGCAAAAAGCAGTACGAAATCATTCACTATTAATTATTTAGGCAAAATCTTTTTTTCTGTAATTTTGTTTAGCCTGAACTATTTCGATGCTGAGCTTGAGGAATAAAGAAGCCTACAAGTAAGCAAAAAGAGCAGTAAAGAACTCATTTCTCATGGAATAAAACTTATTCTCCCCACTTCCTTACTGCCAACTGCTTTTGTCAGCACGCACTCTACCAGTATGTAGCAATGTCATAGGATTGCCTTGATTTTTGTTGATTAGATTTTATTCCATGGGTAGAATTCATTCCTATAATGCTAGAAATCCAGACAATGAACAAATGGAATTTGGAAGGTAATTTAGCTGACTGGGTGGTAAGACTCCTGAAGATGATACAAGTAAAGCCACTCCATGACCAGCAGTCCTGTGATATCAGCCAAATGCTTAGACTGGCCTCAGCCACACTTCTCAAGCCAAATGTCTTTGGTTCAAATCAATATCCATCATTGCTCATAGACAGTAGCTTTGTTTTGGAGAGATGTTTCCTGGGTGTTTGCGCACATTACGAGCACTTTGCAGGAGGATGAAGGGAGCTCTGAGGAATGTTGGCAAATTAAGTAAAGAAAGGAAGGTAATGAAACATTTTTCTTATTCAGCAGTTGTTTAGATACTCAGCAACTGAACACATTCTGTCCACCTTGTCATTTTGCTAATGTTTTTATTGATCTTTTTTTCCGGTAAATAAATATTTTACTGTTTCCTCTGTAATAGTATCTGTGCTACAGCGCAGAGCAGCTGAGACAAGTGTTTTTTGCATTAGATACTGCACATGCTACCTGAAGAGACATTCCCGTGTCCAGAGCTGCTACAAGCAGCAGCTTAGTTAAGGAAGAAGAAGCAGGAAAAGATTAAAGAGAACATGAACACCAAGATCCATGCCAAACCTGTGTGCAATGAATATTACATGCCTTTCCTGAGCTGCAGGCAACTTTTAACTCTTGTTAACTATTTCTTGGCTCCTGTGAACTGCATGTTTTTCTGAGTCATTAAAAATTACACAAATAAAGAGAAGTATTATTTAATGATGACAGTACTTTTGCATCTCCTCTCAAGAACTGTCAAACAAGTTTCACATTTAAAAATTCTTTTTACGTAGCTAAGGTGGAAGAGGAGGGAGGGAGGTAGGGGAGAGATCACAGGCACAGTTGCATCGAGCCATGGTAGGAAGGAATTCTAGAGCACACAGAGCTCCCAGTAAATCTCTCTCCTTAAGTATTGTTAAATTTAAATAAAGTCTTGGTCAGGACATTGACCAGAGTCACAGTTTAATCTCCATTGATTTGTACCAAAGAAATGTAACGACAAAGCTGTCCACCTCTTCAAAGACTGCAGTTCCCTCCTGCTCTCATTACGTACTGCAAAGGGGAGATGCATATCAAACGGAGGCTCTGTTCTTGCTGTTAGCCTGCAACCACTGACTCTGCAGTCTCATTAACATGCAATTAGATGAAAACCACAGCCCTCAGAGACTGATCAGTGACAGACTCATCTATTGCAATTAGAGCTGTTGATTAAAATTATAAGAGACTTCAGAAATGCACTAGCCCAACCATATAGATTAAATCTCACAACTCCTTTCAAATCAGTGCTATGAAGACAATAATACAACTAAATATTGGATATGTAGGAAGTTTGAATAATGCCACCTTCAGCTTATCTACAGAACGAGACTTCCTGCATGACAATGGAGTCTTCCCGTGTTGCCCTTCTAGGACTTCTGACTACAGTGGTCTGTCCATCCAGGGGTACAGGGACTGGCAAATCATTTCACCAAGGTGCACACAGACCTAACTACCAAATTCCTAACTTTTTGAATCTCTAGGGATAGAAAAACCTCATCTTCTTCAAAACTATTCTTGTATTTAAATATTCACCAGTACCGTAGAGGGAAACATCAATACGTCATTGAGGAGCCCTTCTCACTGTTTGGGAAAGAAGAGTGTGCAATCACGCAGCATCCTCCCCATCTTTCACGAGGAGCAAACGCAGCCCCAGGAATGGCAGGAAAGCTCAACCATAAGCTTCACCATTTTGTGCTAGATTGTACCAGTTGCAGGCCGAGTTCACTGCACAGCTATGCTGTTTCCACCAGCTAACCCAGGGCAGAGCGCTTCCTAGTGTGAGAAGCCTGTGTTAGTGCACGGATGCTTTTGCGGGGTCCAAAAGGCTGCTAGTGCATCCTTAGCAGCAAAGAAATGTCAGTTTTCCATGTCAGCATGGAAAGCCAGCAGCAGCTGGGGCCTGACACTGCGTGCTCTGTACAGTGACTCTGCTCCCCAGAGGCAACAGGGCCACTGGCAGGGACAGGAGAGCCTGCCCAGCGCCTACTGGCTACACAGTCTGCATCAGAGCTGGAGCAACTGGCTTCTACGCTTCTCCTCGTGAGGAAGAACGGCTCTGCCTGCACCTGCTGATTCTCACCACAGAAAGTGGTTGGGAAGAAAGAAGGGTGGAAGCAACGGCTGGATCTGTAGCGCAGTCACCATTCTCCTTTATTCGACCACTTTGTTAACCTTCCCCAGTGAAGGCACCCTGGCTCACACCGCCAGATTTAGTTACCTTTCCCCAGACATAAGTAGACCCATTTAACTGTGCAAACACTCAGACGCTGAGGTAGCATTAAAGACATCGCAAATGAAAAAGCAGAGAGCGCAGCAGAGCCAAACCTGAATGCCAGGCTGCACTTTCTCATTGCTTCCCTCCCTTCGTGTCATGAAAGCAGTGGAAGACAAGCCCAGGCTCCACTCACACCCCAGGGAGAACAGCAGTGGGGACACTGTCTGGCTTCTCCCACAAATGAGTTTCTTCATCCTGTAGCAGAAGCCTTCCTTTTTAGAGGTAGGGAAAAAATTTGCATCTCCTTACCTGCCAGCATGGGTGATTGCAGGTCGGACTGCCAGCCTTTGAGAGTGTAATAATAATAACAACAATAACAATAGATTTTATCTTTTCAATGCTGCCTTGAAGATTTTTAGTTCGCAAATCGATGACCCAGACACAGTGGGTTACATAGCTTCTAAAGGAATTCCTTGTGACCGGGCTTCTAACAATACATCCAAATGTCACAAAATGTCACTAAACACACTGAAGACAAATGCAGATTCTGGACAAAAGCGTTGGGAACTTCCGGTTTTTAGTACTACTACAAGCTGTCCTAAAATATCAGTACATTTACAAGATTTTAACCATGCTTTTCACAAGCATTTATTTCCATTTATTTGTAAGTAACAATTGTGGCAAAATCTGCAAAGGAAGGCTCAGAAGCCTCCGCTACAGTCCTCTTACAGAATTCCTCCCTTGCAGCTTCCTTCTGGACTCTGATTTCCCTCCTTGGAAAGACCCATGAAGACCACGTCCAAGGCTCAAGGGACAGCATCGCTCACTGGTGATGCACAAGGAGCAAACGTCTTTGGAAATGACAGGAATTACAGCAGGATGACTCTAAGAGAGGGCTGTAACCTGCCATCATCCAGGCTACAGCCAACGCTGGAGGTCTAGACTCAGGCCCACAGCTCTGCTACCTTTCTACTAGAAAGAGACCCATGAATTCGGGAATGGAGGAGCCAGGTTCAAAGCAGGGAATCAGTTAGTCATGATATAGCCCACTTCACTGTTTAGTACCCGTTGTTGTCCTCACTATGGAGATTGTACAGAGGAGCTGGGACAACAGGGGTTACTTTTCTGTCTTTACGAAGTGCAGGTCACCTAGGGAGTATGGCCCATTTGTTCTGGTCTTACTCTGTGTCTCCATTCCAGGCGGAACGTTACAAACTGAGAGCACCATAGGAAAAAAGTAAAAGTAGGGGTAGAGAGAGAATACAATAGTTTGCAATAATTTTTTTCAGAGAAAAGGATATAGAAAATGACCTTCTGCAATGAAGAAAAACAAGAACCAGTGATTGAGCGAATGAGTTAGGGTAGGATAGAAGAATTCTTGGAGTTGGCAGGATATGAGATTAAACTGGAAAATATAAGATTTATATGGAGGAAAAATTTTGAATTCATATTTCAAAATTTTCCATTTGAAAACTCAGTGTTGCCCACATGTTGAGACCAGCCCTACAGTGAAAGCTGTGAAAAGGACTAGCCACCATTCACATCCATGGAATAAGTGGTGGGAAAGGAAGCACTTCTACACACCGTAGACCAAAGGAAATCTGCCCAGTTCCTAAACATCAGCTTGTCTGTCAGAGTGAGCAATATCAGGATTCACGGCTGATTTCCATGTAGCCTTCTGTCAAACCTAGCACTGTGAATACCAAGAGCAGTAAACTACTTAGTTCCAGCAGCGCAGCTGGTGATTGCCAGAGGTCCTGGGCACGGGGATTTATGATGTACAAACTATAGGATGTATAGGAAAATGCCTGGAGCAGAGGAGAATTAGGGAGAAGATTTGTCCCCACTTTTGTTTTTCTTCCCTTGACCGGAGGGCTCTGCGTGGATACAGCTGCGAACGCAGCCTGGCCCACACTTCCAAACTGCAGCGACTGATTGTTCGTGCAATTAATTTCCACGTTGCTGTAACGGTGTCCTGGCAGTTCTCAGACCTGAAAATATCTGGATTTTTTGTCTATTAGCTGTCCTGAGGCTAAAATTATTTTCACATCAGATTACTTTAGCCATAAACTGCTTTTTTAGACTTTCTTGAAGAAAGCAATAACTTTTTTCTTTGTACATATGTGTATTACATGATTTGATGGTGTCACTGATAGAAAAAAAAGAGCTTTTGTCAGAACATATTAATGTATTTTGCAGTGACAAGTTCGAATTAAATGGCACTGAGTGATTTTTTTCCACAAGTACAATGACTAATGAAATTCTTTCACATGATGAAAATAGAAGTGTCTTCAGTGGAACAAGAAATCAGTGAAAGGAACAAGTTTACAAAGTTCAGAAGACCGATATACTTGGCTAGTAGATTTTCTGGAGCACAGAGAAGGAGGACACTGTCAAGGAGCCAGTGGCTCTCATGAATCCACCAGGGAACCTCAGAAGAAATGAAACATCTTCAGAAGGTAGATCTGATATAGAAAGGAAGTTGTCAAAAAGATTAAAATAGAGGTGCTCTCACATGGCATGAAGCAGGACAGACATTGGACTGTATATTTAGAGTCTTACTACTGTATGTGAATAAAATTAAAAAAAACATATAATACTTTTAGGAAATATTAATCGGAGCCTGGAAACATTTATTCATGGGAGTCATGAGTAGACATGTTACTCACAAGTAGAAATAAATGATATGAGGAAAGATTTAGGAAGTTAGACTCTTTGTGTTGGAATATGGACAGTTACAAGAACTGTTGGACGTATAAAACTTATACTTATCATAATGAAAAAAATTGGAACTTTTCCACAGTTTCTCTCACCTCTGAATTTAAGAGTGCAAGTTCCCTGGATGCTCCTCCTTAGATGCATCCTCCTTAGATGACACAAGTTGTAGTCCAACTGTGGTGCTTTTATAAAGTGTCACTGACTTTCCTTCCTCTTTAATAACAGCTGTAAAGTGCTTTAGTACAACTGGATAATATACATGGACAACAGCTGCACTATGGCAGTACATTTTCTGGTTCAATTTCTTTTGAACATGTGCTCTTCTCTTGTCATAGACATTGCTTCCTGATTTGAAATAATAGTACCTGTGATTTTAATCTATATGTTCTATGTGGAGAATACAGAATTAATTTATTCAGGAAGATCAGATGGCATTGACAGAAGCTCCAAGACAATTCAAAAGAGAAAGGGAAAAAAATTCTTGTAGTTTTATTTTGGAAAATACTGTCAACACTGTGTACCATATGCAACTTGTTCAGGACTACAAATATGATAGTCCAGGTTCAGGTGCTTTTGAAGTAATGAAATTGGTTAGGGAAAACACTCTGGACTTTCATGAGACTGAAGATACTTAAAAGACGCAATGTAAATGTTTTCTTCATCATGTTAACTTGTTCTTCCATCGATGGTGTTACGGTACTGCATTCTTTTAAAACATCTTATCTTTAACTGTTCTTTGCAAAACTTAACAGTAAATTAACACAGTTTTGGATTTCTGTGAGCTTTCTGTAAATATCCAGTTAAACATAATGCTAGGCTTCTTCTATCTAACGTGAAAAATTCCATCTAGAGAAAGTGTGCAAGACTGCCAGGAATGCAGAGTTGGTTTCTCCTTTTGCTTTTAAGTTAACTAAACGTATAGGATATCCTAAATGCATCCCCTGTGACTGCGGGAAGAATGAACTTAAGTTTATCTGCTAGCTTTACTGAAGTATTCATATTCCACTGTGCTGACATCTGAGGTTCAACATCATAGCTTGGCTTAGAACATGCCAGGTCCCAGACGGCTGTAATTCTTTTCAGGATTGGTCCCTTATGCCCAATTTTTGTGCCGGTGTTTGTGGAGAGTATTTCAGTTCTAACTGTTCATACTCCCTTTTTTACCTCTCCCCACCCTGACTTGATCAGGTTGCTATAAATAAAGCACTCATCATATGAAAATACAAGTTACAATGAACAGGATTAATGAACGAAGAATCCCATTACATCAGAATAGGTAAAGATCTGATCATTTTGGCAAGGTCTGTATCTACAGCTGTAATCTGTTATTAATAAAGCAGTGATAGTGGACTCCAAGGAGACTCATAGACTCGTGCAGTCTTCAGCGATATCAATGAATATGCATAACTGAAGGCCAGATTAGAGTAGTTTCATCTATTATACTGTCAACTGAAGAAAAACAAGGAGTCGTTGCAGCATACATCTGTAAGGGTATGTTTGCATTTGAGTTATAATACAGGAAAACTACTAACGTGGAGTAAACACCATTTCAAACAAATTTCACCCAAAAGGCAAAAGATTATTTTCTCATTTTTCTATCAGTCTTTGAAAGGAAAACTTATGTAAGTTTAGCAGGAAAATTATAATTAAGACAATTATTAAGCTTTTTCAAAGTAGAAATATGATAGCTGATTAGTTGATTTTTGGTTATTCTCACTGCAGCAGAAGTATACATGAACTTTCTGCCAGCATACAAGAGGAGATAGTGTAAGTACTGCAGACAGTAACTTGCTCTGTTTTATAAAATGCTGTAAGTCACATTTTTGGGTTACAATCTGAGTCTTTCTGACAAGAACAGAAGGTAGAACTTTGGGGAAACTTTCACAGTGAAAAGTGCTGGGAAAAATGAAAATATTCTTAACATTATCTCTTGAACATCCTTTCTTTCCTTTAGCATAAAGGGAAAACCTAGAGTAAAGCAGTTGCTTTCTGGTTTCATGGCCTATAATAATACTAATAATAATAATAAATAATTAAAAATGCTAAATCTTATGCAACAGCACTCTCTTCCTCTTCTGAAGGGCTTACTCCAAGGGGTTGGCTTCATTAGTGGTACAGAGCAGTGACATTATTTTTGCATTCCTGTGGACTGCAGCAAATTGTCCCTCTTGGCTGTCATTGTTTCCTATGGAAGCAACAATGGCTTGCATTTATCATAAGCTGACACCATATGGCATGTGAAAAAACGCTCCACACTGCAGCATCCAAAGAGATGGTTAACACAAAAATATTTAAAATAAAATACCTAGCAATACATAAAAAATAAAAGGGAGAATAAAGCTGATTTGATTCAAACAAAATACCTCTTCGAGAATGACAGTGATTTCTAACAGGCAGCTCTGAAAGTGTTAAGTAACTTAAAATGCACCTTGCAGACTGCATATAAACAAGAGGAAAATGCTTCAGAGAGAGCACTGAAATTCTGCCATGAAAAAAAGTTTTGATGTGCATATAGTTTTTTAGAAACATCAAAGTACAGTGCAGCTGTTGGTAAGTCAAAGAAGTATTGTGTTCCCTCTAACAATTCACTGGTGTCAGCTTGTGTTTGGTGTTATTGATATTAGAATAAGCAAGTGCACTGCCTTGCCCAGTGACTCTAGGCTCGTTTTGTTTCAGTAGCTGATGGTGGTATCAGTGCCCGCCTGTTTTTACGTGCAGTAGATAGCCCACCCCCTCATCTACTGAAGGATGTTTCACTGTAGGATATAAAGGGCTCTTCGTCAGCGGGACAGATAACACCCACTCCAGCGGCCTGAGAAATGCCTGAACTCTCGTGTCCTCGTGCAGGAATTCTGGGGTATGCCTTGGCTGTTCCTCTGACGTCTGGTTTTGATAAGTGATTTGCCGAGCTCCGTGTCTCCTAGGAATTCTGCAGGAAGAGACTGGGTGAGGTCATTCGGCTTTTCACTGAGTTTCCTTTCTCTGTTTTTGGCCGTTCCAGTGAACACGACCCTCCAGCACTCAGGAATATTTCTGTTCCCTCAGGAACTATCGACCACTCGCTGGTTTTATCTCTGTGCGCACAAAAGCTCCATGTCGCTGGAAGGGGAAACAAGGTTGACATTAACCAGGGGAACATAAGCAGCCCGTAGATGCAGCTGTGAGCTGAGTTCATTTATTAGCTCAAGTGCTGGCAACGCTAACACTTGTTTCTCGGCCTCTCTACTGGCCATTGGCGTAGGTCCGAATAGCTGAAGGCAATGGAATAATAGCTGGTTTGTCAGCCCATTTTATTCATGAAATGGGCACGGCAGGAATACTTGGAAAGAAGCAACAAGTAAAAGAAAATGCATCTTATTTTCTCTGGTTCACAACCACCCTGCCTCAGAAAGTGTGTGACTTGCATACGGCTTTTCTGTGCGAGTCTATTCATATCAGATTTCATTTCTTGCTACATGGGTTGCTATGGATACAATGCTGAACCGCTGCCTTTGTAGGCCCCGAGATTTATGACTGCATCGCAAATGATTTTGCTCATCAGTGTTACGCAAGGCTTTTTCTCGCACAGAAAGAGAAGTGAAAACAAACAAGACCTGTTTATTTCAAAATATTTCTAACAGCTGCACTCTGCATTGTGGGTGATCTAGCAGATCACCCTGATCTATCAGAGTATATTGATTAGTTCTTCATTTATAGCAGATTCTTGACTTATAAGAAGTGCATCAGCACACGTGCAAACACCCAGGAACCAAGGCCTGGAAAAAGCTAAGGGTCTGTACCTACAATACCGGCATCCAAGTATGTGTTAGTGCTTATTCTGCTCTTGCTCATTCTGGCTTTTCTGCGTGCCAAGACAGTTGGGTTCAGGGAAGTCAGAGCACAAGCAGACTCCTTAGAAATCCAAACTGTGTGATTTATCATTAGATTATTGTTTATCAAAACTGCAGGAAGCCTAGGTGCTACAATACACACGAAAATGAAATGGAGCATATATAAGTAATACAGAAGAGTATGTCATTAATAATAACTGCTGGCAATTCTAAAGCATGTGACAACGGATCTCAGTATTAAACAGACAGTCGGAAGCTCTGGGATAAACTTACTCCTCCAGCTTCCTGGATGCTATTAATCATACAGGATGCACATTGTCTTACCTTTCCTTGGATGGGTTCGCTAGGAGATTCTCTGGCACTGCAGCGCTGGCTACAGCAGGTCTGCTTCTGTAAGACCTTCGGAAGACCTCTGCATATTCTAGGAGCTGCAAGTGGAGCTAGGAAATACAATATTGTTAGGAAGCACTTGTACTACATGGTCCAAGGTAGCCTGCACAAACATGTTATGTGCTGCACAAAATACAAGTGATAGCTGCTTTTCCTGGATGGCTGAAGCCAGCTTGGGAGAGAAATGAATCCATGAGGTCCATCACAAGCAGAGAGGGCACAGTGAGTTGCACAGTCAACTGTGTTTGCACGCATGCCATGGTAATTCAGCGTTTCTCTGGAGGCAGCATTGCAGAAGTGGCTTTAGAGCCACTAAGCTTTGCTGAGGTGAGCATGAAGGTTGCACCAGCAGATTTTGGAAGATCATTTCAGTGCAAGAACAGTTAAAGTGCAAGACAGAAAAGGTCTGTTAGAGCACTTGGCAGAGGCAAGACTTCTTCTCACAGTATGTTTCTTATTTCATGTTTTCTCATAGCCATTTAACCTCTTTATGTTATCTGCCCCCTTTTTCTACAATCCTTTAGACAGTTTTTCCATCAAAACAAGAATATTGTCCTATAAATGAAGGAGTATAATTTTCACTATCAATATTTCATAGAGACTGACCCGTCATACCAAACCATGACATGTGAAGGCAGAAGGGGAAGGAAAACAACAAATATCTAGCACAGTTTAAATACTCCCAATACATTCTCCAAAATGGCCAGAAATCTAAATTTTCAGTTTGAGACATTGCATAAGGCTAGATTCTCTTGGGGACAAGTGCTCAAAGCTTTCTGAAAAGCTGGGCTGCTTAAAGTGCATCAAGAGAGTCAGGCTGCCTCGCAAGTCGCTGTTGAAATGTAGGCCACTGCACTGCCATTTGCACACTGGTGACAGCTAAGGTGTTGCAGTCACTAGGACACACAACCCAAATACATCCTGAATTTTGGAGAAGAGTTGGAATATTTTAAGTTTACTGTTGATACCTCTACCATCAGCAGCATAAGGACAGGCCCTCACTTCTCGCTATTCTGTCATTGGACAAAGATTTTGTCTTCTGAAAGATCCCATTCGTGCTAGAAAATATATATTGATATGATATTCCACAAATAAATTGTCAAGTATCTATTATAAAATTATAAAATTCTTTAAAGGTTTTAGAGTCCATATATTCTCAAAAACGCATACAGGAAATATACTTGGCCTCCATCAAGCTCTCCACTACTACAGCTAGCCTGCAGCCAGTAAATGAACAAGTTGGTTAAGGACATTTACTGTAGTAACATACCCCATCATACAGAAACAGACGTCTACAGGCCCCATAGAGCAGCAAAGACTAGCTCAGGTCTAACTCTGATAATCTAAAATGAAATGAAATACACTACTGAGAAGATATGGAAACAGAAGTCAGAAGTATGAGCTCCTCAAAAGTCAACATTTAAGCACGGACAGGCTGTGCTTAAGTGCTTGGATGTCAGGCCTTTCTGGCTAAGGATGCGTATGCAGGTCACTCAGTGAATTGAATCTTCCAGTCCTTTTCCAAACTGCCTCAACGAGATTGTAATTAACATCCCACAGCTCTCTGGAATAGTACAGAGATAGTTTTGAGAAATACATTGTTTGAAGATGGTTAAAATGCTGAAAAATGGCTAGCTAGTAGTGATTTGATTCAGAAGAGAGACTAGATTTAAACACTCAAATTTACAGCCAGCTATACTGGGCCAATCTGTAATTGACAAGCTTAGAGAAATCCTAGGCAACGGCAGGTAAAACTCCACTCTCTGATCATGCTAGCTACAGAAACACAATAAGGATACATACTTACAAAAAGAAAGGAATTTCATATATGAAAATAAAAGAATTAACACTGCTGTTGTAAAGTATAGCATAGTTCTCAAATGAGAGGAACAAAAAAAGAACTGTTCTTAACTGTTCATTTAAGAAAGGCAGAATAAAAATACAGTTTGGAAGTGCAAAAGTAAGTATTGAAGTTCCTACAGTGTGTGCTGGTCAGCATGCCTACATACAGATTTGTAGCTATTCACAAATCCCTAAAAGCTTTATGTTAACTGTGACTTGCTGTGAAAGGGTGACAAGCCCTCAGAGCACTCATTCATGGGGATATATGAAGGAAGTGAGCATTTTGGTAGAACTATAAATTGCCTATCTGATTCCTGATGGCAGTGTTTAATAATTGAACCTGGAAATGCAACTGAGGAAGACTTTAGAATTCTGAAAAAATAAATAATATGGAAATTTTAGTTCTAAGGTTTTTATCCTGGAACACAAAGGCAAGAAGTAAATTTATATCAAACACACTAGTAGTTTTGAATACAATAATGCTATCAGTTCCACAGTTTGTGTTTTTGCTGCATCTGAACAAAGTGTTGCTATAGAAATTTTGAAAGTTAGAATGATCTGTATTAATGTTAAATTTCTGGCCAAGGAAATACAGATAGACAATTTTCTCTGCAGTCCTGGAAGATGCCATTTTTAGAGGTAAGACAGAACCTGAATTGCTCTAAAAGACATGTGAATAATGCCATTGATGAAATCTTGCACGTGTGTGCGTGTGTGTGGTTCACATAAAACTAGTGAGGATTTTTTCCTCAGTATCTGAACATCTGCATGGGAGATAAAAAAATATTTTCTAAATAAAGTGCTCACAAATTAGCTGTAGAATAAATTATCTAACCTAATATGTTTCAGTACATTAGTTTTGCAAATTAATCTTAGATTAGATATTAGTTCATTTCTCAGTGGAATTTTGGGCATCAGAAATCTATTCATAATATATTATGGTAAATATTCTGGTAGAAAACCTTAACAAGTTACTATTTCCCATAAACAATTAAATGAATTTGGCTCCCTGCGGTTCTCTCACAACACCTTAGGAAGAGGCAGGCCAGCTCATCTTTCAGCATCTTGTCCCTTCACTCTGCCTGTGTAAGAGTCCTGCACGAGGAGGGGCACAGGGATGGGCAGTGCAGCAGTACCACTCACAAACATTTCTAGACTTGTTTAAAATGCCAGCCTATTCCTTCCCCCAAGTTTAATGTGTATGTCGGAGAGTGGTTTGATATGTTCATTATCCTCAGCTGGAGAAATTGTCATTGCTGCAGTGATTTGAATGCTTCTGCCCACTGTGTCTCACAGTTGCGAAGTTTCTTTGGCTACAGAACTAAACACTTGACAGTTGCTCACAATTTAGGGAGTGAAAGAATGCATTTTGTAGAACCCCACAGTGAGATCATCCCAAAAGACTGGCCTGGCTGTGACACAGAAAGAAGTCTGTGTCTCTGTAACAACCTGCCTGTATGGTTTATAAATGGGATCACACAATACACGTACAATATTCACTGCGGGCTTTGTATTGCTGGCGTGAACATTTCAGGAAGGATTCTGCCTAAATTAGTCACAACCTTTGCTTCACTGGCTGCTTCACTGGCTCGACTGGCAACTTCCCTGTAGATAGCAGGAGAACTTGGAGAATACATTAAATTGGTGGCCTCTTCACTTATTAAAAATGCCCTGTCAGTCTTTTACTTATGACCTCTATGGGATACATTCCCGTGTGCTTGAAGCAAGAGAATTAGTGGGGCCTTAGCATAGGGGAAGCTGGTCCCCGAAGTTTTAAAACCATATTAAGTTATTTATACAACAATATGCAAATAGCTTGATATTTCAGAAACCTGTTCAAACAGTCTGCATTCCAGCTGCACAGCTTAGCAAAACTAGATCTCAAAAACAGGAAAAATCAAATTATTTCCCAAATTATAAATTACTGCCAGAGAATCTGCTGCCAGCTGTCTTAGATGTTACAATGCCTCCGCAAGGTTGGGTGAGAAAAAGGGGAATCCTTACAAGCCTCAGAGGGCAATAGCTGTGCAGCTATGTTAGTACACTGAGCAGCACCAGCTATTGTTTCACTGGATTCCTTTTAAGGGGGGGTGAGCAGAAGGAATTTTTATGCATATATACATACACAAAAGGACTATTTTTTCATCTATGCAAAGCCAAAACATGTTGGAACTATAAATTACATCCTGGATAAGTGTTCAGTGTTTATATCCTTTTAAGGAATACAGTCAGTTAGCACCCCACTTCCAAGGTATAATCTTCCATTACTGTTAGATACTGCAGCCTGATCCCAGCCAGACAACTGGCTCAACACCAAGATCACAAATGTGCCAACATATGGAAACAATTGCTTTCCTTTTGATTGGGAATGACATATTCTGGGTGTGTGCACAACATCCCCCCATCAATCATCCAAAGCGGTTCATTATTTGGGCTTAAACTTGGTCTCAAAGAAAAGATCTCTAGACTCTTGTGTGAAGGACAGCAAAAATATTTGCACTCCCCAGTAAGTAAAAGAGCCCCTGCCTGGTAAAAGGGCTTGTTTGAGCCACAGTGTATTCTGACCTAGCCTGATTCCTTTGTTGTTTCATGCACCAAAACTGATATTATTGCTAGTTTAATGCAACAGCAGTTAGATCTTGGAACTGACCTTGCAGAGGAAGGCTCTGCCAGCTGCTATTCATCACTGAGATTCCAGAAATTTCCACATACTGACAATCTCAGCAAGAGAAGTGAGAGGAAGGTTTAATTGTCCATATCTGACCTCAGACCACAAGATTTGACACCAGTGATGGCCCATCTGTCTCAATAAAGTTGCAATAGCAGAAGGCCTGCATCACCTGGAAAGGATCAAGAAGATTTTTATTGAGTTCATGTGGCTAAAGTAGTGATAATCAGTGCTTAATCAGGAGATAGATCAGGGAGGCAGGCTTCTACCAAAGAGGCAAAGAAAGTCTATTTTAGAAGTTTTCTGAGCTCACATACAGCATAGTAAAGGGAAACAAGATAAAGTTAGTTCCCTAAAAGCTGTCAGTAGAGTGAGACCTGGTGTTGAACTCAGTGAATGCTAATGTTATATTTATTAGAGTTACTCTGGACAAAGGCTTTAGGCATCCCCGGATGAGGACCTCAAACTGAAAATGAAATTTTAGCTCAGTGGAGGTCAATGAGTGTTTTTCCAATTTCTTCAGTAACACCAGGGGTTCATGTGAATGCTGGAAGCCCGTTGGTGATTGGACTGACTATTTCATGTTAATGTAAACTTTGAAATGAGTTCTTCTATGGATTACAGAAAATGAGAGGCTTTCACAGACAGACAAGCAGGCAGAAGCACATTCCAGCTGTAATATGTAACAGACAGAGCAATGCAATTGCATAAAAAACATAGTTAAAACTTCTGAAAGTTAGAGTTTTAAGAGAGAGGTTTTAAACTGATATAGGCTTCCCATTCTCGGAGAAAATACAGAGGGAGTGAAGCATCCAAATACCTCATAATCAGGTCTTAAGTGACTGTGCATCACTTGAGATCCACAGCTTTCACTGCCTCCAACGAGCTGGACTCTGGAGTTCAAGTTCCACTGAAGTAAATTGCAGGGGGACATATGACACTTTTGAAAATGGTTCTAGAGCTTCAGTGTCACTTAAGAATTTTTGGAAATACCAGTTGAGGCCTGATACCTTAAGTGTGTATGCTGGTTGCTGTTAATTGCATACAGCTATACTTCTCCCTCTTTCTTGAAACTTCAGAGAGTTGAATTCAAAGGAGGAAAAATGAATTTGACAAAAGCAGAGAGAGAAAACATCCGTGGGGCTTTTTGGCTAGAGGAAAACTCCTGGCTATGATTAAAGTTCTACATGAGCACTCAAAAGATACAGATTCAGTTCCAACCAGTACACAAGACTTCCTGCAAGACCAAACACAAACCTCTCAAAGCCAGGCTTTCAAATGTGTTTAGGCAGTTTAAGATGCATGCAAGGGCTATGTATACAAATATATTTATGCAGGCAGGATGTTTAACAGCACCTGTCTGTGTCCTTTGTGTTCTGTATCTGCAGGATTACAGATGTCATCCCTTCAGATCACAGCCAAATTCTACCTTCAGCCATATATACTCAACACTTCCATGTGAGTGAGTGAGAAGAGTGAGCTCATATCTAAGGACAGAACTTAGTCCCAAGTAGAATAGGAAAAAGGATTTGCTGCATGATAAAAATAGGTTGAGTGCTTTGTCACTTTTGATAAATGCCTCAAATGACATAGAATAGATTTGTGGTGGTGCTATTAAAATAGATGATATTTCCACTGAATAAACTGATTCCATGTCACAGGTAAGTACTGGCACTAAAAACGGGCCTCAGCACGGGTGGGTATCAGTGAACTAATCCTCATACTGATTCTCACTAAAAGCAGGGTGAGGTGATCGATCTGGTTTTGGATGTTTTCACCTATGCAAAATAAAATGAACTCAGACCCTCCACTAATTTAAGTTCATAACATCAATGGCCCCAGTGCAGACAGGGGCCTTGGTGGTAGCTCTGATTCGTTGCTGATACCTGCTAACTGCAGTAGTTAATTCATATTCTTTGCAATAGATAATGTGCCCCTTTACAGTTTTCCCCATCTACTTTTTTATTAGCAGAAGGCTAATAGTGTTATTATCAAATAGCACTAGAGGAACTGTATTTTATTGTAAATATAAGATGTCATGAGTCACACAAAAGCCACAAGACAGCTGACAAGAAACCAGTTGACTGCCCAAGATTAAAAGACTTCATCCTCTAACTCATTTTGAGTTTGAAAAGTCAGAAGTGGGTGATTATGTTTTCCAGCAGATACTGTTCTGGCACACGAGAAATATTTGTTGATCTGACCCTGGCTGGCAGACAGGCACTTTTGGGGTGTGTAGCACACAAAGAATACTTTCATTTTTTGGCATGGCATAGCATTGTTGAAATACCAAAGACCATGGCTAATTAAGTGGAGTGATGGAACAGAATGATTTGATGATAAGATTTAACTGGTATGAACATTCTCATAGACTGGTTATTGTATCTGTCTGTGGGGGCCAGACGTTCAGCTGCATTAAGCATTGCTCAACTGTAGCTGAAGGGGTAAAAGGGCGTAAGGGTGCCCTTTACTCCCTCTTAGTCCTGGAACTGCCCAGTAGCTGGGGCTCAGGGTGCAATTTAGGGTAGACTGCACCAACCTGCTGCGGCCCTAGCCTCCTGTCCAGGAACGGACAATCACGGCAGCCAGTGGGACGAGCTGCTCGCTGCTCTGCACAGCAGATCCGCTCTGCCCAGCGGCCACGCTGTGCAGGCTGCTCTGCTCGGGCCGCGTCCACCCAACAGGCGCAGCGCAGAGCAGAGTCACACCATTAACTGCGTAAACGCTACTGCTCTCAGCTGGTTGTCCTGATACCTTAATAATAAAGTTGACAGTCTTCATTTGCTCAATGGGAAACATTGTTTGGACAAGCCATTTGGAATTTGGGAGAATGACACATGCTTCAGAGCTCTGAATACTCTCCACTGGTACTTCTATGGAACTTCCTACAAGTCTCCTACTTGGGGCTCCAGCATTACCAGGTTAAGACAGTTTGTGGTCTCCAGGGATACAAACAAAGTCTATTTATGTACTGCCAAAATCACTGACCAAATCCATGGGGCAAGAGTTAGGCCTGCACTGGTGAAGTAATAATGCCAGGGAAAAGGGCTTGCATATCAAATTGCTTTTCCTTGGACACGGATGATCCCAGCATTCTGTGAAAGGCCACTTCCATCTGCCAGGACACATGGCCAACATTGCACAGACAAACGTGCCAGGAGCCCTCCTAGAAGAGCCCGACGGATTTCTGTCACCAGGACACACATTATTTGTGAGCAGCACAGGTAAGGCAATATGGTACACAGAAAAGTATCTCAGGCTTCAGGATCACTCTTAGTAGAAACTGTCACAGTTCCAAATCTGGCCTTTGATTTTCTGCCACACAAGTTTAGGCATAAATAGCTAAGTCCTAAAATGCTGTTTTATAAATAAACAACTTGTATTTGGCTCTACTGTAAAGTGGTCTATATAATAATCAAAAAAGTCATTAGATTATAGTAACAGGCATTTGATCTCAACACCATACATCATTTCAGCATCAGAACTATCTCTATCGACCTATTAGTTAACAAATCATATTATCGCTGGCTGTTTTTTTCACTTATACAGTAAGACTTCAATAGTCCCCCTTGAAGAGTCAAGGCAATTGATTTCCTGAAAGATTTTGCTTATCTATGTTATGCCATTATTTCTCTACAGTTCTCTCTATCTGTAGAGGAGTAAAGGAGTCAGTAAGGCCGTTCTCTTCCTTGATGTGCCCTCAAGGAAAGTAAGCTTGCTGGTGGCTAGTTCTTGCTGCAAAAGAAATGAATGAATCTGCTCCATCAATTCCTGGGGAGAAAGGGCCATGAACTGACAGGTAGCACACTGAAGCAGGTGGGAAAGTGTCCCTCTGCTCAAAGAATTGTCTTTTTTCTCTCTTTGCTAATGCCTATAATTGGCAAGTTTCTTGAAGGCTTTTAGCACTGTATAATCTCTGGCCTGTTCTCATCATTTCTCAGATTGCTCTAAGATCACAACTAGGGAGACCATTGTGTTTCACAGTGTTTTCTGACATTAAATACTTATTCATGTGACAAATAATTTTTTAGTTGAAGACAATGCAGTTAGTTTAGCTGTTACACAGACATTACTGTTCTTCAAGAGCGCTGCTTGCCACCCGGCTATACTACAATACCATTCAAGGACAGCAGCAGCCTCTTTTGACCCTGGCATATTCAGTGAGGGTGTTGGCTCATCAACCAGTTGTCTTCTCAGAATAAATATGCGTGGAGTCAGGAAATGCAGGACTGCAGCTGCTCTTCAGCAAATTCTCCATGTAAAAATAAATGACAAAAATCACAGTAGCAGCAGCCTATGTTGACTTGCTGCTAATTTAGTGCTATTAGGCACATAAAAGGACATATTTACCAGTGCTGCTCTTCTGGCCCGTCAGCTCACTTCATGCAGCTATTATAGATATGCTGCTACATGCCTCCTCCCCTCTCATGTAAGATTGATTTTACAGAGGACTTAAGATTCCCAAATGCGCTAATTGCAGAGAATAAAACCCCAGCCCTTCTGCTGACAAAACACTAGCAAGACACAGAACCCATCTGGGCAGGGTTTTAAAAAAAAAAAAAGTCTAGACTTGCTTGCATTAATTCATTTTAGAGATGGCTGCAGAAAAAGGGCAAGAGAATTTGTTCTGTCCAGCTGAGCCCATGTGAGACAGACCTTCATTAACCGTGTCTCAGGCTCGTGCTGCAGAGAGTGCGGTGTGGCAGCTAGAAGTAAGCGCAAGGTAGCAGGATGTTCAGCCAGCTGATGGGGACACTCTAAACAGTTGTCCTCTGCCAGCAGAATTCAGCCAAGCTCTCTCAAAAAAAGTTTCAGGTATTTATATATTAAGAATAGTTGAAAGACAGGTCTTACAGTCTTACATCTTCCATATGTGTATTTTTAAAACAGAAGTATTTCCCCACTATGATTAGTTTAAAAGATTTATGTTTTATTTATGCCAGTGAAGGGGTAGTTACTACTACAGAGTTACTTAATGGCTGAACTCTGCTAACAAAAACATTCAGAATTTATAGGATGGTGAATAGTCAGAAGGAAGCACCTCTAGTGATTTCAGTAGTGTTATTCTTAATATACACTATGGTAAATGAGACAAAAATCAGATCTGCAGACAGATCTTCCCCATATAGTGGTGCCTGAAATATGTCTGTCTTGCTATTTCTCAACACAGAAAAAAAACCTAGACAAAATATTAGAAATACAACTCATAAGTGTGATGACAATTATTTGGTAGTGTATACAGTGCAATCCAGTCAGATAGCATCATCAAATGTAAGACAGAAAAGCTTTCTGTGAGTTCTTACCTATCCCACATGAAGGCTGTTGCTGACTGCAGAATATAGTTGGCAAAGACACCTCACAGGCTGGTTTCTGAGGATCAGTTCTTTGGGTGCTCTGTTTGTCATACAGTGGAGTATAACGATGCACACAGGACTCTCCAGCAGGCGACAAATGTTGCTTTAAAATCAGAAGGAAAGGTGCAGATATGTGGTATCTAGGCCTAGCAGATTGGCTTGCACAGATCATTTCAAATTTAAATATTAATTCTGAATTGCTCTAATGTTAATGGGCTCATTCAGATGTTTAGCATGTTTTCCTATTTGTATTTCATGCCACATATATATCTACCATATTAACTGAAAAGATTCATACCTGTTTTTTCTTGGTGTCTTTTGTTTCCACATAGTATATTGACACACTTAGGAACCTTAATTTGGAAATAACCGATGCTGCATATTGTGGTTGGGGATTATTGCCACTCTGGTGGATGTGAGTAGTGTTTATTTGGGAGAGATATATAGTCTCTGCTGACAGCTCTTGTGCACAGTTCTGGCATGTCAGTATTAAATATCCTAAAAGTATTTGGGCTGAAAGACAAAAGAAGACACCGAAGAAATCATAGCATCCATACATGGACTCTACTCTTTGTTAACAGTTAAATATACTTTTACCAAGCAAAAGAAGAAATATATCTGATAAGAACTTAGTAGGGCATATATGATATTTTTACTGTTGTGATTCAAGAATTTGGTTTTAGTGCAGTTATTTTGGTATGATCTGTGTACAAGTCTCAGCAAACTCCAAATATTAGATTCAGTTCTCATTCACAGTAATTCTCCAGAGTCATACTAGAGAAATCAAGGTCAGATTGTATAAAACTGGACAATGAAAGAATTAATGTCTTGGTTTTGTACCTTTTAAATTAGGATTAGGACTCATTCATATCTAGTGCTTTATCCAGAGTAAACAAAATACATTCAGATTCTTGGGCTGGGTTGCTGATATTCAGGATTTTCAACCAATGTACACTATTTTATTTCTTTTTTTTTTTTAATTCTGAATTTTTGATCTAGACATTGTGCCACTACATGTCAAGTTATAATGACTTGCTAATAGTTAATTTTGAAGTTTTCAACTGTTATTTCATCAGTTGCTTTGGATGCTGATGAGCTCAGGTCTTTACTGCCTAAGCAAACACTTTTTTTTCTGATTCTGCTTGTCAGTTGTTTTCTATCAACTTTCCAAGTCACATTTCACAGCATCCCTCCATTGACTCTCTGTTACTCTTCCTAAATACTCTCTTCCTAGTCTTCTATTGCTTCTTCTTCTTTATCACTCCTATAGTGACATCTCCAATCATATTATTTATACCACAGTAATACGCATTTAACATCCACTTTTCCATCTTTTTCTCCAGAATCTATGCTTTCGCTCCTAACTTCATCTGTTTTGCAACAGAAGCCAACTAGCAACAATGAAATATGCAAGGTACAAAAGGAAATAGCTCTCTTACAAAATACCCAGGTAATTAAATCATTTCAAGGAAGTAGTGCACTTTTACTACAGTGACAAACAATAAATACAACTGAAACTTAATTATACAGTTAATGTTTAAACAAAGTAATGCTTTCCATCAAGGTCAAATGCACTTATTTCTGATAAGAAGGGAAAAGCGTTATGTATTCTTTATCTTGAAGCCACGGACAATAAATAAACTTCACATACCAACATGTAAGTTATTGTCACAGAATATTAAACTGACAGAGTGCCATTAAAAAGTTGTGTTGTTGAGTTTCCAACAGTATTTTACTGAAATATCAGAGTCTTATCACTCTGCCTGGTGGACTCTCACATTAATTGGCCTCTATGTTAGCTTGCAGACAAACACACAGTGTCTTTCATCTAAACTCTCATCCAGCTCTCACTGAAGTAAAGTATTCCTTTGCATTTCAGGGAAGAGTGGGATCAGCAATCTGAAAGTTTCCAAAATGGTTTTACACTACATACCAATTCTACCTATGCATAAGGGTTTTATTGGACTCCACAAAGGTCACAACTTTTCCATTAGTAATTTTCTCACATACTGCTATAGTGGTTCGTGTCAATTCAAGATTGTTTAGGCATTTCTGTTTATAGGTAAGTCATGCTTCTGAATATTACATTTAGTAAATGTTTTACATGCAATATTCGCAAATGTTTATTTAGGATCTCAGAAACAGAGTGCGGATAGCACACCCCAATCACTCAACCAAACCAGCTATTACAGGCAATTCTGACATACGATCCCACTTATGTATTCATAAACTCTGTCTTAATACTATGGCAGTTTTGCCCATTACTATTCTGGTTCTACCAGATGTTCTCTGCTCAGAGAATCAGAAACCTCCTGTGTCAATAAAGACCGGGTCATTCTTATTTAAGTATAGTCCTTAAGATAAGACTGGTTCTTCTCTCTGCTGGGAATTTGAGTGCTTACCCTAAAATATAAACAGAAATAGCTAAGAAATTCTCCAATTTCCTTTTTTTGTGAGGAGGAATAGGTTTAAAAAAGACAGATTCTTTCTGTCTCCTCTCACAAATTAGGCTGTCCAGACCCATGATTATTGTACTCACCCCATCTGAACCTGCTCCAATTCAATTTTTTGAACATCTTGTACATTCCCGACTGCCAGAACTGTACACACTGAAATGGCATTAGATTCTCTCTCTTCTGAGAATACCTCACACAGTGCTCCATATGACTGGATACTTCTGTTACTATAGTCTTTCAGGTCATTCACTGACCTGTTGATCAAAGCATGTGATGTCTCTTAAGTAAGCACATTTCTACAACTCTCTACACGGTGTCTCTTAAGTAAGCACGTTTCCTCTTTTTCTCAGTGTTATTAATGCTGAACACGCACACACGTGTGCACATGCACATAAACATATGCCCGCATCTGTGTATGCGCGTGGGTGTGTGCACGGGCGCAGTAGCACCGAGGCTGAGGGACTCCTCAAAGGTCACTTTCCAGTGCAGCTCACCATCTCTGACTGCTCCTCAGCTCTTTGCCCATTTTCCAGTTCTTGAACCAAGGCCTATCTTCTTTGGTTTTACTTCTGTGTAACCTTCCTATATTACCCAGGGATTACCATATCAGTTGCTTGTAAATTGAGGTTCATTAACACTAACAGATTTAACACTATCAGATTTTCCTTATCTAGAAAATCAGATATATGAATAAAATTAAAAGGTGCTCTGGGGTACAGTCTATTTGAGTAATTCCAATGTAATGGTTATTCTATTTTCCATTTGTTCTAAGGTCTTAAATAAAGTAATAACAAAGTCTTATAAACGTCTGAAATCATCGCAATAATTGTGAAACTCCTAAAATCATTAAACTGACAGACATTAAGCTGGAGGCTACAACACAAATGACCTTTTTACTGGAATGTAAACATTTTCATACCAAGAATTCTACACTTACATTTCAGGAATTAATTTTTTTTTATGCATGTTCTATCACTGAAGATAATCTCTTGGCTCCTAAAATCTCAAAAAATCACCCAAAATTTCTGCATTATTCATACTTCTCCTGTTGCTATACCTTCCCACACAGCTTCCATACAACTTACATGTATGTATCTAATTTTGTTAAAAATAAGCCATCGTATTCTCATGACCTTGATACTGGGAGTATTTTTAGCTCTTCTATTTTCTGTTCACTTCTCATTTAACTGCAGACTAGACAAGGTAAAGCAGGAGGTTTGGCACAGTATTATTATTTTTCTTAATTGCATAATAACCTGGAGATAACACAGGTATTCCCACTGTTATCTTCATAGAGAAGGAAAAGAGCTAGAACACGCTGAGCACAAATGAGCTGACCATTCTTGGGGTTCACAGTCCTTCACTCCATTAGTTTTTATCTAGCTCTGTCTAGCTCTTTCCCCCCACCAATTCTGAATGCACACAGAAATCTCCACAGAGCAATGTGTGTAGTGAACACGACACCATAACTGTGGCTATGCAAAGACCACAAGCTGTTCCTAGATACAGGACTGGACTCTGAGGTCTGGTTCAGAGACAAGATTGTTCTGCCCTACTTTGTTGACTACCTCCTCTCCATAGTAAATCACTAGGAATGCAGTGATGACTTCTGGGGAAGGTAGAGGTAATGAAGTGCCAGAACCCTGGTCAATAATCTGCTCACTGATTTCCACCAGATGTTTTCGCTTTTCTGTCTGATACTCATCTTACTGTCTGTGTGCTAAAGCACAGTTTATAATGAAGTAATCTTATAACTACAGCTGTACATGAACACGAAGGAATGCCAAAGGGATGAAGCTTTTATGCCAGTTTTGAGCCCTCAAGCTCAGTGACAATCTCTTCAGGCTCTTCCAATATCTCCATATCGCAGAAGCTTCGGTGTCTCCAGAGGATGCAGGGCTCATCTGTGGACACTACAGGCGAGGACCGGGAATTTAACAGGCCCATGTTTTCATTACAAAGTTAACTCCTCTCTCAGTATTAGACATGGGAGGCAGGATCTCAGGGGATCTAAGGAGGATTATTCTGCAAGATTTAACGTGACTTGGACTCAAATTCTTCTACTATAAGGTCCTAAATATTTTCAACTAAAGTTAGTAATATCATTGTAGTAAAAACATGAAAGTGAAGAAGGAATAAAACATACATTCCTATACTTTCCTAGGAAAGCTTTCCTAGCCAAAGTTCCTAGATGTAGTTGATTACCACGAAATGGGTAGTGTTATTAACATTTATATTTCTTCAGGAATGTCAGAAGAGGTAAGACCTGTGGCACACAGAAACACACATAAAAGGGCTTATGAAAACGTAACTTGGGAAAGCAATGAGGGAGGCAGGAGCTTAGCTTTTAATCCTGTACTGAAAGATTTGCTAATGGAAAAAAAAAATCTTACTTCCTAAGAGTAATTCTGTATAATGTCTCCATCCTTTGGATTTTGAAAGTTCTTTGAAATTGCCTTTATCCAGTATGTGAGTAGTTAAATAACAAACAAACAAAAATAAAAAGGAGAGCGAGAAATAAAGAAAAAAAGGCACAAAATAGTCGGTATGATGGACGAAATCCCTTTGAGAAAGATAGCCAAGGCATCTCGATGACAGGCTCAATAATGATGCTCTTTATTTGGACCTCAGCTCTTATGTGAATTTTAAGATCTATGGGATAAACATTTTATTTTCTGTTCTGTGTCTACAAACTCCCTAATGTAATGTGACCCAGATCAAAATATCCTCTCCTCTCCTCTTTACTCTTCTCCTCTCCCTCGCATAGGCTGTTGGTTTATATCCCCACTCTTACTCCAGGCTGAAACACGTGGGCAATTAGGAAATTAGTTAAAAAGGAAGAATCTGACCTCAAGTACAAAGTTTCTATAGATAAGCCCAATCTCCAAATCATTATCACAGACAGATTTAACCACGGCATGAAACATGATTCTCCCCATTATCCTTTTGGAGGCTACTCATCCTGTTCCTAGAAAAATGCAGACCATACTTCTTTCAGAGTCGTTATTTAGTCCTGAGAAATAGATTTGTCTGAAAAGGAATAAGATTAAGTTCACAGCTCACCTGCAGAAAAAAAAAAGGACTTTATTGGTAGATTTTCTCAGCACAGACAAGGCCACAAGTTCTAACTTTTATATCCACTTCTTCCCACAAAGACATTCTGAAGAGAAACAAGCACACACCAGCTACACTAGAAGGGCTGTTAAATTCTTTGCAGATTTAGAATTGCAGCATTTGTGTAAGTGTTCACTGTGTTCACATTCAACATTAAAGCGCCAGAGGAAAAACTATGCAATGTAGCTCTGCCAGGAATTAAAAAAAAAATAGTAAGCTTGGTATCTTGTGGAAGGATTTAATCATTCTGGTTTCCTGAAAGAAAGGCAGAGGGTAACAAGGTGGGACACTGGGTTTCCAGTTGTTGGTTAGCAAGCCAATTGCCTTGGAGAGGATTGCAGGCTCTGCTCAAAGCTTTTGTGGGGACTCTGGGGAAGAGGGAGGTGGTGCTCATTAGGGAAGGATAATTAAGTTTGGGGCCCTAGTGAGTCTGTGTCTATTTACTGTAAAGCAAGTTGGAGAAGAAATACTCCTTGTTCAAGTAATTTTATTTTCCTGTATTAAACTCACTTGACCCTAACCTTAAACTAATTTAAACTGGTTGGTCAGTTCTGAAAATCAGTTTTCCTATTGTTGTACACCCTTATCTTTTTTAATACTGTAATACTCTTTGTAATGAGAGAGAAGAACAATTTGAGCAGATGCAAACCCACTAAATGCCTATAGAAAAAAGTCACAAGCTTTATGGAAAAGCTTTCAGACGGAAGGAAACTAACTCTGATCAATAAGTGACAGTTTCATTACTCTGAAATGGCTACAAAAACTGCCTCTTTCATTTGAATCATGGCAAAATTTCCTTGCTTAAATCACCTCTTGTAGAACAGACCAGTCCAGGACTCCCATTTACCGCTCCCAAATTATAATTGTAGCATGTGCTCTGCCATGATGATGCCCATGCCAGCATTTTCCTAATGGACTGGTTATTCTAAATGTTGGCAATTTGGCCATTACAATTTGCCCTCTTTAGAGTGTGTTCTCCTAAGCCTCAGTTTGCAAGAACAGCAGTGTGCACCCTGCCCTCAATGAGGAGGATCAGATGTACTGAGCCAACAAAGCTGCTTTGCCTTAGAATTTTCTTACTTGAGGAAGACTAATGTGAAAATAAAATCATAATAAATATTCCTATGCAAGAAAAGATTTTAAAGTGGAAGAGTATGTTGGGATTGATGAGCACAACCCGATCTCTACCTCTGGCTTCTATTTTTCAACTCATGTTTCTTTTATTAGGCTAGACAGGCACTTTCTCTTTTCTGCATGCCTGGGTAATGCAATCCCCAGTGGTATTACGCTGTCAGGGAATATCACCCCCAAGTATCCACTCGAGTGTAGCTGTTGAGACCGGACTTCTGATAGAGACTGTAACCACAGCACAGGCAGAAGCCCAAGACATTAGTGATCGCTATCAACTAAAGCAGAAATAGCTAGAGGAGATGAAAGAGGGGGGAAACTATAAGGCATTATGCAGGAAGCTGCATCAGTGGTGGAAGCCTGAAATAAAATGGAAAGACAAATCCCAGAGAGACAGTAGAGAGCTGCAAAGGTTTCTGGGAGTTTACAGTAGACTATAAAACTCTAGCTGACCTCAGACTCAAGGGAGCTAAAAAAAGACTGGTGAGAAGGAAATGTCTTAGAATTGGCCACGAGGATATGAAAGCTCAAACTGGAAGTAACAAAGGACTGAAAAAATGGAAAGGAGCTCAGCGTAGAACAGTCTGTATTTCAGAGTTATTTCCCTTTTTAGGAAATGTAGTAAGACACTTAATCTGATATCCAGGTCTCTAACACTGATTTAGGAGATTATTGATGTGATTTGGAGGGCAATCTTTTATATATTCACATCCACTATACATTATATATGCCTCATTCTCTCTAAGGAACAACATAAGAGTTGTAACTGCATAACCTGTCCCATTGTATCTAGGCTGTGACTGCGTACACAAATGCTTCTGAATTGCTAGTCACAATTTTGTGTTTGTTAGACAAACTCAAGGTGTGACTTATGATTTTCTGGATCTTCTTGCTGCAGAAAAGAGACAGGCCTAAGCACACTTCATTTTTTTGTGATTTTTTTTCTATATTTTGAGAAAAGAGATCTACTAAGGAATAGGAATGGTCTGCTACGTTGTAAAGGACTGAAGAAGTAGGAATCGGAAGGAGTGGGCTATACCCAGGAGATAAGACTGTGCACGCTTAGAAGAAATGCTCGAAGGAAACAAAGTACCTTATAAATGCATGAATTACAATTCAGTTACGAATGCCAAAAGGCAGAGCAGAGAGAAAGGAGCATTGGCTGTTGACTTTCCCTGGAGGAAATGAAGATCAGAGAAATACAAGGTTCACAGGGTACTGCATGATTTCTCATCAACAAGCTCTTTACTGGATCACAGCAGAGAGCTGGATAAAGGAGCAGGTCATGACCAACCGCATTTATTCATATGGGTAAGTGACTATAAGGGACACAGAAGAAACAGAGGAGAATTGGAAGAGAAAAGCACTGCTTCTATTTCTAGCTCAGGCATTGACTTGGATAACCTTCAGAACCCACTTCCGCAGAGCAAATAGAGAATCTTTTTCTCATATTTTGTGCAGCAATTGTGCATGATGTATATTTGGTGTACAGAGTGTATTGATATTGTATTAAGGATGACCTCTGGCAGGAACAGATGCCACATACTGTCCCAAGTGTTGTGTTAGCGGCACATTTTAAAGGATTTCTAGAACTGTTTAAGATGTTTCAATTTTTTAAGTTGCTCCTCTTGAAATCCCAAGTTGTCATAGCATCGTATGTCCAAATATATAGGTCTTGGGTGAAGGAAAATGGTAACTAAGAAACAGAAATCTGAAATTTCACTTTGGACTAAGAATAAGCATCTCTCTGACAGACAGATGGAACACAGCTCAGATGTTCAAAACAGGAAAAAAAGATGTTTGAGGAAAAACAAATTAATGGGAAAGTGAAAATGAAGCAGTTAGTCGGTAGGCTCTCACTGAAACCACCATTACTTATAAAAGAATTGTAATATACAGAAAAATAACCGGGTAGTCCCTGAACACTGAGCAGCAAGTATCAAGATAAAATCAACATAAAATATATATTGACACTATGGGTGGCAGCATAAGAGAAGTATGCTTAAGAAGATGTTTGCCTATTTTTTCAAATAGCAAGGGATTTTTACTTTCT
>JAWLRI010000586.1:667735-681921 GCA_034781795.1 Crypturellus tataupa
TGGGTGGCAGCATAAGAGAAGTATGCTTAAGAAGATGTTTGCCTATTTTTTCAAATAGCAAGGGATTTTTACTTTCTTAAGCACTTGCTTCATCACATTATTTTAGTGGTTGCCTCAGGTTATTTACTAATAGGTCCTTGAGATTTTTTTTTTATAGCTTTGGCTCTTGGATCTGTGGTTATTTTGTCTAAACAAAAGCATATTTTAAAAATTGTGAGGGTACTTGTCCTCATTTCTTCTGTTTGATACACTGGAGTTTTCTGATGCAAAATAATGTACAGCTGACATCTTAAATGCTTTTAACTTCCAGTGAATAGGAGCATTTCTGTCTGCCTCCTACTCTCCAGAAGTTAATGCTTCCTTATACTGCAGTAGCAACAGGGAACCAAACTCTGTTTTCTTTTTTTTTGCTTCCACTTTGCAGTGATGGGAGCAAAGACAGATAGCACATTATTATTAAGGGTTTTTAGAACTGACACATCACAACATTTTCAACAAGCTGGCTCTCGGTCTGGATTCTTTGTCTTCTTGAGACTGCTTGAGTATGTTATCTTAGGGACTTGCTAAGCAAAACAATGTATCCAAGACTCTCCCTTAGGACTGAAGAGGAGTTGGATTTCTGTTGTGATTTGCTTCAAGGCAAGCCTGTCTTGAGCATATTAAATCATTTTCATTACTGCAACCATATCATACAGCTTTTAGTATTTCCGTTTTCCCACTGACAGCTTTAAAAGAAATATAAATAAGTAGTAGCCATTGCTTAAAAAAAAAGTGGGGGAAGGGTACATAAAACAATTCCTGTGTGGTTCCATTCTGTATGTACATTGTGCACACTGTATGAACACTAGCTAAAAAAGCATAAAACCAACCAGTAAGTGAAAAGTGCTACTGGGAGGTAAACAGATGTTATTTAGTAGATACGTAGCTGATTTGCTACAGGGTTTTATGTTTGCTTGTTCTCATTAATCTGTTGCTATTAGGATGAAGGGGATGATGTGTACGACTTATTAGAGGGAACTGGTTGGAGCTGAGGGGAAGAAAAATGTCTCAGGTAGAAATGGAAAATAATATTTTTCCCTGCTTGCAGATATGAAAGGGGTTTTACAGGTCTGTGGCAGAATTCTTCTCCTTCAATTTAACCCAACACTATTTTTAAAGCTGCACTCTATGTGATTAATTAGCCTTTACATCAGACACTAAAATAGTTCCCAGTGACCACTTATATCACAGACAGTCTGAAAGGTTAAAAGCAGTCACTGCCACCCATCCTGCACATGCATACAGAACACTTAGCTGATACACTTCAGTGTTAAGAAGGTGGAAGGTACAAAATGCACACTGTAGATTTTATTCATCATGATCTGCTCTGCTCTCCTGGCTGAAAAGTTGCAAACATTTCTCATAAGTGGACATGCAGTCTCATTATCTTCAGGATAATTTACTTAGTTCATTCAGAAAATTGGTGTTTTAAAGGCATCTTGTCTAATGTGTAAAGGTCCCTTTTTATAGATGGAATGACTAGGAACAAATCATTTAGTTTATCTTTGCCTTAGTTTCCACATGCCTGGCAAATCACACTTCCCAGTCTTGATAAAGTGGTTTGTGACTGGAAGTTGAATGGCATTAAGCATAACTATTGATCTGATGCTCCTAGGCAAGAAAGATTCGGGAGGCCATTTACCAGTGAAAGCAGCACAGGCTCATCACAGCTCAGCAAACGCAAAGAGCCAAGAGTCTGGAGTTACCAATAAAGATATTTGCAGCTTCCACACCAGGTTAAAGTCACAATGTTAGCAAAAGAATGAATACAGAAAATATATCCTTCATCAGCAATAATGAATTTCACAGTTCTTCCAATACTTGAAGCAGTGGAATATTGGAATTCAGTGAGTTTAATGGACTTTGCTTCAGACAGAAGTGTTGTTACAAACACGAGTATCTGGGAAACAAGTGAAAGCATAATCTTTAAATCTCCCTATGCCTACCACTCACTTTTAAAATGATAGAAATAATTTCTTCCTTCCCACAGGCACATTACTGACTGCTAGATTATACTGCCTGCATAATGAATTCAAGTAATCAGCATTATGGTATTCAGGCTATGGCTTAACTGTGATAAACAGTGCCTAAATCCTATTCATCTTGGTATATCGCTCATTCTTTTGAGTACACATTACTATTTAGTCATCATTTTGGTTTGAAAGTGTCAGCAAACTTAGATAACTGCACAGGTTTTCTCTCTGTTATACAGTGAGTTGTTAATGGGTTTTAACTTGATCTGCAGATTTTTTTGTCTGCATATTTCCTGACTGCCGACACAGCCATTTTCTGTCACAGACCTTCCCTTACCTATATACACACACCACAAGCCACGCGTATTTTCCAGTTTGCTACTAAGATTTTGTTGAGCCGTGCATGAGTTGCACAGTGTAGCAGGGTATGCCACGGGAAGTTTTTGAGGCTAGCTGTGTCTATAACAGGAGGGGAAAAAACACAGGAACACACCAGCAATAGATGATGTTAATGATGAGACTTGCAGCAAGTATCAAATGTCCCCAGATAAGACTGTAACAGCTGAAATGCCATTCTGACCTCTCCTTTCATGCTCACCAAAACCTAATTTTCCAGTGATACCACTGCCTGAAGCTCCAAACAACTTCAGGTAAAGTTCTGCATGTTCTTTTTTTTTTTTTTTTAAATGAAATTCCTGCTCTATTTACTATCCCTGTCTCTGCTGGAATTTGTACTGTTTTTTTTCTATCAACACTTCCCAGCACTGACTATATTCATTTATCTCTGCTCCTACTCCTTGGGGAGCAACTTCACAGCTACGGCTGAGTAACTGCTTTTTTTGCTTGGGATAACAGTGTCTGACGTTTTTATGTGATGAACTTCATGAAAGAAAGATTAGGCTTTTATAATATTTCTGAAGTCATAATGATACTTATTTTAGCAGAAAAAAATACAATCACCAAAAAAATAAAGAAAAAAAAGAACTTAAGTGTCTTTATCTTATCTACAACTTCTCTAACCCTGCTCCATTACTAATGCATTTCCTTGCTTACTAGTGTTCTTCCAGTCGCATGACCAATTCCTGTTCTCCCTGGAGTCGATGGCAGAATTCCAGTGGAACATAAGCTCGTGCCTTCCAGGACAGGACTTGTGTCTCTCCTTTGTTTATTTTGTTATCTCCCTGCCAAATACAAGAGAATGCCAAGCGAGCTTTCAGCTAAAAGAGAAACTTGGGCATCCTGTGTACATTTGATTCAATCTGGTTTAGTGTGGTAAGCACATCAGAAAATGAGAGAAAATAATGAGTCCTATGTAGGCCTAAACGGCCATCCATCTCCTCTTTCTGGAATAACAGCCTAGATACCAGGGCATGGTTATGATATAAAACTGCTTCCTGCGAAAGATACTTAGAATCTGGGGTATGGTCCACAATCAAGAACAAGTCATTTCAGCAACTGAAGGAGAAAATGTTACAAGACATGACTATTTCTAAAACTGAGAAATAAAGAGCTTTAGTTAAAAACAAAAAGGTGTTTGCTCTGTACAGGCAGAAAAGCCCATCGTACTTTTTCAGAGTAGATGTTGTCTTTAATGGTACTGGCCAAGCCTCTCGTATTCCTCCACTAATGTTTCTAGTTCTCAGTGCTGCTGTCTGCTCATCCAAACGTGCTTCCATTTCATACCAGATTTATGAAATGAATCGTAAAATAAGATATTTACCTGTGTTTATATTTCTATTTATGTATTTAAACTACTATAGTAAATTTCCTAATTGCAGAAGCTAACAGCTAATTGCAGAAGCTAACAGCTAATTGCAGCTAATTGCAGAACTAACATGTTCATAATTACTTATACCCTTCCTGTTAAGACTTAAATGTGAATAGAATTTTGACTGGTAAAACCTTTTCATTCATTTTACAGCCCGCGCAATAGACTGCTTTAACCAAAACCATGCTTGCTACTTCTTTGAACCTCCGCTGCAGTATTTATTATTCAGTTATGATAATGTCAGTATTAATATTAAATGAACTGAGAGAAGAGTAGTTATTTTAAGTCTGTACAATGTATTCCAGTTTTGATGCAGAATACTACCTTCTAGTTCTGAGGATTAGATAAATAATGCTTTGCCAGAGCTTAGAAGAATGAGCAGTACTACATAAATTCCAATGTATTCCAATGTTTTATACAGTATTTACTACTGTATAAAACTTTTTTTTTCAATTCCAATAAACAACAATTTCCCCTCAACCTTCTTGCATTACAAGTCAATATTCCCTTCAAATTAGAGTACTTTCCAGCTGGTAGTAGTAGGTAGCTATGCATTAATCAGTAAGCTCTCTTGACTAATCCACTTCATTCTGTCTAGTAAGAGGATTCCGCAGCAAACATGCATACAGTTTTCTAAGAATAAAGAATGCAGAGAAAGGCGGCTCCAAAGGATGTCAGGGAAATAGAAAGTGACAGATTGGTGCCATGTAGGAGAAAGTATGGCAGCAAATACCAGCACCTTTCTTTCCATAAAAAGGCTGAAGAATGAGTAGGTATAACATAACATTTGTATCATTCTTCATCATGACACTGTAAGCATTGACAGTAAATAGTATAATAGAAGATTATATCATCCCTGAGGTGGCAGAATTCTCTCATTTTATGTTCACTCCTTTGTAGAGATTTAAATATTTATTCTTTAATTACAGCAGTACGAATACTACTGCTACTATTGTACCATTAACATGACTGATCAGTATTTTCACTGATTACTTTATCTTACTTAAGATAACATACACAGTTCTTTTACAGAACTCTTCACACCTTAAAACTGTAAATATTTGAAAATTTCTGGCCATCTAGAAGTTAAGCTTCAATTTTAATTAACAACTCAGGTTTTAGCTCTTAATGATGAGAAAAAAAAAGAGAAATATATTGACTTTTACCTGATTTTCGAATGTGCTGAGAATCCCCTGAGCACACAGACAGTGACCGGACTTCTACTTGTTCCTCATACTTCAGAAGCTTCAGGCCTCGTTTCAATAAGAATTAACACAAGACAAACTTGTGTACCGTTCTTATTTGCTCTAGGAACAATTTCCCACAGCTGTCCACAAGAACAGGAGAAGAGAATTCCATGTTATAGCTGTCTGGTAGCTTTAAAATCCTTAAAACTCAGTTTCTAACACTCATGAGAAGTGAGGCTTTCAACAGGTCCAACTCTCAGAGCACTGAATACTGGCTTTTTTACTCCCATTGGGTATGAACTCTTATTCAGACATGGGGATAGAGTGAGAGTGCTTTCAAAACTTGCTCTTGTTAGATCTTATTTATAAATAAGTAAATAAATAAATAAATAAAAATGGCTTTCACAGTTATAACTGAATGATATTAGTAAGTAGTAGGCAAGGAAAACAGTTTCATTTTATTCTTGATGCCTAATTAATCAACTGTTCTTGCTTTTTACCTACCATAGGAATTCTTTGGCTCCTCAAAATCTGTGCTGTTTTCTTTAAATCTAGAGATATTGCTCTGATGTTCTCCATATACTGTATTTCCACAAATTGGATAATTTTAGATATATGACGTGTTAATACAGTCTGAGAGTTAAAAAAATGAAAATATTAATGCTATACAGGTAAAGCATGACAACACTTCATTATCTGGAAGTGTCGATTAATAGACGTAACAGGGTTTTCTGATTGACTTTGCAACATGTAATGTTGCAGAGGGCAACACAACAACGTGTGATTTACAGTATGGAAAAAATTTTCAAAGTGACTAAATTCTACAGAGGGCACAAATCTTCCGAAACATGAAGGTGTCTTACGCAGGCCCTTCCATCCCTCAGATGAGCCCTTAATCTCTGAATTTGATAGCAGTGTGCAGTCTCACTAACCTTCGCAGGAAGCTGACAGGCGCAGTTGCCACTACCTCCTGCCATGCCACAGGCTCACTATTAAGCCCTGACCTGCTCCGGCTGCAGGACTGCATCCTGCCTAGATCTGAAGGATCTTTCAGACAAGGAACAGTAGTTACTTTGAATAGTCTTGGAAAAAGTCATCCAAGTTATAAAAAACAAACTGATATCTGTTCTTCCATAATAGCCCTTTTAGGACAGCAACAAAAACACACTGTCTTCTACACTACTTTTTTTAAACAAGCTTTTGACAACACCGTCTCCTATCAGCTACTTATAAGCTTCCATCTATTCTGTTTCTTGCAGCCAGCACAGGCCCCCATTTTGTGCGCAGCCTATCCCTAAGGAAAGTGCAGATTATTCTCTTGCTGCTGTTGTCCACCTGGGCAAAAGACCTACACGTTTGTACATACCCACGAGCAAGGCAGGTGCCACCACATGTAAAACACTGAACACCTCCCAGTGTGTGAAACAAGTTACTTCTCAAGCTGCCTATGTGCCTGGATGAATACTGCATCCCACTTGTACTGAAGGCACCTACATGAATAGAACATGTCTATGTGATGACAGAAGGAAAAAAAATGTTAGTATATCTTTGATTTCAATGTATTTTAAAGGGCCTAAATATCAGGGATCACTTAGATAAAGGCTGTGGCCTTTTGGCTATCCATCAGGATGCCAGCACCACTTCATATGTCAAGCATTTGTCAATCATCTTGATAACAGAGGGTGTTTGATCTCACTAATCTGCAAATTCACAGGGAAGTATGTATTTTGTTTCACATTATCTATTATCTATTATTATTAATATGGGAATCACCACCTTGGGCCTCTTCCTTCAGTTGGAATGACAGAGGGTAAGGCAAGAAGAAATGCTTTTGTCCATTTGCATCAGGAAAGTCCACATGGGTGGATTCCACAGGTATAACTGGTCTAAGACTTACCAAATTTTTGAAGGCACAAAATGTGCTTTTTTCCCTTCTCCTTAGAAACATATCTGCAGGATTTACTTGGGCAGAAATAACTTATCAACTTTAAGAATGAAAAAAAGGGATTATGTTAGAAAATTCTGTTAAGATATGCTATGCCACAGTACATAAAATACATTTTAGTTTAAAAAAATGAAAAAAAGAAACATCTAGGAAAAAAGATGAGCTAAACTTCTCACTAAAGATCTTGCATGCATTTGCCTCTTGTCATATCACTCAAGTGTGTGAAGAAGTAGATGTTGAAAATAGAAAGCATCAGTATTGCCGACTTACAAACAAAGAGGTATTACAGGTATAATCCAGAATCGGGACCTTCTTTTCACCTGGTCAAAATCAGCATGCAGTTACAAGCAGAAAATGTTATCACACAGATACAGAAGAAACTGATTGCAATGTTTGTAGCAGAACACAACTAAGACTGAAGAAATCTGAGCTACAATATGCAGGGCATAGATTGCTGGAACTAGATTTAATACTTTAAGATTAGAAAAAAAATAGGTAGAAAATACTAGAAAGAATAAGTATCTTCTTTTGAAACACCTTAGTTCAAAAAAGCATTCTGACAACCTTCGGTGTAGCACTCATGATCATATCACTTAAAATTTTGGGCTTTTCAATATGCAAGAAATACTTTGCACATAAATTTCAACTTTCTAGAATTATTCCAGAAAGACTTTTCTCAGGAAAAAAAAATGTTTAAATAGCTGTTTCCCCCTGCCCAAGCTTTACATTTCCAGTGGAGCTAGGGTGACATTAGGGAGTTGTTGTGAGCATTCAGCCTTGCAAATGTGTCAAAACAATAATTTAATGTTTGTCTCCTCTTCCTATACACCTAATGTCCTTTCTGCTTTTTGCCTTTCTCTGTCATTCTCGCTCAAAACAGGAACAAACAAACTTGGACGGAAATGTCTGTGATAGAGCATGTGTCTCCTGCCAGGTAACTCCAAGCAAACTGTAAACCACTTTAGTTTGGCAGGATACAGTTTTCAAAGAATTATTGAGCTACTACTATACTTGAACTTTGCCATTTACCATTACAGTTGAACAAGGGTTATTCACAGTGAGTCCAACAAAGGATGCTTGTATATCATCACAGAAGTCAACTATGTTTGAACTATAATAATTTATAAATAACTCCTCCAAATTCTTAAAAGGAGTCTTCAGTGCTTTATGCACTAAGTCCCAGTGAAAATGAATCCAGTAGTCAGTAGAAATACACCTTTCTGTGCACATCTTGCTCTGCACATATGAAAACATGCAATATTTCACTTATGAAATGTCCTTTTCCAAAATAAGAGCTGCCTATTTGAGAATGTTGCTTCCATTGACTGTCCACCCTAAGAGGTGCCGAACAGCAGTGGAAATGCTAGTGCATTCTGTACGCAGAGAACAGGCCCAGGCACACAGCCCCTGCTCTTAGTGCAGCCGTGCAGAGCTCTTCCCAGCGTAGACTTCTCTTTAGGGTTGACAGCTGCCACGTCCTGCCAGGACGGCATCATCACGCCAGTCTTGGTTACCTTAGGGTGCTGCCAGATCTCCTGGTGCCTGCTTGGACACACCACAGAGATTTAAGCAAAGCCCCCCAGCACATGCTAAGCCTGAGAGGGGAACTACTTTAGAACTGAGGATAGAAGTCTGTTCCAGCACTGTCGACTCGTTGGTGCCTCTGAAAAGCACAGTACATATGACAGACCCCAATACCACAAAGACTTGGGCAATATTTATTTTAAGTAGGTGACTGCCAAGTTTCAAAAGCTCATTCATGTGATTGCTATGTGGGTGCATCTTGTTGGCTTAGTTTCAGATGTATAGCCGTAACTGAGAAGCAAACAATAATCCGTAAGGAAAAATTAAATTCTTCAGTTAATAAGAACATCAAAAAAGCAAAAGATGGAAATTACCTTTAGAGTTAATATGGATGTAAGTTTGTAGGTAAACAAGAATATATTTCATTATTTTCTTCCAAAAAGTATCTGCTTCATCACTGAAAGTTTTAAACCAGAACTGAAACATCTGTTTCTGAAGCAATGTACATTTATTATAGATTATTGCTACATTTTAACTATTACAGACAATATAATTTACAATACAGAGCTGTTAGAATACATCTTTCAATGTTCCAGTTCTGTTTACGGTGTAACATATTAAATATTTTTGGTAAAATTACAGCAAAACATAACTGGGTTATTATTTTGCATCTGAAATATGAATCTTTTACAGTGTAAGGATTAGGTTCCATGTGTTTATGTATAACAAATCTCACTGTGCACAAATAGTCACTGATACTTTTAATCTTTTGTCTAGTTTTTGATACACAATAAATTAGACATTGGCATTTTAGGTATTAGATATTAGCATTCATGTCATATAAAGACTTATACAGCAACTAAGAATTTTTGCATTATGTAAAGAGACCATTTATACTCATCTCTAGCACAGAAAGCATCAAAATGGTCTTGTGAAATTTTATGGAGGCACAGAAAAATCATGCAGCAGAAACATCACTCTTTTGTCTTTAGCTATGTTTTCCTTCACTAATACCTAGTGCTAAATCCTGAGAAATCAAGCTTGGAAATCTCCTTTTCATTAGAAAAGTTTGTTTGGTCTATGCGAGAACTTGGGCTTCCAACTTTAGTCAGCCAGGATTTCCTGCAAGAAAAATAATGAGAGGATTAGCATGTAACTATATATGTGGGGGTTGTTCTCCTATCATGTCTTCACTGTTTAGGAGTCATGCAAAGCATAGACTTGTTCACTAAGGAAATCACCTCAAATATGTGAGATTGCATCTGTTTTTTCTCTTTCTTCTTCATAAGCCAAACAAAAAAAAATTCACCTTAGTTTTATCATGTAAATAAAGGAGGTTCACAAGCAGTTTTGAAGTGCAACAGATAACATTGTTTACAGAGAAATTTACTTATGAAAAGTAGTGATTTTTGATAAAATAGGAAACAGAATAGAAAAATGATTTTCCATTGTACTGAATCTCAAAAACCACGATGGAGAAGGTATTTTAGCATAACATATTTAAAGTTTTCTGCTGTGCAATGGGGTCCTCACAGGAAGAAAGCCGTTATGATATTTCAACAGGAACAAAAAATCTAAGTAACAACAGACTGACAAAAGACTGCTCTATTTGGTTCCATATTATGAAAAATTTGAAAAGTTCTATTTAGGAACAAGAGAAAAGCACGATATATCTGTGTAACCTTGGGTTGGAAAAGAAATTCAGCAGATTTATGAAACACATTATCACCCCAAATCAGAATCAATCTGCCTTATTTTAAAAGATTAATGTATTATCAGCAAGTGAGCAAACTCCCAGAAATTCATCCTTGGGGCCTCCCAGTTCCTAGACGTGGCTGCACAAAGAAAGAAACGCCGCAGACAACACAGCACTCGCTCTTCGGTAAATGTGTCCATGGGTAGATGTCTAACGCTTCAAACTGATCCAAACTTTCAGGAAGACACCGAGAAAATAACCATGGCAAAGTCAGAACAAGGGAGAACTCCCAAATAACCGCTTCCTACTGCATTTTATTTCCCAGTTAGTGCATACGCATGCGACGGTTCCTGGTCATGCTCTGATTTCGCAGTTTATGACAAAACTAACCGTGCAGAGACTCCAAGGACTCAACCCTTTAATGGCACATTTATAAATGACGTGACTTCCCTGTCAGCGGGTGGACAGCACCATCGAGCACGGCGCAGATGGCGGCCGGCAGCTCCCAGGCTGGGCATGGGGCCGCTCCAGCAGCGCCCTCAGCACCCCCAGGCGCCCGCCTTCTCAGGGCGGACACCTCGATGGTGCTCGCTGGGGGCACGAAAGCCTGATTCTGATTGGCTCGCAGCTGCCGGTGGTGCCTGCTGATTGGCAGTCACGGGAGTGCCCGCCCCCCACTGCCCTTCCAGAAGCTTCCATGACAAGCGCGGACACGTTTACTAAAGTGAATTTATTCTTCTCCCCTTATTTCATTAAATACAGTTACTTCTACTGAGTGAACCTGGCTTGTTACCTAGGCAACTGAGGTCTTTTCCTTTAAGATAGGATTGGAAAACGAAGTCTTAAAGAGCTGGTTTTGCATTGTCCTCATTGAGATTCTCGTGCAAACAGCATGGTGGCACACACTATTTAAAGCAAGCACATTTTTCCTTGCAGACTTACGCACGTGCACCTGCCTTAACTGGGCATCTAGGTACTACTCATGGACACCTTCTCACAACCGCATTACCCTGATGCCTCCAACAGCTCAATGATCTTTCAAAAGCATTTTTTTTGCCCACAGCTCCACAGGATTTCTGAGGAATCTCTGCTGGGGTGTGTTGACTGCCTTGAAAAATCACATGTGGAGGGTTCCCCAGAAACGCTTATTTTACCTCTCTAATACAAAGCTATAGTAGCACTGCCATAAATATCAACCCGAGGCAGGTGCCTGGGAAGCAAAGCCAGAATTTGCATTCACAGAACCCATGAATGCCATCAGTAACAGACTGCACCAGTTTTGCAGTCTGCAGAGCTAGAAATGGACCTGGAAAAAGACCTACAGCACTAATGCTTAGTGAGTCAAGCATGATGTAGGAACATACAGTTGTTTCCCTTCACCTTAATTACAGCATCCCTTACACTGGAACAAGAGAAAAAAATTATGTTTTAATTACAGTGCAAGAGAGAAAATCTGGAAAAAAAAAAAAGAAAAAACCTGAATTGCTTACACTATTTCCATTTGTTTGGGATAAAATATTTGACAGAATGTTGCTTTTTGAAGATTGTATTTATATGCGTGACAGTGTATAGACTGGAATTGCAAATATTTATACAACAACATTTTGGGCGTATTTTATTCTGAAACAGTACCGTCAAGTTTTCATAAATCCTAATACTTAAATGTTTGCAGAAAAGAAACATGGAATTCTTTTTCGTTACGGTCTGGCTTCCGAGCCTTCAGGAAGAGCTTTAGCTGTTGTTTCCAAGTTTTTCTCTACAATCATAATGGCTAGGGACATGTTACTTAAAGCCTTTTCATAAACATTAAATTCACATATAAGTGAGGCCTCTAGCATCTTTTTTTTAAATCTAATCATCATAAAAAATGTAAGAAAACATTGATAAACATCTCTTATTAGTATAAATACTATTTGCAAAAGTATATGCACAAACACATGCAAATAATGAATGTTTACATTATTTCAGAAATTTTCGTAAATCCTTCACATAGATTTAACACTAGGATTTATAAGTTCACAAGTTTTTAGTAAAGTGAAAATACTACAGGTATTTTTTCAGATCACGCCACAATTCATATAAAACCAAACAAAATAATGTTTTCAAAACTACTTTTGTTCACAGGACAAATACTGGATTTCCTGGCCAGAAGGTCGCAGCTTATCATGGGGTGAAACATGCCTGAATCAAAGTTATTTCAATGCAAGATGATTAGAGTATGACCTACTTCTCCTTTAGGGTCATTGCCTACCTGTGCTGTGAAAACCAGCCGACTGTTGCCCTTAATCCTCCACGCTTTGCACAAAGAAAAGCAGAGGAGCCAGGTGCATCGCAAAACAGGCACAGCACCCAAGTCAGGGGCGAGTCACTCGGGCCCCATCCCTAGGCACTGCAATGCACCGTAAGAAAGATCTCCTGGCCGGGATGTCTGTGCAGCCTGACTCCAAAAAGCACAGACCATCAGGCCAGCACCCCGCATTAACACAGCTACAGCTCCAGCCCGTGACAGCTATTTTGCTTCAGTTGTGTTGCTGACTTGCCGGGGGCAAGTTCAGGAAACATTTAGCATGGTCCAGAAAACCTCTCCCAGGTGATGAGTCTCAGGAGCTGGTACTGAGTCGTCCCCATCACCCCTGCCTCTGCTCCTGCACAGGAGCTTAACAGTAAAAGAGGAACTTGGAAACAAAATATACAGGGATCAATGCTGATGTGGAAAAGAATAGCAAAAAGGATAACAGAAGCCTTGGTAACAAAAGTGTATTTGGAAATACTGTTTTGACATGACCTGAATAATAGCATGACCTGAAGAAATGCATTTAGCTTTTTAACTTTACCAGCAAAAAATCAAGGCAAGTAAAGTGGAGAAAGTTATTCAAAGGCAAAGTCTGAGGCCTCCTACTGACCATCATCCCCTGCCCCGAGTAATTCTGCAATTTTCCAACCTCCGCTCTAGCCTGGGGTAAAGCCCGACGCCTCCTCGCGGGAAAGGCGGCTGCCGCAGGAGCTCTGCTGAACGGGCCCTTGTGCTGCTGTGGAAACTGCTGCTCCCCAGGAACGGGCACCGGGTGGTTTGTGACCTGCAGTGCCTCCGGCTCCATAGAACACCAAACATAATGCCGGCAGCAGGGACCGGGACCTTGGGCCGGCGCCGGGCTGTGTGTCAGGGCCTTTTATACACGTACCTTTGGGAGGAAGGGGGAAAGCGGCAGAGGGAGAATAGGGCTAACTGCAAGGGACAGGAATCTTATTGCACTTAAGACGACCTCACCAGAGTCCGCCAACAGATGAAAGTCATGTAGCAGATTCAGCTTCAGCAAATTAAAGCAAAAAGAAAACCACCAGTAATCCAGGGCCACGGGCCAAGGAGTGGGTGGGTAGAAACCAAGCAACACGCTCGGGCGTAGGTGGGTGCCCCGGAATAGAACTGACACCCATCGGTGCCGGAGGTCGGCGCAGCGACTGCCTCCGCCCGAGCTGCACCGGGCAGCGCGAAGGCAAAAATTTGTTGAGCCAGCGAATACTTAGCAGAAGGTCTGTAACCATTTTAGAAAGGGGAGAAAAAAAGATATTTAATCACAACTAGTGTTTGACTTTGTTTCTTTTAAGCACAGCTGTCCAATGAAAGTTATTAATGTGTTTATATTTCTTCCTTCTCTGTCAAACTCCAGCTAGCATTCAAGGTTAGCATTTCTCTAGAGAATACACAAGGAGAGTTTCTTTGAGGTACTATTTGAAAGTAATGTCAACACTAAGGGCAAATTAGCAGAATCTGATGCATTAAAGTCTCTTGAGGATACTCAAGAGACTTCAAAAATACATATTTTGGTGTCATATTTCTATTTATAAAACATCTGATGAAAAATGACTGGTCTGTTAGCGTCCATCATACACTGTGGACATTAACAGGCAAGATTTTCTGCCTATAAAGAGGATTGCTACTGGTTCAGGTTCATGTTGGCAAAGAATCTGACTCTTGATGTATTTTTTCCTTTCTCTGCTTTTCCTTTTCTTTGCTAAAAGTCTCCATGCATTGAAGACAAGGAATGATCCAGAG
>JAWLRI010000586.1:691258-721588 GCA_034781795.1 Crypturellus tataupa
TTTTTTTTTTTTTTTTTTTTTTTTTTTTTTTTTTGCAAAATTTTGCGTTGTTTGATGCAGGCGGATTTCCCATGTGTCTGTGCTCAAATACTCCTGCAGGTGGAGGGATTTTTGAAATGCCCAGTCATTCAATATATATTTATTATCAACCTTGCCAGTTATGTTTTGAGTTCTTTTAAAATCTATGTATTTGATAATATCTAATTATCAAATTAGATTATGAAATTATTAACTTGTTGAACACTTACAGACATCTCTTTCTTGTTATGGTTGTGTTCTCACATTCTCTGAAGACTGCTGTAGTTGGGAAGAATCTTTGGACCTTTTGGGGCCTTTTTTTGGTGTGGGGGGGAAGGGGACTAAGTCATTTAACTCTGTATTTACATTTATTTTCTCTTTTTAATTTATCCTAAAACAAAGGGCACTATACTTAAAACACTAAACATGATCTGAGGCATGCTGGATTTCTTGCCTAAGTTCTTGGGAAGATGTGACTGAGAGTGGAAATGTCTTCCAAGATGATTTTCTTCCACAGTTATGTTACATTTTCACCTGAAAGGTGTTCGTAGAGGTGTGCCTACACTTTTTAAATCTTAGATGTACTTAATGTTAGATATTCTTAATAAACAAACAGCCCCAAGATCAGTTTGACTTTTATCTATAGCCCTCTATTTACTGATAAATGCAATTTGGCAAATGGAGAGCTAAAGCCACTTGCTAGCGTAGTAGCCTCTAAGATCATGTCTGCTCTCAATACATGTACAGATTTGAAAGGAGATGTTAATGGCTCTTGTATATGTTGACATCCTTCTCATAGGCTGCTCACACACAAGGTTAAGCAAAGTAAATGAAAATCCAGTTTAACTAGCCATTATACTTTATTTTTTTCTGTTTAGGTATCATGCTCAAAGTATTCTTTTTTTTGAAATAATTATGAAAGGCAATATAGATTATCTTCAATCAGAAACACTCTTCAGCTTTGATTCTTTGATAAATTTAAGATTTTTAATCTGTTATTTCTTTAAATCTAAGAAAAACTCAGAAAAATACATTAATAATTTTAAGAGTAAATACAATTACCTTAAGAATAAAGGATCATAAGAATATTTTATTTTTACTTGAACAGGCACTAAAAACAGAATAATTCAACAACAATATCACTTAACATGCTATTAGATAGCATATTAAACATTGAGTGAATTACTTTGGAATTTATTCAGTTGCATGGAAAACACTACCTCTGATCTACACAGAGATGGACATGCAGAAAACAATATATTTCTAAAGAAAAATTTTACCTACATTGGCATTTACCACTAATAAGTCGATAGTAGGCTTGGGGGTGACACTGATTACTGGCAGAGTTACTGTTGTCTAACCTGACAAAATAAGAGTACAAGGCACAGCATTTTCATAGGGGAAGTAATTAGTGTGAACACTTACAGCTAGGGTGAATCTCACCTGACACATGCATTGCTCAGAACATCATTAACACACTGTTGTCTGTAGAAGAATCATTCAGGGGAGTTAAGCTGAGACCTGCCGTCATCAGCATAGGCAAGGCAGGTGTATGGCCACAGTATGTGCAGGTATATGGCCACAGGGTCTCAGAGGTGCCAAAGCAGTGCCCCAGCCCACAGGACAGGCTTTCCTGCCCAGGGGAAACCTCCACAGTTAACTGAAAGAGGTAATACTAGTTTCTAGAGCCATACAGGATCAGGACAATAGAGATGACAAAGTACATTAGTAACAGTTTGATACTGAATCACATTTACCTTTGTCAAAAAGACTTATGTAAGCTGTGAGCCCAATTAGCTATTTTAATAACATCCAAAAAGGTGCTAGGCTTTTTTCAAAATGAGCAGAGAAGCTCCACCACAAAACTGCAGATATAAAACAATGAAAGAGGTTAATATATAACTAAGAAGAGCCATATTACAACCACTACTACTACTTGTTCTGCGCCAGAAATAGCAACAGTAACTTATGCTAAAGACTATCAACAGCATTCACAGTAATTTCCGAAGAACACGTTCCATTTATTTCTAAACAGCTGCTCATTAAATAAGACACTAAAGATGGGTAAAAAATAAGAAGCAGAATACACAGGCATGTGCATTTACACTGAAGCTACTGAATCTGCAGACCTCCCAATCCGACCTCCCAATCCAAACTAGACGATAAACGCTCGACGAGCCTGGCCCAATGGCTCTGCCCAAGGAGGGCTCTTCGGAAGGAAGGCAGCACACACAGGAGCACAACTGGCTGCCTCCTTTTGGTACTCGTAGTTACCAAGTGTAACTGCCACAAATCTTAACTTTGTCTATCAACCAGGCTTTTAGCTTTTTCAGGATTCTGTCCAGTTTCTTTGAACAACCATGCTCCTTGGTTGTAATGATGGCAATGAACGTTGTACACAAGCCAGCATGCTGCGCAGAGTCTATTAGGACTTTATATCTTTACTAGCCAACACATTTTAAATGCAGAAAGTTACACTTCACTTTTGCAAGGAGCTTAAGGGTTGGAACATCAACTAGTAGTAAGTGACACTAATGGAAACTTGTAACATCAGACAGTAAAAAGAATCATAATCCTGAGGTGAATATTGCAGATGTATCCAAAAAAAGTATCTTACGAAAATTAGTCTCCAAAAACACTGAATTTTTTTACAAGAACTGAGGCAGAGAAACTCCATGCTTCTCACTGCAACTGAGTTTGATTTGGTTTTAATTTTTCCTCTTTCCTCCTCCTTTACTTTTCTAGATTCCGATCTTTTTAAAATGATATCTTGAATTAGAATAAAGAACAGAAGTAGAATAGAGTATCAGAAAAAATAAAGAAAATTTGACGTTCTTCCTAACCCTTCTACCTCTTCAAACACAGTACTATTTAAACAGGGGAAGAAAATCAGGATTCCTGGTAAGTACCTCTGCCAGCCACAGACACCTCCACAACATTCATCCTTAAATTAATATGGATATGGGCTAAACCTGAGTCTCCAGTCTGGTACATCAATACCACATTAACAAATTTGAAGCTCTAAATGCTGCATTTCTGAAAGCATAGTGCCTCAGATCTTAAAACCCAAAAGGCTGCTTTCCATCAGCCAAGACAACTTCTCATTATTTCAGTCTGTCCCAAATATATCAAAAAGTAATATTACGTTTGGTCACAAAAAGACGCACTATCCGCAGAAACAGCAGGTTAAGAATGGGTTAATGATTTACTGTGCAAGTCTGGCCAGACTGCAGTAAGCATTAGCACAGTGAATTTGTATAGCCCACATGAATAACAAGGGGTTCAAATAGGATCTGGTTTTGTCTTTTAAAAAGAGTTTTTTTTAATTATTTCCTATCTTTTATTAATTTTATACTTTCATATCTTTAAAAATGTACATTTTTGCATTGTTCACTTCAGGTTTTGTCTTTTTGACCTTCTCTTAAAAGGAAACAAATGTTATCTGACACACTTTTAGATATATTGTCTACATCTCTCATCCTTCACTGCTTGAGTTCAGAGCCTGTTTGCCAGGCGTGCATACTGGTGAACATGGCTGTGTTTAGCAGCCATGCATAAGAGCCTACATCCACTGTAGCTCTCATGGTGCTCTGCATCAGCGACATGCACCTCTAAATCCCCAAAATGCACAGAACTCCAAGAAAGAGCATGGAAGTCAGTATGGAGAAGGCACATGTGGACACCATACCCAGGAGAACTCCTCTTACGTGCTAGACTAAGTATCTTTCTCCTCTGAGTAATCACCTGTAAACATACTCTGATGTGACCAACTGACACTGAGCCCCATGAATACAGAAGTAGAATTCATTTCCCTAAGGCTCAGAGATCCTAAAGTCACTTCCTTAACTAGCACCTGATATAGAAACTCTGAAGACAACAATGTCAAGTAAATGCACGAAAGAAGTCTCCTTAAAACATAGCAGATATGAGGTGAAAATACACTTAGAACAGAAAGGCATCCCGCAGGTACCGACCAGCCTAGTGCAACATGCTTCAGGCTCTGCTGCAGGTCTAACTTAAACCCTGCTACATCCAGACACCTCCTTAGAGACCACCTGTGCCACTGCTGGACACTTCATCCTTTCTGCGATGACTAAGGGGGGAAAAAAAAAGGCTAGTTCCTTCCTGACAGCCAGGGCACAAAGGTGTTTTCATCCCAGATGGAGAAAACTGTTGACAGAATCTCAGCAGATGAAGTCTCTTTGTCTGTACAGACCTCAGAAATCACGATGAGTAGACACCCCTCTCTGAACATCTGCCTGCCTAGAAGGGAAATCCTGTTCCATCTTTTCTGAGGACATAAAACACAGCTATTGAAGCATCCCCCGAGTTCTGGAGCTGGATTTCAAATAGATGGCCATAGACAGATTCTTTTTTTCTTTTTACTAAACTGCTTTGAGCTCCTGGACAACTTCTATCCCGTCTCCTCTGGCCTGTAACCATGAAACCATGAGTGTGGTCACAAACAGCACGGAATTCTTTAACTTAGGCTGCGACTAGGACCACCAGCTAGACAAGACAGAAGTAGCAAGAAAAACCCTGCAAACGCTCACTGGGTCATCATGTCACACCAGAGATAAGCACAAGAGTTAGGAAAAACAAAACTATCCTTTCAATGAAGCAGTTTATGCTGTGGTTTCAGCCTGCCTTTCATATGGCTGATATAAATTGGCCAAGGCAGGCTAGCTCTCACCTTCACCACACCTGGCTACTAGTTAAAATACAGATCCAGCTGGACTGTGTTTCCAGACAATGAGCCCCAAGAAATAGAGCCTCTGAGATGGATACTAAAGCAGACCTAGGGCTTTCAAGATTGAGCTAAGACAAATTTTCATTTCTGGGTCACCTCGTGGAATCCAGTTCCTCCAAGCTGAAGAATGATGCACTATTTTTAGGATGATTTGGGAAGAACTTCCTTAATCATCTACATAGAGGCCTAATGATACACTATTTTCCTGCACGCAGATAACCGCTACGATGACTCTGAAGCCAATAGTCTGGAGGGGCAGGACCCTGTACTGCATTTCCCTGTGAGAAGTAAACACAAAGGTTACAAAGCTGCTTCTAAAGAGAATACTGTGATGTCTGGTTTAGCCACTTTAACTTGAGCTTATGGATGAACAACCTTAGCCTTCCTCAGGCCAAAGTCAGAACACCAGCCTTGGAGGACTGGAAATGAAACAGCAGAACTGTAACCCCCCCTTCCAAATACTGGGATGGAACAACTTGTTTCATGTTCAGGATTCCCTCCCCACATTCACTACCTGTTATGATGGCAGGGCTCCTCTTAAGGTTAATTTGGCTGGTGTTATCTCCTGAAGGAGGACAGAACCTGCTACAGGAACAGGATAACCAGAACATAGAGGTGGGGGAACAAAAGCACACATCTTTGGTGCCCTCTAGCATAGCTTTAGTATTTTTCTGCTTTGCTTTTCTGGGAACTTGGAGATTTTTCTTGTTGGCAGAAGCCAACAAGATATTGTTCATACAGATCAGCTATTTTACTCAGTACCTATAGTATTCAAATAGCAGGACATAAGCATCAACAGTAAACATGAACATATATTGTAAATTAGTATCCATGAGAAATTAGAAAAATTTCCACATAGATCCACATAAATCTCATCAACTTTTCCTTCCATTTCATGTCAGTTTCCATTTCAAACCAGTTTTACTGAAATAAAAAAAATTATATACTTCACAATTCCAAATATGTTAGGTCATATTTGAAAGATATTATTTAATATTAATCAAAAGAAGTTTCAAATTCATCCTTTTTGTGACATTCATTTCCCTATAAAGTAGGCGGAAAACAGGAGGCTGCTGGTTCACTTAATGAAAGAAGTATCTAGAATGCAATAAAATATATAGCAAGCTCTACATATGCAAGTAGATTGACATCTAGTGTGAAAACACTGAACTACAAAGCCTATACTACACATAATCTAGGCCAAATTAGAGAGAGATAAAAAAACGCATTTGCTTAACTGAGAGAAGCAGATCTTCCAGGTACAAACACATTTAAATCTATTTTTATATAGTTACAGAATGGGAAAAATTGTGGCCAAGATGACTGATATACAAGCTTCCCACAACAGACTGATAAAAAGCCTTATGAAACATGTTAAATAAGAATATTACTTTAGATAACCTGTATGGATACAGAAGTCCTAATCAAGGAATCCCCATGGATCCACATCTGTTGTGAGTATAAAAGCAGTATTTTATTTAAGGATGCATTACACATTTCCTGTAGTTCACAAATTTACAATTATTCCTACAACTATCTTAATGTTATTCTGCAGAAATCTCTGCAAAACTTAGCCATTTTTTCATATTAGACCAGAATGTGACCATTACAGTCTCTACCATACACTAATAGATATGAATCCAGCACGATTACTACATTATTTTGAAACATTGTATGGATACATTAAAAATAATGCATCTCCAAAAAATGATCAAATAAAAATTTGTCACTTAAATTACAACAACAACAAAAAAAATCTCAGACCATATCCAGTTTGATCCACTCATTCGTGTGCAAAGGTAGGTTCTTATTTTTCCTATCATTTTGTTAGACTTGAAATATTTTACATCCTCCAGCTGAATTGGCTTTTTACTCATATGAATTTCATTTTATAAATTTCTTTACACTTGCTTCCACTGCAGCATATCTTTCAAAAGTCTGACTGTTGCCCATTGGCAACAGAACTGGAACACTATTCCTCTCCTTAAAAAAAGAACAACAACAACAACAACAACAAAAAAAAACTTTCTGCAAATTTTCATACTATTTTTACTTTTTCAATATCATATTTCTAATTGCAACATACTTACAGCAAAAAAGACTCCAGTGATGACATTCAAAGAAGCTATGTTTCATTTTGATACACAGTTTTCCAAGCCATCTATATTCTTATTATTATCTTCTGCTGATTTTGCCTAGCACTTCTACAGTTTAGGAGTGGCAGTGCATAATAAGATACCTGATCATGACCAGTTTGGTTGTGAAGGGCTATTATTTTCTGGATTGATCTTACGTGGAATGGCAAGAGAGCACCATACACCATATAAAGCCTTTTTTCTCCAATCATTGCAGTATTAGTGAGTAAGTGTAACTACTAAAGACAGAGAGAAGCAATATTTTAGCAGTGCATCTTAAAAGCAAATGAATCAACTGGGAAATAAAACTTCTTTCCAGCATCATGTCCAAGTCCCCTGTAGCATTGGCAGAGATTTTGGACTTCATGCAATGCCCTGGCAGCCTACTGACTCCCTCCTATCTGTGGTAATTTTGTAAACATGGTGTCTAGAAATCAAGTTAAAACAGATGTTATACAAAGATATTTTTTCAGTAATTGATTCCACTTACTAGCTCTTAAGGTAGTTTATCCTTTTTTTTGCTCTTGTCCAATCTTAATATCCCCAATGCTATCACATTTAAAGAGGCACTTCTAATACTAACCAGGAGAGACAGAGTAGCATGTTTCTATATTAGACTGCAAGAAACACTCATATCCAATTCTTCATTTTCTCCTTTAAGTTGCAAACTGAACAAGAGTGAATGAGAAGAGGCTTCAGGTCAAGAAGAGATACCCACATACACTGAGCTGGAAGTGCTATCAAGCTATTACTCTCACAGCTATTCCAGAGCTTTTTTGATGCAGAGTTGATGTTCAACTGGTTAGCTAAACGTATTTGTGCGCAGGTCCAACCTCTTAGTACTGTTTTCACAAAGACTAGACAAAGGCTTGTGTACGTTCTCAGTAACCACATAGTGTTTATAGAAGTGTCTGCCACAGTGGAAAGTTCTTCAGAAAAAAGCGTGAAAGACAAACATCAAACACTCTTTTCTATAGGAACTGTTAAGGAATTGTTTCTTGCTATAGGAATTAAGAGCAACTCAACATTTCTTAACATGAAATGTATTTTCAGGCAAAACCAGTTTACAAGCCTCCTACTAAGAATGGAGTTACTAATCGGCAGTTGGAGTTTAGATGTCATCCACGTGTACGTTCACACTCCAGGTATTCTTAGCAACACACTCGCAGCCTGTCCACCCCCTTCCTTATGCTCAGCATACACACACACTAGATGGATCACAAATATTGCCATCTCCTTTCGCTTTCCGCCAGACACCTGGAACTGAGAAAACCTCTGAAGAGGCCTAGAGAGAAGGGGCAAGAGCATGAAAGGGACTGGGCATAGGGACAATATAACCTAAAGTTAATGGCAAATAATATTGTCTTCAGTATTTGAATAATTACCCACATTCACAGAGAGATGCCTTCCTTCAGGCAACACACGAGAGCAAGAGTACACACCTCCTTCATGCAAAACTTGAAGCAAGGTATACTACCCACAACATTCACTTGGGGTGACTGAAACAGCATGAGGCATGAACCATCTCTTGACTCCTTCCTCTACAGATAGTAGAGAAAAATATATTTGTCTGAGGCTACTGATAGTCTACGTGCTTTGCTAGATGTGCTAGGATAACAAGATCTTGGCAGCTTTGTAACAAAGCAGATCACAAGCTGTTATCCTATTTGACAGTCTTGGGAGGAGATCAGTTATCAACACAAACAGCAGGCTTCAGGAACCATCCAAAAAAGTTCCATATATGAAGCTGCAAAGGAAAGAATCTTTTGCCTCCATAATATACAGGTTGTTAAAGCTTACAAAAACAAAGCAGATAAATGTATTTGTTTATGAATAAATTATATAGGCCAGGCAATTATCCAAAGGACTGCCAATGTGCCTTCCTATTTTACTTCAAGCCCAGGACCCTTAGATTCAGGAGGTTAAGGGTATGGCAGCCTTTGAACCACAAAACCCAATTGTGCCCATCGGGAACACGGGAAGCTGTACACTGCAGGAACAAGAAGCCTGACATTTTCTACTGCTATCTAAGGTTAAGGAAGTTTTATCTCTATTTTTAAATCCTGGAGGATGCCGTCAAAATGTTTGACTAGACCACCTATTCAGGGTTGAAATAATGAAGTAGTCTGTGCCACTTCACAGCACACAGAAGAAGAAATGGCAGGTGGTGAATCTGATGTGAAGACCATTTGTGTGTTCCCTAGGGGAAGCAGAGAAGCTCCTGCATCAACTCCATGCTTGGTAGCATCTTCCATCATCATCTGAGCAAGTACTGTATGTCTGCCCTGTACATAATGTAGCACCTACTCAAGGGCACTGCCATGAAGCTTTGATATTTCTTGAGACAAAAATACCCAAGCTATCAAGTTGCTGGATAGAATATGCTCTGCATCTGCTGAGATGCATCCACCGTAATCAATCCGGATAGGAAAGGAAGAAAGGACATCCACTTGCATGTGCAGGCCACTTCAGACTGAGTCACTGCCAAGGTGAGGTAATTCAGGGAGAGCATCAGCTCAGGAACAGTTTCCTAGCCTGATTTGTAAAGATAAGCAGCGACACAAAGTCAGTATAGGCAAATGCTGCCATATAGTCTAGAACAGGTCCAACAGCACTTTCCAAGACAGAAGAAATTAATAATCATGAACAGGTATTAACCTAATTCTAATACGGAAAAGCCTTTACAGTCAGAAAGGCCAGCAAAAGATTTTGTGCAACCCGTCTAGTGCTGAATCAAAGAGCAGCATGCAAGACAGACATATTCTTAGACTTTCTTTCCTTGGTAATTCATCTGAATAGAGAAACACATCCCACTGCACTGACATGTTACTGCTACAGTTGGCATGCGAGTCAAAATCAGGAGTCCAAGGGAAGATTGGTGAACTAGTAAGGTCCTGGCTACGACTACAGATACTGATAACAAACATCTCAAGTTTCTCTCAAGTAATGAAACCTGAATTAATTCCACTACACATAAGTTAGAATAATCATGGCTCAGGCCAACATTTTCAAAGATGACTAAATCTGTGAATAAATATTTTACTATTAAGAATAAATTATCCATACTGTTTACTACTAGAAAGCACATACTTGCTCTAATGCAGGATAACCAGTTCTACACCTCCTGACATTAGCAGATAAAGAAATCTCCAGTGGATTTTTATAAAAAGATCCCTTATTAGGATAACCAAGAATGTTTGTAGCACACATACGGACGCACATATGCCTGAAGACTGAGTATGCTTCTCAAACCTACGACAAAAAACTAAGATATCATGAATGGAATTAAACTGAAAAAAAAAAAAATCATTAAAAGATTTCCAAGTCTAAAAGATTAAAATATAAGATTCAAATGACAGCCAAATAAACACCTCTTAGGAAATTATAAATTGATGACTGGTAAATGTATCTTTTGTTTTCAATAATGACTGGCAAATGTCTCTATAATTAATTTTGATAAATTATTAGCTGTGCCTCCACACAGAATATATAGCAACAATCTGAGACCTCAAGAGCATTTTTTGATGCTATTACAGAGCAATCAGCCACAGCTGTGATGTGGAAAAAAGGTAGCTGCAGACTAAACGGGGAAAGAAGAACCCAGCTGAGAAATGTTTTAGGGTAAAGGGGATACTGAGTTCTTTATATAACATTTGTTTCACATTCAATTCACTTTTACTGTAAATATGAATTTAGTTCTGAGAGAGAAAGTGCCTTTATTTTTCTATATGCTTTACCAGAATATGTACTTAAATGCAAATCAACCTACAGTTAGATATTACAGTGTAATCAGTCTTTTCAAGTCAAAGATGCATAAATTAATTATGGCCCAATTTGTTACACATTTAGCTACTAAGTAGCATCCTAAACCATTTATTAAGTTCAAGGGGATTCTCTGGAATAAAGTACAAACAACACAAATAAATGCTTAGGACTGATTAGGAATTCTGAGCACAAATTCTTTTCCTAGGCTTCAGCTAATATAAAGACAAAAATTTTCAAGAATTTGCACTATTAACCCCAAAATTTGAAACTTCCTTCTCCTGCTGGCTGTCTCAAACCAAAAAGCACTAGTAATTATGCTGTGTTCCTATAGCCTAAGTGATATCTAACTACCAGACCGCATTTTTAATGAGTAAACCTGATACCTTAGATTAGTGCCATATTGAGCCAATGTCAAGCAACTGACATTTTCTAACATATATATGACCAAAGGCTTGTTTTCAATCAAGAAAACTGAGGACTCTAAGGAAGCTCTGCTTGCCGAGTCAGGAGCAATGACTTCAGGACCAGCTCTGGAAAGTGCAGATGCATTTGAAAAAGGGAACAAAACTACTCAGAGCGCCATTTGTGCAAGGCCACAGAGCATAAAACTAAGTCTACACACTGAAGTAAAACTTTCCTGACAGTAATTATATTGTACACATCAGGTCAACTGGAAAACAGTTTCTTGGCACTATTTAAATCCTACAGAGTTCTAAAAAGAAAGCTAAAAAGAATACCAAATACCAGAGACATTGCCAACCTCAGATCCATCCAGTTTTGCTCCTCAAGCTAATGATTTTCGGAAACTAGATCTGTGCAAACAAGCAGACTCTGAGGGAAAAAAATACCTTGGCAATTTTTGTTCTGTTCTAGCAACCCCATAGCAAGAAACTAAATAGAAAAATGCCTGATAAAAATCCATAACTGCACCCAAGATAACTACTCTGGAACTGAAAACACAAATGAAAGTGACATATTTTGGAAACACAAAGCTTAAAGTTTGCTTTCCTCAAGTATCTGACAGATCTAGGGAACAAGTCTCTCTAGATTTACTTGACTCCATTCACTATGTCTTATGCATTAGACAACTATGCATAGTTCATCACATTACTTTTATAACATATCTAAGCCAAAACAGTTTGTTTGTGAAGAAAGAGTAATTCAGATTTCTTTTATTTCTTCCTATTCTGTACATTGTTATTTTCTTACTGTGACTGAAGATAGACAGATAAGTTAGACCATAATCATAAAGACAGACTTAGCATGCAACTACAGGAAGAAAACGCTTCATTATACTTCAGTGTTTTCAGTTACACACAGCAACATATATATTTTGTAATAAGACTGTCCCAGATACTTAAGGCTCTCCCTCTAGATTCAGGTAAGGCTTTAGCTGAGTGTCAGTTGAACCAGCTTTCACAAGCATAGATTCAGGATCTGCTTCAAGCAGACTGGGTCTGATAACAGAAAAAAATAGAGGCCAAGACATACCATGGCACTACTTCCACATAAAGTACTTTATTTTCACCAGTCTTTTTTCGCCTTCTGCACTATCAGAAAAAGCTATCACAAGATGTTTGGAACAGAACATGCAGTGACCCTGAACAGATGTGGCATAGAACAAGAAATACCTGGAACTTATTCATAACTCTGACTAAACGTTACTAATAAGCCCACAAATTCAGATTAGTAACAGGGCAGAAAATCATGAGACCAGCTAAAATCCTGAGATCTTTAAAAGACAAAATTCAGAGGTGTTGCTTGCCTTTGGGTTTTGGCATTATCTTAGTACCACCAACTTTTTTCCCTGCAACATGCAGGGCTGGAAACCTCTTTTTAAATAAAAATTCAGTTCATAATAGGCTTGTATTAAGAATAATGCTTTAAGAAAAGTGTCAAGCATTTTCACAAAAATCTTTAGTTAGCAATACAATCAAGTACTTAGTAGCAAACTAAATGGCATAAATATGGTTGAAGGCAGCCTTCACAGGACAGATTATTAGTAGTCTCCATTAAGACTGGTTAACTAAAACTAAACTCTCTTTCTGATTCCTTTTTTATTTATTCACCAACTAGCTTCAAAACTGAAACACAGATGATGTTACTGGCTACAGCAGTGACCCTTTTGGCAGATTTTCTTATATTGTAATACTTCTCCACCAAAGAAACATATTTTCATCTGTCTTTAAAAAAATCCATCTTTAAGATCTATGTTTTGAAGAAAGTCTTAATTTACTGCTTTTTTTTAAGAATATATCATCAGATTATTTAAAATTCATAGGGATTGAATTTGCTTCACTTAGTCTCACCATAGCTGTATAAAAGTAGTTAAAAGTAACTTAAGTTACCATGAGAGGTTCTTCCTGCTTTCTGTAAAGCAGCAGTGGAACCAGAACAAGCAGAAAGGCAAAGAAAGCTTGTAACAGCTGCTCTACTTTGTATTGGAGAGCAGCAGAATAAAAAAAAAAAAAAAATCACTTAGAAATATACCCATTTCTCTTGTTCTACTCTTCAAACATTTTGGCCTATCTAGAGAACCGGGACTAATATTTTCCTTTGTATCAGCATATATCAGAATACTTCATTACATGCTTTCCTAAGTGAACTCCAACATCTTCATGCAATTACAGCCCAATGCTAAGAAAAATGGACTGTTTTTTTTTTGCTTAATTTATCAATCATCCCGCACCAGGGAAAATGCCCATTTTAAATACTGCTTACAATGGTAGTAATGCACAAATTTAATACAAGTGCAGTATATACTTAAATAAGTAGTTAAGCACAAGTGCTTGTTTTAAAAGTAGGAGGGTTACATTACATTGACAAGGGCAAGAATTTTGTTTGTTAAAGATGTAATATTTCTTAAATGCGCTGTTCTCTACAGACTGTGCTTGCCCCTCACATGCAGGGAGGCAATGGAGTAGCACAGCTCTGCCACTCAGGACCTGAGGTTAGCCATGACCTTGAGAACAGTTCCAAAAGCCCTGGTATGTTACACCGCTGAGCCACTTTGAGGAGCAAAGGGTTACCAACCACCCTCCCTAAACAAGCGGCATCAACATGAACCTGAAACAGAGCTGTGTTCCACCCTCAGGGCAACTCTGTGTCACCTCTATTTGTGATTTCACCGCAGCTAACTTGCGCTTGAGGATTTGCCTAATCTTCTGACCAGCTGAACATGACAACTCTGCATTATATTTTAGGAGGTGTGGATCAGAGAACTCATTTCTACCTAAAGACAGCTGTTCAAAATTAACACTTGCTATGGATCAGATATACTTTGACCTCAATGTATTATTGAAATTACTATAAATTCTCTGTCCTTTCTCACTTTGTCCTTTGGGGCTTTTTCCGAGGCCAGCAGCAAGAGCTAACTGCCTACCAGGGACACAAGTGTTGCAAGCAAGTGCTTTACTGCTTGGGCCCCAGGCTTGCATTAACCTGAGGGAGTACCTATTTACTGCTTTCTGTGCTCCACCACTTCACTAAAAACATTTGAGTTAGGCACCACATATCAGCTGGCAAAGGTTGAGTAAAATATGCTATTTCTGCCAAGTGCCTATATCTGAGGAGGATTTGAATCCCAGTGTAGGCTGTGTTTCTGAACAGGTAATGAAGCAGAGTAAGGCAACAGGCACCGTGGTGTGCGAAGAGATAATGTTCAGGCAGATCCGTGTGTGCCAAGGGCTCCACTAGACACCTGGACTCCACACACAGAGACAAGCTCTCTATTTGGAGACTTGGGTCATAGCTTTCTGATAGCCACAGCAGCTGGAAAAAGATTTGGAGCATTTTAGTAAGTTCTATTTTCAAGCTACGTCGTAACACAGACTTCTTTCGTGCCTTTCTACAGGGAGTCACATTCTCAGTGACATGATCCCCTTGGAAGCAGGCAAATTTCCACACCGGACTCCAACTACTAAGGCGATTAACATAGTGTTTTACTCTACTGGGAACAAGGAGCTACAGCCTGGTCAGAAGCAGGGAGCCAATAGGGCAGAGCAGCCTCCTCGGGGCTGTTGCTGGGGTGGAGGCAGGAGGATCTGGGGCAGCTGGATCCCTTCGGAGGCAGCAGCGGGGCTGGAAGTGCCCCATCCTACTGGACACGGCCGACACTGGCGTCTAGCCCAGCAACGCATGGGTTCCTGCCCACTCCGTACTTGGCCATTTCCATCTGACACCCGCAGGCATACCCAACACGCCTGGCTACCCGAAAACACAGACATTTATAAACACATTTGCTTTCTCTCAACAGGAATAAGCAAAATATTTAGCATTTTTCAGGATGTATGTGGCTTAATATTTATGTTGCTCACCTTCCAGGTATACCAGGCTGGGATAACAGCAAAAAATCCCTTTAATTCTTTCTAAAAACAATAAACTGGGCGCAAAGTTTATGTTACTCTAAACTTGGCAAATAGCTGACTAAATTCAGACAAAGAAACAGCTTACAAGATGAATAACACACAATTTCGGTAAAAAGCCTACGGGTCTGTTTGTTGAGTTTACCTACGGGTCTCCAAACACTGAGAAGCCTGCTCTACACTCAGACAGCACAGCACAAAAATCCTGACCGCTTCTAAGTCCCTTTGAAAGGATAATGAAGATAGCATCACATTTCATACACGATATCCTGAACGCCTGCTGAGCTGACCTTGTTTACAAGTACTCACTGAAACCATTAGTAGCTCGTACTTTCCATTCCAGACTGCTATGGCTCAGGATCCATCTGTGTGGCCACTAGGCAAAGACAAAATTTCTATATAATTATCCAATTGATTATCATTAATGTTCGCATTTAACAAAGAAGGCATTGATAACTAGCATATATAATAATCACTTTGCATCCATTGCACAAGAGCTACAAAAGGCATTGGCTTTTTTTTTTTTTTTTAAATTAATAGCAGCCCTAAAATATAGAGTCAAATCATTTCACTTTGTTTTAAACTCTAGAGAAGTGGAGGGGAAAAGAACCAAGTGGCAAAGGATTGGAGGAACAGTCTAGAAGCAAGATGAATTCATAGTTTGCAACACCTCCTGTGTTATTTCAAGCAAATCACTTTGCTACAGTTCTTCATTTGTAAATTACTGCTTTTCTCTCTTCAACTTTATCCTTTAATTTTTTATTTGTTCTTTGGTACGAGGACTAGCTTTTACAACAAGAGAACAAAGCAGCAAAGCGGAATGGGATCCTGACTCCCATTTTTCTTTGTATTGTTTAACATCAGTAGGATTTTAAGGATAAAAAAGCATGATCTCTCCTGAACACAGCCGAGAAGATTAAAGTTGTCATGACCACCAGCTGCTCCCTCCTGCCCTCCCACTGAAAGATACATAGAGCAAAACTGGTGAAAGGAATTTTGAACACACCCTATTTACTTCAAGAAATGAAATTAGGTCACATTGATTAGTCATTTTAATCTCTGCAATCTAGCTAACAAACACCCCACATATTTCCAGATTTGCTACAGTAATCAGCAAAGGATATGGAAATAAACAGCTAGAAGAAGGCTTTAACACCTGAAATAACTGCAGTTAAATAAAGAATTGATTTTAGGTTTAGGTAAGCTAGAGCAGACAGTAAATGCACCAAAGTGTTAACAAACATGAAAAATAGCAAACTGCCTATTTTAGATGATTTAGAAAAATAACACATATAGTAATCCAATTGTATAACTTAAAATGGGCCAGATGCATGTATTACTGAAAATTTCAGATAAAAACATTATATACTGAAGTCAGGGAAGATGTGATGCCTTTCAGGGCTTTACTGATAGTGGCTAACTATTGCAGAGCTGTGAGAACTTAAGAAACTTGGCTTTAATGATTAGAGTACAGCACTGGGTATCAACGGGTATTACCAGTCCTACACTTTTCATTCCTCCTAAGTGCACTGATCCCTACTTTCTCTGCATACAGAGAACGATGTCCAGATAGATGTACACAGCTCCTTCACACAGCAGTTTCCAATTTCAATTCATATAATCAGGTCACATCTCAAATAACCTAAAAGGAAGGTAAACTTAAAGGAAGGTTGAGAAATATCATGTCCATTGAAACATTTTGGATTTTAAAATTCAAAAAGCTATCAGTATAAGATGTATACTTTTTTGCAGCCATTTTTATTCTCCTGAAACTATTCAAGTCTCTGTCCCTGTAACTCACCACTGAGATGCTTCATGATTAGCAGGAGAACATATTCAAAAATCCACTTTCTTAACCAAGATTCAAATTTTGACTATGTTAAACAGTTCCAGTGACTTCACTTCACTTAGACACTTCCAGTCAACAAGAAGCTATTGAGTAAACTTGATAATATACAAATGAATTTGATCCTAAGCTTTAAATGAAGCTGATACAAATCCTGACACCCAGGCACACTTAGCATACAAAGTATTTGGCATTTAGATCAAGCAGAGACACTTCTCTTTTCACTCATGCTAAAACTCAGCACTTTCCCCCCAGTTGAGAGAACAGCAGTTCCTGAAAGCTGAAAATACAAATAACGACAACTGTGTTAGCAGAGTTCATCACCAGGACATCCAGCATTCAATCAGCTTTGCTTTCCCTAGCAGGTCTCCCACAACACACTGTGGGGATTAATGCTGAGTGTGAGGGCAGCAGCATAATATAATATAGCAATTCAGGCTCTAACAAAGAGATCTGGAAAGACAGCCAAGCAAACTGCAGTCTTTCTGTGAGACTTCATGGGAGCCCTGGTTGTCTGACCACATTCTAGCAATGACTTTTCCCCCATCTTTTTAAACTTAACTAGACATCACATGAGTGATGTCCAAGTCTAACACCAGGGAACAGCAAATGTGTTCTGCTGTCTCTGAACCAAACACTGCCCAAGCAGTTTCTGCAGCCAAGTAAAGCAGCAGAACAAGCAATTGTCAATTGCAAGGGCACAAATAAACCTCTGTTTACAATATTGCCAGGAAGAAGAAGATACAGGTGTAACCAAATGCTTGGGAAACAGATGGCTGAGAAAATGTTTGAGCAGTTTCACCCCCACAAGCTGAGACTGTTGGCCAGAATGCGGAGGGTTGTTGCAGCAGGGCTGTTTCCATCCAAGCACACAGCCCACACCAGCCCACACCTGTCCCGCCGCCGCGGAGGCCGCGCTTTCACAGCTCACAGCGCCGGGGAGCCCAGCCACCCAGACCTGCCGCTGACCAGGGCTCCCAACACTCCCAGCTCTGGAGCCCTCCACAGAGCTCTCCAGGCAGAGGCCCCGCAGCTCCCTACTGCACATGGCAATTTCCAGGCTTCTGGACCTGTCTGCAGAAGCTGCCAAGACCTGGAAGAGCTCAGCACAGCAGCAGCCATTGCTCCTCTCCATCCCCTGTAGACTACACGGCCAAGCCACCTCACTTGCCAAATTCTTTATAACCTCTTCCTCTCTAAAAGAGCCGTTTTATTTTAAAAACAACTTTAATCTACACAGACTGAAGGGTGCAGAGCTGTGCTCTCTCAAAGTCCCCAAGGACTGATCCTGAAAGCTAGTTTCAGGGAACACAACCAAGTTCTGTGCTACATAACAGAGCGGTGCCTAAGGCTCAGGACTAACACTTGCACAGCACAACACGATTTCAGGCAAGTCCCTATATAACAAAGGAAACCTGCTCAGATCCAAAAATATGACAACACAGTCTCATTAAATGATTACTGGGAGATCTGTAAGCTGTAACAGATCCAGGTGGTTTGTTTTCTAGTTAACACTACAATTCTATGGCTTTTGGGAAGGATATTTGTCTAGGATCCTATCCCATCAGAACAGTCACTGCAAGTTCAGGGAATCTTTTGCAAACAGGTAATAACAACTTCCCATTTTAAATCCTGCTTTTCTTTCATTAAGTTGTGAATACTTTCCAGACTTTTCTGACTTGCTTCCTTTGTTCCTTTAGCAGCAGACATCAGCAGGAAGGGCCCACAACATCACGATATCTGAGTATCAAAATCCACGAAAATTACTCATGAAGGTACAGAAGTAGAGCATTCATTATAGATTAATACTGTCACGTGTTCCACCTGAAGCAGAAACCTCACACAGAACACCAACCTTGAAAAAAAAGCTCCTCAGCCAGTAACACTCTGATCAGAGCAAATCAACTCTAGAGCAAAAGGAAGGCCCAAGCCCAGTGTATCAGGGTCTAAATCAATTCTCTATATAGCCAGACTGCAGTGTCCCCTTTACAGAGGAGCTCCATAAGGAAAAAACCCACCCACACAAACACCATCACCACTAGAGCACACACACAGAGTAACATTAACTCTGCCGAACACTTGATAACATGCAGCATAGTTTAGGGGGAAAAAAAAATTCTCAGACTAACTTAAGCACATGAACACTTTACTTGGACTACAAGGCAAGGGAGTAAAAAGAAAAGCTGGAAAACAGAAGACTAAAATTGATTTATCTAATGAATTCACCCAGCAGGACAATTGAAAATTGAGTATCAGAACATTAATCAGACACGTTTTCTTTTTTATTGCTGTAAGACGCCAGTGACAGAAAAATGCAGCGTTAGAAGCAATTTTAATATTTACCCCTCTTGCTAGCAAAGGACATATCTTAAGTACATACATCTTAGATGCATAGTCATAATATATAGAAATATAGTAAATAAAGTGAATGTAGTTTGCCCAGGAATTACGTCAGTAACACAGTAACTTGTGGAATAAAAGTTACCTACCTGTTAGGATCAAGAAAAGGCTTCACAGTTCTCCCAATAAACCAAGATCTATCCACCTTCTGTTTCTTTGTGCATAGCCACATAGGTGATAGGAAACTCACTTAAACCACAGCCCCATAACCCTAAAAATCCTTTCTATTGTTTTCAATTGTAAACATACTGCTGGTGCTACCATCATGGACTGTGACTTTGATTTTTTTGTATAGCAAAAGCTACAAAACAAAATGCATTTATGTTTTCATTAAAGGAAAACAGACTGACTGGATGAGCTTCCTGAAGCTTGGAAGATACCAAGATTAAAAGCTGCTGCAACACTGTACATTACACTTACTACCAGAGTGAAGCTATGTTTCATGCCAATGATTAACACCTAGAAACACCCCTGAAATACAGCAGTTAAATCTATCCAATAAATCTGTCCTTTTAGGTTTCACTAGAGCATGACTACATTGCAATTCTTTCCTCATGCAGTTAGTATGTGCATGCCATGTTCTTTCATGGAGTCCTTCTTGCAAACTGTTCAAATTGTTCCTACTTTGTTGTAATATTCAAAATTACTGATAAATTACTGGGATTAGATAAATTGTTCATATTTTCAAGTCCCTTCAGACTCCCAAAATGTAATGTGAAACAGGATAATCTACTAATTTGGAGGATAAACTCATCTTAATGAAGAACAGTGATTTGCAAACATTAAAGCACAAGGGCTTGGTTTTGTACTACACAACTCACCAAGGCTGGAACAAAACCAATAGGTTAATTACATTAACCAGTAAATTGAGAAGCATCACTGTTCTCCCAGCACACCTTGCTCACAGGGTTCTAATCTCTTCACAGGGTTATTTTTGTTCGTCCTGTATGCTAAGAGGTCTGTGACATTAATTCCAATCAAGATGTCCAGAAAGACATATGCTAAAAGTTTGCTACTAAAACCTTAGAAACCTAAATTGACTTATTTCCAGAAGTTTTAACAAGCAGTCTATATCTACCATTGTTTTTTCCCCTACATCCCTCAACACTTTGATCCCAACAACATAGCTTCCCATTCCTGGTCAGCATACACTACTACCAAGGTTACATGGCTACTTTAAAAGCTACATCCCCGAGGGGGTCCCAGAATCACACTAAAGTTCCTGAAGCACCAGGCTCCATACAAGCATCCACTGTCTGTTTTAACAGATTCCAAATTCTCAATTTAAAACAAATGAGTAAAAACATATATATTGAGTGATTTGTCTTTTAATATGATAAGCATCTCAACTTTGCTGATGCTATTTTATTCACATTTAAAGATGTTTAGTTTTTGAACCTGTCAATGTGTCTCAAAACAAAAAATCCAATATATAGCTTGACAGTTTCATCTGATTTGTAGGGAAAACTTTTTTTAAAATGGCCTGTGAATACAAAAGCTTATTTCTACCTCAGTGCTAGATCCCAGGTTCACAAGAAATCAAGTGCTTAAATCTGATGACAGAGGTGAACAGATTTGGTGATCCCAGTCAGCAATTTTACCACCAGAACCTTGATAACAAGCTCAGTAATACAGAATTACAACAGTGAATTCTGACCAAATAAGTTAACCCACTCAATATATAACTAATATTAAAGACAGTTAACTATCTGCCCCCCTCTTATTTTTATGCTACTCCTTTGGATTATTAAAACTTTACAATCTTATGAAAGTAATTGTGTACACAGTGTAACACATCTGAAAGATCCCTCCATCTCTCAGTCAAAGCAAGGACTACAACCAGCTTAATCTTGAATCTCTTTGCTTAGTTACTAGCACTTGTTTTGGGGACAGCTGCATCATTCTTGTAAATGTCTTTTAATCCTTATATTATACAACTTTAATATTAGTTTCACACAGCTTTCTCTTGGGTATTATAAAAACAAGTCCCTAGTCCAAGAAAAACACCCTTCATTCCTCTTAAGATAGGGAAGTGGACTTAACAGGCTTGCTCCTCACTGGTCATTAATCCTCATAAATATAAAGCAGCAAACTCAGGAAGAAATGAAAACAAGCTCCTTTAGCCAGCAAGGGGAAAGATCAGTGATGAAACTGAAGCACTGCAATATAGCACGCTGCAGTGTGACCCAGTTCTCTTCTACCCAAACTTGCCAGTGCTGGCCTTAAAATCAGAAACTGTCTTTTAACATTGATTTCCACATTCTACCTTAAGTTTTAGAAAAGACAATATCATCCTCTTAGCAGTTTTTGTTTGCTGAAATATCAAGTTGCCAACCTGATCAAGTTCATGCCATGTAAACAGTGATCCTTTTGCCATATGGGAGGTTTGCTCAATCTTACCCTTCACTTTCAAAACAGAGATCAACAACAACAACATCCAGTTTCAGTGCAGACATCCCTACCTATTTTGGGGTTCCTGTTAATGTTGATTAGCATTTACCTGAGGAGAAGCTTCCAAATTTATATAAAATCAAATAAAATTATTTTGCAACAATCTCACTTTTGGCATTACTTCAGACAACTTTAAAAAAATGAGTCAAAACCATCCTACACAACCAATCTCATTTCCATGGCACACTAGCCTGAAGTAATGCAGTTAAAACGTTAAAAAAAAAAAAAAAAAAAAATACTTTGGCAGAAACTAAAAAACTAAAAATCTCCAAATTTTGAGACTGAAGAAAACATACAAAAAGTGCAAAATGAAAGAAAGGGACAATTCTGAAGTGCTCTAACTACCACAGAGACCCATTAGTTACTTTTTTACTTTTTTAACTTGTTGGAAAAGTCACACACAAGCTGCAGCCAAGAAGTCTTTAATCACCGGAGTTGCACATCACTATGTACATGTACCTATAAATAATCCATCTCACCAATGCCCAAGTCATTTCTACAGGAAGACTACAAGATTCTCAAGCTCTTTCCCATTATGTTTAGGGGATTTTCTACTGCAAACATCAGCAAGTTCTGCCCTGTACTACAATGAGTGGAAGCTGCACAGCATCACTGGTGAAGCACCAAGCTCAAGCTGGTAAATCCAACTGACAGGCAGAATATATTAGTTTAGGCTCACTGCTCCTTTGCTGGGTAAACCGCACTACAGCTTCTGGCTGTTCCAACACAAGAAAAGGAAGACAGTGCCTGCAGAAGGTAATGCACACATTGTCTCAGTGATCATGGCAGCACAATAAGCCACATTTGATGTGACAGGCTTTTAAAACTCTGCACCAAGAGATACTAGTTTTTGTACTGCATACACCCAGGCAGTATCTGTAAAATTTCAAAGAAGCCTATGCTTTTCAAGTATATGCTTTTACTGAGAATTATCCATCTGCTACAAAAAAAAAAAAAAAAAACACTATTTTTAACAGTGAACATAGATATTTCCATTGCTAAAACAGAGTAGAAAAGTCTCCTTTGCAGGCACCAGTTTAAACTTTTACTCATAGTATTTCTGTAAACATTGTGTCAGTGCACTTGGGATATCTGGAACAACCTTTCTTCAGTATAAATACCCGGAATAATGACCCTGAACTGCTCCATTGCTACTGTATCAGTAATAAAGGAATATCTTCAATTTGGAATTATAACACATTAGACTGGGACCCAATAATATATCAACTCTGAAGCTGCAATAATGTGCTTAGGCTGTGTGTACAGTACAATTCAACACAACATTACAGTCCGTCTTCCTTTCAATTGTGCAGATAGAGCACAACAGTAGTTACCAATCATGGGCTAAGCAAACCACGGAAGTCTGGAGGAGATCCACACTTCGAGCATTACCACCAGCAAGGGACTCTGCAGCACTGATGCAACATCCCTGCAGAACCCCCATGACGAAAGATCACAAACCAAGTTTTCCAAGATGCATTACAGGCTGCTGCTGCTACTACTGTTCATTCTGGGAACCAGAAAGCAGCTTAACACACACTCTTGAAATCTCATTCTTCCTAAATGCAGGAATAACATCTGATAGATAATCTGAACATATAAAAGGAAAACAGCACCATATATTTTCTCATTGCATTTTCTATCTAAAATTTAAACAGACTTATGTCCACTGATAAGAACAGAAGACCAAGTATGTGCAACAACCCTGCATCTTCTTTTCTTTCCTTCCTCCAGAGACCTACAAACATACGAAGTGTGGAATGTCTTAAATCTTTAATGAACTGAAGTTATACTGGTCCCAGTAAAGCAACTAGGCATTCCCTGCAGCTTCGAAGGATACAAAGAATACATCAATTTAGGCACTAAATATCATAAGCTGATAAAAAAGATGGCTCTCTTCCACTCAGTAAATGAAAATACATCAACAGACTTGTGTTTTCGGTGGGAGACTAAACTAAGGCATGTAAGTTTGCACTATGATTTTAAAATATTCAGGGGTTCTGGACTCTGCTCTAAATATTCTGTCTCAAACTGCACCAAGAGTTTAAAGATCTGTCTGAATAAAATTGTTGAAAGCCAGTGAAAAATGTCATAACCAATATATTCATTCATGTCAAGAAATTGATTCTTGAAGTGAAAAAACAACCATCCCTAAAAGGAAAGATGGAAACAAGATTACCAATCTGTTAGGATTAAACAGATCTTTTTAAAAATAGTTTCTGAAGAACCAAGAATAACCATGAGAAGTAAACACTGCCCTACCCCAGTAACCTTAAATGTCCGTGGGAAACTTGACCTTTGGTTTTATTTTCCAAAGTCAATAAACTGCTTAGCTTGCATCAAAAAACTTATATTCAAAAGATAACAACAAAGGTTAAGCTCTAAGACAGTATTCAGTGAATCCTAATAAAGTATTTGTATTAAATTAGTGTTTATTTTTAAAAGTAAGCTTAAACAAATTGTTAAGCTACATTGCTAAACAGCAACACTTCCAGGATCAGAAGTGAAATTAGATTCTTCATAAAACACAGAAGTCCTATTCCACTGACATACAGCAAATCTACAGACTGTAAAAAAAAAAAGAAAAAAAAACAACAAGGTCAAATACTACAAGCATCTTCATACCTTAACACAGAAATTGGAAAACACTTATTTTTACACTAAATACAGGAGCAGGACCATACCCAGAAGGACATAACCATTCTTTAAATCTTCAGTAGGTTTGCAGTATTTCAAACTAAATAGCAACAGTGACAATAAAGCACAGTGCAAAGGACAGAGCTTGTGCCAAGAGCCCAGGTCTATTCCTGGCTCTGTTGCTGGCGTGTTCTTCAGCCAAGGGCTGTGCAGCAATTCCTTCAACCACTCTTTTTGTCCAGGGGGAAGAAACTGCCTTTTGCAGAATCAATATGTGACTAACAAAGGGGACTTCACCAGAGGGCACTGCTGTAAATACTAGCTGGTAAAGGCAGAACCAGGGCAAGGCCCTGCACAGACTCCAGCTGGGCCCGTGCACTGAGCAGCCCCCTCATCACTGGTACCTACTCAGTTCCATTCTCTCTAGCCACAACAAGATACCTCTGCCTCACCCAATCCATTCCTTGCCTTTTAAGCCATGTATAGCTGCTACAGGATACAGTAATTAGATCTTATTTAGCTCAGACCTGCTAAAATTCCAAAGAAAAATATTTCATTTCCTTCTCTTCTGAATCATCAGTAACAGCAAATTTCAGTTACCAATTTATTTAACTTGTAAAAATTTAGCCTTTCAATCTTAAGTGTCATCAAGTAATCACAGTTAAGAAACCAATAATCAACATTTATGAGAAAGATGGACAGTAACATTCATCATTATATTGTCAAAAAGCCTATTTTAAAAGCAATTGGGTAATGTCTGCAGCTTCATTTCTACCATTATGCCTAGCTACACGTGGAAAAGAAAGTTACTGTATTCATCTCCCAAAGTTTATTCAGATTTTTGAGATGAAAATTTTAAAACAGATTTCTTAGATGGAGGAAAACCTCAGTATATTGAATAAAAACTCTTAATTTTATACCATAACATAAATTGGATTTTAAAATCAAGAAAATAACTGCATGGAGTACTTTTAACTATTATTTTGTTCTATTTCACATCACCAGAGATAATCTCCACAAAAAATTCAAAAATCCAGATTTGGAAAAAACTATTTTTTTAGCCTAATTATACATATCTTCTTAATATAATGTAGGCTAAAAAATTATTCAGAAAAACAAAAACTCAGTACAGCTTTAACTATTACTTACTAGCAATAAATATATTGAAGAATTCAGTGCTAGTTACTGTAGAGAAATTCTGGATGCAACTGTCAATAATCAAATGAAAACAAAAGAGAAGTTGCAATATTCAACAACTCAGCGCCCCACCTGCCCTTCTAATTCTGTAAAGCGTAAAAATCTAGATTTTTCTCTGTAGATCCACACCAAAATCTTTCTTACAAAATTCCATTTCGTATATCTGATACTAATTTCTCTCAACTGACATTGATATTTAAAATGAAATCACTCCAAACTAATTAGTATTAAACTATTTTAAAAAGCGAGTCTGTTCTTAATATTATACCTTTTTACAAAGATAATAAAAACACTTCATATGCTGCTATATATTACTAGTGACTAAAGAAATTTCCTAAGATTTTGCATTTTGAACTATGACATCCAGATCTGAAATCTTTGTTCTTTAGAATAATTTCTGAACCATCTACATACCAGAGTCTCATCTTACCTTAATATATTATCAAAGGACAAAAAAAATCTCATGGGAAAATGATTTCTCCTGCATCAAGGCAGGTTGCTATGGCAACAACTACATAGACTACCAATGCTCTGGCCTTACTTGATGAATAAAATGAAGAAAAATTCACAAAGTACTATAATGAGAACCTTTGTGTTATAAACCTTTCCGAAAAAGAAACGGAGATTCCCTCCTCTTTCCCATTTAATGATATTATTTACACTTGAGAAAGTCCTCCCATTTACCTTCCATTCTCTTGTCATTATGCTTCAGAAATGCACTGCCTCAGTTTTTCCTGTGTTTCATCATTCTTGGTTCCTTTGGCTTGCAAACAGGTAAAACTGAAACAGAGCCTTTAAAATCTATGGATAATAGGCTATGGAAAATTGACTTCTTATTGTAGCAAGAACAAAAGCAAAAAAAGACTAAAAATGCAGTAAGGAAAGGTCACAGAGAAGAATAAAAAATGGATTCTACCAGAACAGGCTAAAAAGACATTCATTTCAAAGGAAGCACGTACAACTGGAAGCATGTGTTGAACAAACAGCTCCATCTAGAGTTTTAAAGGCAAGTTACATTAAAGCAAGTTTACAGATGAAAGGTTTTCACATTTTTAGATACCCTCTGAAATGATTGGCAAGATCTCCCAATTTAAATATAAAACTGGCCTCAATATATATTTTGTACAGAAATCTCAATCCCTGAGATTTTTTTTAATCAAAAATAATTCTTAAAGCAATTCCTAAAAGCAAAACCTGCTCATTCCTACCTCACAGGTTTCCTGCATTTCTACAGAATTCACACTGCAAACTCTCTAGCCTGAGAGAGTCAAGCCTAAGTCATGCTAGTTTTCAATGCAATCAAGATCTCAGCAGCATATAAATCAAAGATGCCAGCAACCTGCAGCAAAAATTTATACCCACAATCAACACTTAATACATTAGTTCAATAAGGAATTAAACTTCTTGCATGTGGAATACATTTCAGACCCCAACCCTTCAAACTTACTTTCTACTTCTACAAAAATCAAAATATCCTCCTAAGCTGCTACACGCAGAGCAAAGCCTGCTCTCCATACCATCTTCTAGTCAATAATTTGTCGTGATCATAATCCATGTTAGCAGGGAAACAATTACTTCTGCAGATCAGGACGAAACACGGGCTGCAGTACACTGCCTAACGCCAGGCTCTGGCAAAAAAGGGCAGCAATTTTGCCTGCTGAGATGGAAAGCATCTATACTCTCAGCACACTGCCTGTATTAACAAGTATTTTTCTATATGCCAAAGGAACATTCACACCACAGTGCCTTTACAGCACCATGTTTCACCTCCAGCAACCTCCTGAACAATAAGCCCTCCCCACTAAAGCAGTAATATTTTGCTTGACTAGCTAGGGCTCTCTAAAGACATTAGCAGGGAAGATATTCTTCCTTTTTGTTTAATAAAATAAAAAGAAAACCTATGGGAAACATTTCACAAAAAATTTAAAGCAATTTTGCTATGTTTTCAGAGCATAAAAGAAACTCTGTGCTTTTCATGAACCTTTTGCTTTAATACAGTATTTTCTGAACAAAACTAATTTTATCCATTTACCACATAACTCCATGAAAGTCTGTATGTATATGCACGGGAAAGCAACAGAGACCACACGACTCATACTAAAGCAGCTGAAGTGAAGATCAACTATTCAACAGCATCTGCAGGTGCCAGGTGCACTTACCACTAATCACCAAGCCAGGTGACTTTCACAGGACATGGCCCAAGGGCTCTTACTTTACCAGATAGCTCTCAGTACAAACAGGTAGTTTTATCTCCAACTCTCCTCCTTTGCCTTGTTTGTCTTCTGGTTCCGGTCACACTCTACCTAAATTCTATGAACACTTCATACTGATGTTTCAAGATAGACCATCAGGATTAGCCTCACAATCCCTTCCCAGATTATGTATTACTGCACAGCCTACACAAAAGCATTATAGGCAAAGCCCACTTGCATGCAATCCTGTGCCATGTGCTCTAGGAGATCCTGCATGTGCAGGGGAATTGGACTAGATGACCTCTAGAGGTCCCTTCCAACCTTAATGATTCTATGATTTTTCTTGGCATATGCTGGACCCTTCCCAGCTTTGCCTTGCAAAGCTGCACATAGCAAGACAAAGGCAGAAGAAAAACAGGTCAGAAAACTATGAGCAAGAGGTTGCTGCCAGAGGAGCATTTGCGTTAGACACTGCAGCATTACTGCTCCAGAACAAGGCAGGCTTTGATATTCACCCCACGCTTCTGGCAGGGTAGACCTGCCTCATGTTTTTTTCCATCTCCACTTTCCCATTCTTTATCCTCTTCTCAACAGCACATACCCTCAGTCCTCCCCCTAGCTTCTTCTATCTGTTCTAGAATAGTGTTTTTTCCTGGCTTCTTTGCTCTTTTCAGTCTATGTTCTTGTTTCTTTCAATATTATCAGACAAAAAAAAAATGTATTTTTTCCCTCAGTCTTCATTTATACAAGCATATTCTTCCCAGATGTATCCCCTTTGATCTTTTCTAAGCTTTACACAAATTTCTGTATCTTCTGTATCTTTCTGTATAGGATTGCTCAGTCCACTCTCACTCCTCCATATGCTTTGCTTGGCCAACCTTTTCATCCTTCAGCTTACTAGCTTCAAGCAGGAGAGAGAGCAAAGACAAAAAGGAAAGTAACAGGCATGACCAAACACAGATTTTCAGATTAGGATAGAAGATTTTTAAGGATTAGATTGTAACTTTTATATAGCAATGTAAAATGGACAGAAACAAAATATGTGTTTTTTTAAACCAAAAAGTATGTTTCATATTAGTCTTGTGCAAGAGGAGTTTTATTATACCCATTCCTAAAAAAAAGTTACTTTTTCTAAGCACGAAACTAAGTACTACCAGAGGAAAAGCTTAGTCCAAAATTACTTTTACTTCATCCATTAAATCTATTTAGAACATTTTCTCTTAACATCTTGATCTTTTTTACTCTCAATTAATCTGATTATATATTTCAAATACAAACCAATTCAATCAAATATAAATGTCTGCTTCAATTAACCACTACCAAATCTAGTAGATGCTTCCTCTCAAAATTGATTTTTTTTTCTCAAAATGTCTTTTGTGACTTCTGATGTTCCTAAAAATTAAAAGTATTTTTTTTTGCAGTTAGAATGCTGAATGGGCTTCTCAGTGATGCAGCTGAATGCATCCAGAGAAAGCCACAGAAGAAAACAAGGCTCCTTGAGGCTCCTGAGGCTTGGAAGACTCAGCGCAAAGCCAAAGGAAGGGAAAGTTTTGCTTTTAAACCATTAAGTCCCCTGATTTAGGAACACCTACCTTTTCCTTTTACAATTAAATGTTTATTTGTAGAACCCCTCTCAAAGTTTAAGAAACTGAAAATCCTAAGAACATTTGTAGAGGTATTCACCAACAAACCTGGGTGGCAGACTACAAGCACAGCTTCTCCAAGACTCTTAAGGCTTCCTAAGGCACATAGATATCTGGGTCTGTTCATGCACATTTCAGGAAAAATAACACTTTTGTTTTTAAGAGATAGCTAATAGCTATTCAAAGATACCTACAAGCTACCCTACAAGCTACCTAAACTATCCCATTAGCTACTCAGAACCAAAATAAAGTCTAAAACTTTTAAGTCTTCCAGGTTCAATTCCAATTGCTAGCCCGAGATGATGAGTTTTAATAAACTATTAAGGTCAGTATCCTTCTGCGTGGTTCAGGAGACTTCTTTCATAATATTCATCTACCCTAGAAAGCACACAGCACAAAATTAAGAGGTATGGCAACCTGCAAAGGAGATGATAAACCAAGGTGTCCCTTCCCTCTCCATCCACCCTCCTCCCCCTAAAAGAGAATCCACTACAAGTCAACAGCAGAAAAACAACTGACAACCATCTTAGTAGCTTTAGTATGTGACTGGAAAAACCTCCAGGGGCTATACCTCTGAAAATAAGGCCATTTTGTAACTCAAGTTGAATTTGGGAACTTTTGAGGGAAATTCTGTTTCAGGACAGCTGTCCAAAAACACAGAACAAACTATTCTAGGAAGCTTTTTTCTTTTTAAGTGAAATAATACTTTGTTCCAGTATTTGAATTCGCACTCACTGGGAACTTGCCTTGAAGTGTCTTACAATACAATGACTCACTGTATTTCTTTGAAACTGAATTTTGACCATAAAATTTCCAGCAATCCAGCAGGTCGAGGGAGGTGATCCTACTCCTCTACCTCAGCCCTGGTGAGGCCACATCTGGAGCACTGTGTCCAGTTCTGGGCCCCCCAGTACAAGAGGGATGTGGAGCTG
>JAWLRI010000586.1:727292-737612 GCA_034781795.1 Crypturellus tataupa
TGTTCGTCCAAGGATGCTTTCTTTCATTAATTTACATTGTCTCCACTCTCTTCGGTGGATTATTAACCCTTCAGTGTCCTCCAGAAGGCCCCCAAAGGTCCGTTCGCACATCTTCCCTCTCCACCCTAGATGGGCCCGAATTCCTTGTTCTGACAAAATATTAGAGACATCTTGCAGAGATTGAAGAATTTATTACAAGATAATTGCAATAAGTTGTAACTTATTGCAAGATTGAAGAACTTATCTGCAAAATAATACCATGAAACCCTTTGTGTTTAGGGTTAAAATAATCACTGTGAGCCATCATACTGTATTAAAATAAACTGAAAATGGTAAGAGAACCTTAGCATATAGTATCTAGAAATATAGTCAGTATGAACCCAATGAAGTTCTGAATTTCATTTTAGGTGTTTGCTGTAGGGTGGCTCAGAACACCCACTTGGCTACATTTCCTAAATCTGTAGTCAGTCCTAAAAAAAAAAAGAAAGAAAGAAAAAAAGCTGAACACCTGCCTGCATCTCTTCAGTCATAAGATTTTCTTGGATCTTATGGTCAATGATTTTCCAAATTTCCTCTGATTAATATTACAGCAAACAGATTTTTTTTCACCATTTTCGTTTAGATCTCTCTGAAGATGAAGTACAGTGACTTTGATACTGGTGACGCTGGGTTAGCAATTACCAGGCACTGGATTCAGTTAACTACTCAGTAAATAAGAGAGACCATTACGTTATTAAGACAAGGCAACAACCTACCCATGAGAAATCCCAGGTTACAGTGAGCAACCATTATATTGCTGGCTCAGGCAAGGGCCAAAGGCCATTTCCAGAGGTCTCCTCTCAGACTTACAGCAGCTCTTTTCCAGGCAGTGCAGCAGGATATAGATGCTGCCTACACCTTCTAATATCACTTAGGGCAGATAGGACTAAACATTTGGCACTCCACCCCCAGACCTGCCTTGATAGTGCATGCAGGGTACTTACTTTTAGTTTCAAAGCAGAGTCAAATTCTTCATATGAACAATGATTCTGCTTAGACTTCTGGAAACATTGATAACCCCATCTATGCTTTGCTCTAGCTACACATCTTTTAGACACAAAATCAGGCAGCCTCCCTTCCCTAAAGGATGCATTATTTTCTTTCTAAAAAGCTTTTTTTACACAGTCTAGGGTCATTATTCCTGACTGTTCTTCAGCATTCTCCCCTCTTTTAGCTATCAGCTCTGTGATTGATGTCATTAGCTATATATCTTCTCTAGAATTATTAATATTTTTACAGCTCTTTCATTGTACTGTTTATTTGAATTAAAGTCTAGACTGCACTCACTTATTAATTGCTCTCAGATGTATTTATTTTGATGGGTGGTTTCCCAAAAGCTCTGGTTAAAAGAAGCTACTGTTACTGTTCCTTATTCTCTGATGACTAGAAATTAGGCAATTTTAGTTTGTTCTTTCTAGCTTCTGATTTTTACCTCTTTTCTGTCAAATCCGGTGCTTACAGTTTACCTAGTTCACCACTTTGAACACCCTGTCCTTCCTATGTGTTCATTTCTTCACGCAAAACAATAAACTACCTCTCTTCATCAGGGGTCTTCCTCTCTTCTCTCCCTTGCTCCTTTATTGTGTTTTCTTTTCCCAAATTGATGCCCTGGCAATCCCTCTCGTGCTTTCATTTCTGAATAAGATCACTAGTGCTTTCAGCTTTACAGATTTTCCTTGAATATTTTGTGTGATTCTTCAGGGTCTTTGTTTTGCATTGACTGCTTACACCATATCTAAATATATCAAAACACTTGGCGAGGCTTCTTTGTACCATTATGAAACAAGAGATGGCCCAACTTCCTCTCATTTTCCTCTCTCTGCAGATCACGAGCTAAATGTCTTGCTGTCTGTCAGTAGAGGTTGTTTCCTGGTGGAACTGATCTCGTGATTACTAAAGACTAGATATAGAAGCCTGAAGAAGAAGGCAGAGCAACAGTGGGATTCTCAAAGAGCCTTATTCTGCCTCATTCTTTATAATATGTAAAACAATGGTTTGTAGCAGGAACAACTGAAGAAAAATGTTGAAAATATGCAAAATAAACCCCAAATAATATTTAATCCTTAAACTTGAGCACAAGATGATAAAGTGTTCCCAGTATCCAGAGTCAGCTTGTCCAAGGAAAGTAGAAATCAAGCTGAATTGATGTAAAAGTGTAAAGATTTAATAAGTAAAGACTAAGTAAATAAAGATTTAGATTTCATACATCATTGCCTATTTTAGCTTTCAGCAGCACAATTCCCAGAATAGTACAGCTGCTATCTGAAAGAAAACCCATGCCTGAGCAAAAGCTTAAACTCTGACTTAACGGAATTTGCTGAAATTTGGTGTAATGGGAAAAAGAAAGGCTGCAAACCTTCCTTCTTTCTGCTGTCTTCCTCCAGGCCTGTAGAGTCTGAGCGCCTTGTAGAAAAGGGTATTCTATCAAGAAAGAGCATCTGAATGTAAATAAACAAGCTAGAAAACGAAGTCATGCTTGGCAAAAATAAAACTTCACATTAAAATACGATTAATAACTTTAGGAAGAAGCTTTTTTTTTTTTTTTCAATTGTGCCCTTATGCCAGAAACAAAACAAAACAAAAAAACATGTAAAACTGCAAAACTGTATTTTAAAAAATGTATTTTATGAAATCTTTGAGGATGGTCTACCTAGAGAGTTATATAGCAATCATTACTGTTACTTAGAGAAAATTTCTAATAAAATAAAAGTAGGAAGACTATTGAAGAGGATGTGGCTACCCCTCTGGGAAAAAAAAAAAAAGGATTTTTGAGGGTGAAAATAACAATTAATGAAATATTTGCTTGGTTGTTGACTGATGAAATACATTACAGATGAATCTACAATATAGCAATAACACAGTCAGATGACCAGATTATGATAGTTGTCTGCTGAGGCATTTATAATGCAAAGGCCCAAATCCAGGAATTGGATCTGTGTGGGAGGACCCATACACCAGTGCACAGGCCCACTAGAGCAGGCGAAGCACGGCGCCTGGGGAGGATCATGAGTCCTCGCATCGGATTACAGGGCTGCAGCCAAACTTTGCGTGGACGGGACCTATATTTGTCCCTCTCGTGGTCTAAAATCATGGCCCACTCACAGAAAGTAGCACAGAAGCTATACGATGGCAGATAAAAATTTGCAAACAAATTATTTTACTGTGGCTAGAATGTATTTTGTAGATTTTGTTTTATCTTGTGCTTTTGTTTTCAAGCAGTTACTCTTAGAGTCTGGATAGACAACAGCTTTGCTTTTGTGAAAGCATGGAAGCATTTTTAAGTCCTTCATTCAATACATCCTGAATCTAAGGCATGAAGATTTATGAAATGTAATTTTCCTTGAAATAAACTTTTTTTTTGCAAGTTAAAGTTGTAATTCCCTTTTCCTTTATTTTTCTGTCATTCCACTCACAGCTTGATCATTTTGTTTGCTATCATATATAGATATCAATATTTAACAAAAATAAAAATAAACCCCAGTTTGAACATTTCTCTCTCCTTCTTTTTCTTTCTTTTTTTTATCATTGCCATGTCATTGCTAGTTCAGGTTATAACCTTTAGTTTGCTTAGCACTCCCCCACATAAAGATATAAGGCAATAAATCACTAATCTTCACCAAGAAAAACACGTAAAAATTGAGTTCAGATTTTGCAGTTTAAGGTTAGAAAGTATTGGCACTGCTATATGAAAGAAAGAACCTTCAGGTAAATGAATTGTTTTAAACTAACAAACATGTAAGAGGAACATTATTCAGGAAACAATCTGTTCTGCATATAAAGAAAAGCTTAAAATTCCCCAAACTAGCAAGCTATTCTTTTGATACTGTCCTCATGATCTTTCTGTTATGCTTATTTTATTGATTAGTAGTTTGAAAAGTCATGTTTGAAAAGTCAAGATTATAGTGAGATATCAGTGGGTTCCCGAGGGAAAGGATTACGCGTCTAAGAGAAGAATTGGGGCCAAGGCCAGCACATGCATTTAGCCCCATCACATTAGAAGTCTCAGCCTGATGGCTTGGTAGCAAAGCAGCTGGAGGTTTATGTGACGTTTGATTTGTGAAATATCCACCCACAGGAAGTGCATTAAGACTTGGGAAAAACACGGGCTGAGATCTTGCTAGTATTATATTGTCTCTTCTTATGCAACATACTGAAGATTAGAAGATATGGCCATTTAAAGCAGTTAGTTGGAAGATGGGAAATTGGAAAATTACCCTTCCCACAGCCACTAGAACAATGATGCCAAACTGTGTGGAGGATTTAGGGAGCTATAAAAAGATCTAAGAAAGCACAAAAGAGTGTGGGTTGGTAAAGGAATGGTTTATAAGAGAGGTGGGCTGACAGCTCTTACATTTTGCAGTACTGTGAAGCTATTCTTTGATTCATTCTCATTAAGTGCATTAGCCCACTATTTCTGCTCAAAAGCAACAATTAGAAGCACTAATTAGTATTTCAGAATCTTGAAATGAGTTAGTGCAGCCTGTGTCATCAGATATTTTAGTCTTGCTGAATTGATTACAGTTCTTCATGGATAATTTCAAAATCTTGGATTATCTTGGAATACACAAAATGAGCTCTCTGCTATTACTACGGAGGTATCTGGCCAAGAAACTGGTGGTGACGGAGGGTTTGAAATAGCTTCTTAAATTTAGCAATATGTGTTGTAATTTTGTCATTTTAGTTCAAATCTCTATTTTCTGGGAAATGGGATAGTTTGTTCCAAACATTTACTTTACATTTGCTCTACATTCCCATACTACTCCCTTCTTATATTGGTACATATGAGTGACTATTTCTGTTGGAAAAAGGAAATGGAAAATTAGCATAACAACAAAAATCATGGTTCATGGGTCCATAATGCTAAAATAAAAAAGGGAGAAAGCATAAGAGGCAATAAGTCCATAAAAATGACTGTATTGTGAATGTATATGAAACCTCAGATGGTTTTAGATAGCTCTTTTGGTTTTTTTTAATCTTAATTCCATGATGCAAGGCTTCGTACTTACTTTGTAGTAAGAGTAAATTGATAAAAGCAACAATTCTTTCCTTCAGAAACAATGATTACGCACTCATTCTGTCCCGTCTCTGTTCTTTGGGGATCTGGAAGTGACCCCTTCCAGAGACGCCTGGCACCTTTGAACAACGCCAAATTCCCTTACTAGGGACAACCAGGGTGACTCCGAGCCAATTTCTTCCAGTTTCAAAGCTTGCCATCCCTATTACAGCTCCATTTCCAGATGCAGGTGATCAGTCCCTTACAAATAGAGCTGGAATCTCGAAGGATGACTATTTTTCCAGTCACATCTTTTCATCCCTTTGGGTCTGTAGATAAATTAGTGGCATGATTTAGAGTGTAGAAAGTATTTGGCAATCCCAAGAAAGCATGAATCAGATTCCATATTCATCCATTGCAATGCTACGGAAAAAGAAGCACTGCACATTGTCCCGTCACTGTGTCTGAGGAATATCGGGCATTGACTCAGAGAGCTCTCTTCTGAGTTTACATCTTCTCAGCTTTTCTTGTTGTTGTTCAGGACAGATTCCCCTTCTCTCCCTCGCTCCTTAGTTCCTTCCTCCAGTTCTTGGTACTTTGCCCAGCACATGGGCAGCTTCTGGCTTTATACTAAATATGGTTCATTCTCCATTGGGGTTAGTCTCCAAGTTACAATATACAAATGTGACAAATGTGACTTTTCCTTCTCCCTGGGGCTTCTCTGAGTTTAAATTCCAATTGTGTTCCATAATTAAAACATTCCTTCAGTACTAAGTGGCATTTCTGAAAGTTACAACATTGCCAAGGTTGTTATGAAGCTTTAATTCACAGTCATTTTTTCCCCTTGAACTCTTAACAGGACATAATAAAGAAAACGTCAGTTTACAATTCCTTGAATCCCAGTTTTAGTCAGTCGGACCTACATTCTCATAACCATGTTCCTGACACAATCGTACTTACATCCAGTGTTACTAGGATATAAGCATAAACAACTAGGCACATTAGGCCAAATGAATGCTAGGTAGCTCTGAGCTTGTTCCACGTGATCCCATTTAAGGCTGGTTAATCTGCTGGATGTCTCCCTAATACCCCATGAGACAAGCTGCTGCTTTAGCAATGTGCCAAAAAGGCTGCCATGCAGATTCAATGCACAAAGCCACACAGTTATAAGCATTTCTTTAGCAGGAGAGAAGCGATTGGTTGCTTAAGGGAATGTTTAAGTGTGCCTGCCTCTCTTCCATAATTCATAAATATTTAAGTATCTCTGATCCATATTTTGGAAGAACAAGCAAGCAAACAAGAGCGAGAGAGTGAAGAAGCCTGAACAAGCACTGGAGCCATTGCTCTGGAAAACACAGAAGAATATGAGGGTGAATGCTGCTTGAAACAAATTTGAAAATCTGAATTAAGATTTTGGGCTGTTATTTGATTTAACATGAGTTGAGGAAACAGACTTCATACTTTTTTATTATTATTTAAGAGGCAGAGTAGTTAGCACACATTGTTCATCATTTCTTTTCCTAACTGGAAATAAGCAAGACAATATTTTGAGCTAATGCCTAATTCAAAAGACATAGTATGCCCAGAGACTACAGGAATTTTAAGATGAACACTACCTGTTTGCTGGTTCAGTTCATCATTGTATCATATCAAAATGTACTTTGAAGGCCATTTAAAAATATTAATGCTAATAAGCACCCTTATATCATGTATGTGGTATCCCATTGCAGTCAGAGGGTACTATCAAAGGGTACACAATTTGACTCCATTTCACAGTAACCTGACACCTCTCTGCCAGAAGGTTGTATATAGTCGGCATTTTGGCAACATTATTTTGATAAATCGGGAAGTCCTACAGCTGGCAACTGGAAGGAGACAAGCAAATAGAAAACCAGAGAACTGAGAACTGCATATAAGGATGAAACAGATGCATCTGCCACACAGGGGAAGTAATGTTAGAGTTGGTCAAATCCTTAGGGTAATGCCTGCCACTTTTTTTTTTTTTTTGTAGCTGTATGAAAGAGCAAAATACATAGCGAGCAGTTTCTTTGCCAGTCACTGTGGGCTGTAAGGGGACTGTGTTTCCTGGATTTCCTGGAACAGCAGAATCCCAAGAATTGACCTTTGCAAGACTGCTGTCATCACATGCTCTTCTGCAGCTGGTTTCTGTTTGGCAAGGGAGTGAGACATAAAAATCCATGTCTCTGACTTATGACTGAAAAAAAAATGTAACACCAACAACGCCTCCACCAAAACTACCTGCACTTATTTCATATCAGAGGGATTATTCTTTATTATGAATACCTGTCAGTAATCTGGGCAGAAACCAGCACTGGGCTCAAGTCTATTATTTTTTTCTCCCTGCAAGTAAAACAATTTTCAGTTGCTCTCGCAACTTCGAATGTATAAAGGTAACACACTATCAAAGACAAATTCTCATGTCTAGATTTGAGACAATTTTCCCTTCAAAATTTCAGCTAGTAAGACACCTAAAGTGAATAAATCCAGAGGTGGAGATAGAAAATAATTCTGCTATGATTAATTTATCCCTGTAGAATCTCAACAGGGAGGAATTTGGTCCTGGCTTTGTATGAACAGTCTTTGTAAAAGCATTAACCTACTAATTTTAGCTGGGGGAAAGAGGAGGCCAAATAATATCTTGTGAACTGATATAACCGAGGTTAAATTTAACCCCTAAACCTCTCCTAATCAGCATCAGCAAGAATGTGAACTGCAGTGCAGCATATATTCTGCCGGCCTACTGTGTAGCAAAAGTTGTGCTAAATATACAGGTGTACAGGCTAATTATACAGGCCCATATTAACACTTTAACATTAATGAGTGCCTTTTTATTTCTGCTCAAATTTCTTCCCAAACATAATAAGCTGGCTGGGAAACATTCCTATAAGAAAGTGTGTGCCTAAACAGGCATTATACAAACTGAATCAAATCGGGGTGCAGCGCATATGGCTTAGGTCATGTTGGAATGCCCACCCGCACCTTCCTTCCCCCACTGAAAACACCTAACCGAACTCTTAGACTGCCTTACTTGAGGCACCTAAAATTAGCTGCTCTGAATCACTCTCAAGAAGAAGGCGTTTTCCGCTACACTATACAGGAAGCTGAAGTTCCTTGACACCTCATTCAGAAGCTGTAATCACCTTCTGTCCCCCTGCTCAAAGCGGATAAATGCTCCGTAAAATAGAAGTTTATGAGTAACTCTAAGTTTGTTATAGTCCTTGGTTCATGAAAAAAAATCCCCATATTTGGATATAGCAGTGTTTCTCTCTCACTTTTTTTTTTTTTTTAATAAGCACGAGAGATTGCTTTTGTCTCAAGATGTAATTTTCTAGCTACAAACCAGCACAGTTGTGTTGTTTTTCAAATCGGTGTTTCTTTGACTTGCAACTACGGATTTTAATTGCATTCACACACTTCAGAAGATTATTTAGATCGTCTAACCCTACTGCCAGCTTGCTCATTGTTTCTCAATAAATAAAGTAATAACAGGGGCAGGTCATTTCCCTGGGGCAGGAGGGGAGCAGCCGCGATTATGTAATTACTGCTCCTCCGTGTTTACAGCAGCCAAGGAATTGTTACTACCTTCAAATCCTTGGAGCAACTCCGCTTCCCTGAGGCAGAGGAGCAAATGTTTATAGAGCAGGTAGCAATTACAGCCTCTGCTTGAGTCTCCATCCTGGAGGAAGGGAGGAGCTCCTTGCAATGAAAATGCCCTTGTTAGTATAAAGATTTGCAGGCAGTAATTACTGCTGCTTCTTCCTGGAGAAAGTAAGTTACTATCATCTTGCTGAAAGCTGGTGAGCAGAATTGCCGCAGTTTCTTCAGTGTTTTTAGAGTCTTTCACCACCTGCTCTGGGTGACAAACTGCTTGGGACACACTTGGTTGAGGGTAGCTCTCACGATGTTTCTGTTTTGAAGAAGCAAATTCTACTTTATTTTATAGTGCGGCTCTCTTAGTATGGAGGTCACAGATCAGGACATATGTGATACAGGCAATACGAGCGTCCTGTTGAATTGGGTGTTATTTTCCAAATTGCAAATTACACAGAAGTTTGCCACTCAACAAATTTGTCTTTTAACTTATGTCAGAAAGGATACATGGGTCACTAAAACAAAATGTGCATGTAGGAAAAGTGTTTGCTTGAGCCCTGAGACAGTAGAAACTGCAACTGAGGTTGAGCGTCAAGTTTCCTAAGCGCTGATGACAGCGCTGGTGCAAGCTGACCTAAGGCAACCAGCCATCCTGCGAGAGAATGTGTGACCAACGCGCGACTTGGCAGAAGCCACATTTGAAATTTCTCATGAATGGAAGGGCTATTTTTTCTCCACAACACTTAACTTGGATTCATCAATTCTCAAGATTTAATACCAAAAACAACAGGTGGCAACCATATTTAGCTTGCTCTCAATTCATATTCCTCCTACTCAATAAGCGAGGGAAAAGCTACTGATGCAAGCAGCACAGACGGATTCTGTGTTGTGAAAGCTAGTCCTTGATCAGATGACTCAGGAACCAAATGTGCTTTTACGAAGCTCTACAGCCAAAATATATTGCAAACTTGAAGAACAAATTTATTTTTAACTTGAAAAAAAAGTATCTGTAAAATGCATATTTTTCTGCTTCTAAATAGCAGAATCTTAGCTTACCAGGGGAAACAACTATTAGAAAAAAACATGTAATTAGTAAATTAATCAATATAGTTATACAGAATATAGTTTGAAAGTGCAAGTACTATATGTAATTTCTGTAATTATAAGTGGACTCAGAATCACTTTTTTCCTCATTTCAGATTCTGAAAATAAGACTATTTCTGAGAACGAGAGGGTCAGATTATTTAGCATGATGACTGTCTAATGTGTTGACCTTGTTGATTTTGCATGTTCTTTCCTAAAGGTGAGTGATTGATTCGGGTGGAAGTCACTTGCATGTTTGAAGTAGCGCAGTCAGATGTGGGGGTCTGCCAGTTCAGATAAAATAAGACTCTCATTTGGGAATGCTTATTCAAATTGCAAAAGTGTGAAAAATCAAGCTGCAATTCTAACTCAGGCCCCAAACAGCAGAAATTGAGGCATTCCCTGAATAGCTACAGTACTATTTTTTCTGTGATATTATAGATAAGAAGCAACAGAATGCAGCTTTGAAGTTCCTTACATATTTGCCAATTTCAATGTCAGAAAATCTGACTATAACTTTGCTTTTTTTTTTTTTTTTTTTTTTTTAAAAATTTCATTGTTGCAATGTAATTAAAACTTTCCCGGAGTGGAAA
>JAWLRI010000586.1:740099-785193 GCA_034781795.1 Crypturellus tataupa
CCCGCCGCGGGCCGGGCCGGGCCGGGAGCGGCGCAGCGGCCGCCATGGCGGCGCCGCCGCAGAAGGAGCTCGTGTACAACAAGCTGCTGCCGTACGGCGCCCAGCTGGAGGCCGAGGCGGCGCGCTTCCTCGCCGACATCAAGGGCAACCTGGCGCGGGCCGTGCAGCTGCAGGAGCTGTGGCCCGGCGGGCTCTTCTGGACGCGGAAGCTCTCCACGTGAGTGCGCGGCGGCCGTTACCTAACGGTGCTCCCCGCAGCGGACGGGGCTCCCAACGGCCGCTCCTAACAGCCCCAGCGGGCGCGGCGCGGTCGCCCGGGGCTCCGAGCGCCGCGGGCCGCCCCGCGGGGCCGTCTCTGGCACAAGGCCTCGGGGCGCCGCGGCGTAGGGAATGGGGACAAAGGTGGTTTCGTTTCCGAGCGCCCGGCCGCCGCCTCGGGAACTTTCTCGGTTCTGTGAGCCGAGCTATGTGGCGTGTGTTACTTATTTTTTATACCTATCCTTTCACCTGTTTCTTCCCTTGCCCTTTTAACCCACTTCAGGGAGACACTGTAAGATAAAATCTTTTTTCGCAACTTTGGCGGTAGCAGCATGAAGGTAGCAGCCCGCAGAGCGGACTGGTTTGTGCCGCTGCGTGCCCAGCGCTGAAAGGATCCTACTCGGGCTTTCCTGTGCTCTTAACAAAACTGGTGCCCTAGTTTAGAGCAGTGTGGAGGGGAAATAAAAAGCTTAGCTGTATTGTCTGTGTCCTGGTAAGGTGCAGTTTGTATTGACTCAGGTGTCAGGGCTGACAAGATTTTTTTTTTTTTTTTTTATTCAGATTGAAAACATGGGAGTGGAATGTAGAATTTCTGTAGTGAATTTAACAAAACATACTTTTGTTTAATTAATTAATTTATTTTTTAATATAACCTATTCTGACCAGTCTGGTAGTAAAAATATGACAAGTGACTGCTGTAGGTTCTGTCAACACATTTTTTATATGAATACCTTGTTTTTGATGAATGCTCTGTGCACCTTCATAATAACAGAATACTTGTGTTTAGTAGAGCTGCGTTTCTCACTTAAATTTTGGAGTGAATTTTTGTTCGTTTGTTTTGTTTAAGTGTTGGGAATTTAATATATATCCGGCAGTCAAAAGTTTGGTTGATATACACGTATTGAAATGTAAGTGACCTTAGGGTTGCCAAGAAGCATTCTTAGATAGAATTACATTGATGGTTGCGAAATGAGTCACATGTTTGCATTATGAGACAGTCTGAACCTGCTTGGACCCGGTTCAATACTGTGTTTTTTCTTAGCCATCTGCCTGCTCACACTGTTTAGAGTGATGACTGTTGTCTTTGGACTTGTGGCACAACTTCATATGCTAATCAAGCTGGCATAAATTGTAGCAGTTCTTAGTAAGAGAAAGATCTACCTTTGATAGGGTAACTCCTGCAGTTGGATGGTTTGAAAATGTGCAGGTATGGATTACAATTAACCCACCAGTAAACTGCAGTTTTTGCTACCAGTTTTGGCTTCAGGGCAGTGAATTTTAGCCTGTTGAGAACTGCTGCTGTGCCACCTTATGAATCATCAAGAGGACAGGAGTTTATAATTTGTGGTTTTCCACCTACCCTTTGAAGTTTAAATTTACTGCCTTCTGCAACTTGCATGATGCCTGTTCATCCAAAGACTTCTTCATGGCATGTTCTAGTAATTCTTTGTGGCAGCAAGACTGAATGTGTTTGGTTGTAGGCAGGGAAGAACACTGTGAGGTTGTTTAAAAATAGGTGATATGGTTAACATTGGAGATACCTTGCTTCCTCAGTTTAATTTAACAAAACAGCTTTGTGGGATAAAATATTACCAAAAAAAAGTTCAGGCCAAGATAAAAGAAACTTTTGAAACATAAGAACATGATGTTCTAATTTGTCACACCTAAGTCAAATTATGACAGCAAAACTAGAGCTTTGTTGTCAGTTCTGTGTAGTTCATCTATCTTCATCTCACCTTTATACCTTTTCTCCTTGCTAGCCAGCTGTAATAAACTACACATTTGACCAGAAATGAAGAATCTTCAAAAGACTTCTGCATATTTTTGTTACAAATATCTGAATTAAAAAAGATTGAAAATACTCTCATTGCGTGCTGTGAAGTAATTCATAAGTCAAAATCAACTGACATGTTTTGAATCTTGTACAGAAAAAAAAGTTAATACAGACAGTGTAACATATGAAAATGTATGAATGAGTTTTTTTTTTTTTTTTTTTAAAGTCACTCAGTTTATATACCTGTATAATACCTGTATAGACTTCTTCAGGTCTGCTGCAGCTTTGTACAGCTGTGCATAGACCCTAGAGGTATGAGAAATGAAAGTGAAAACTCAAAACATTTCATTTACGTTCAAAAATTTCTGTACCAGTTACTATTTCATGGTGACACCTGAATCTGTTTGAACTGTTTGATGTCGTGAATTGAGTGGCGAAAGAAAATTAAAACTGAGATTTATTAGATATAATGCCTCTTGGGTGACTTGCATAACTGTTCTTGTGTGTGTAACTTCAAGCGATATAAATGGGGTCTGTGGCTGGTATGCATGCTTCTGTTGAGAGAACTTTCTTTCCTGTAAAAACAGGAATAAGGCAGTTTCTTAAGAAGCTTATGACTTAGTAGGACTTCTTAGAGAAGTAAAACTGCTTGCCTGGATAATTAGAATTTAAGTCCGTAATAGTGTTCTTCAGAAGTCCAGTCTTCAATACCCTGAGACTCTTCCAACTTTGACTAGTAAAGTGTGTACCTTGTAAAACACTAATTCTATTGTAGTAGTCTAAGTCTGCATATCAGTTGTGTAATATGCTACAGTGTTTGTAGGAAAACAACACTTTAGTTGCATCAGGTATTTGCATAAATGGACTTGCATCATATTCGTTCATGGTCCTCTACCTCAAGTTTACATAGCTGTTTCATTTTCACCTTTTAACATTTTTCATAGAAAGTTTGAGCACAGATATTAGAACATAGCTTGTAAATGAGAATTAGTATAAAAACTTTTTAATAATTTCAGAACATCGGATTGATTATTTGATGCAGTTGAGAGAACACATGAGGGTCTTTTTGCATTTTCTACTTCAAAAGACAAGGGTTGAATTTTTAGAACTGAGGGACAGAGGTTCTTTTCTGGACAATGTTATTTTGTGTTGGGGATAGAGCCTTCTAACAGAGCGATACTTAAATATCCTACCAAGAGGTATGAAAATAATGTAGTTCAACTGTTTTGAATTGCAGGACACAAAATATGAGATCGAGGATAAAACCTGTCAATGAAATTTCTCTGAAGTATTTCAATTGCTATTGCATTACGAATGTTTTATTTACTTCTATTCCTTCTTACCGTTTTCCTAAGAAAAACAAAATTTCTATCTGGATACATATTGGGGGGGTATTTTATATATATATATATATATATATATATATATATATATATATGGAATTTAATTTGTTTTTTTGATAATAATTTTGAACAGATGATAATCCATGTTTTGCATTCTGTAAAATAAAATTAGATGACTAGGAGTTTAGAAGAGTAATCTATTTGGCCTCGTAAGTGAGGACAACTTTCAACTATAGCACAAAAGCCAACTTTCTGGGGCATTTCAGAGAACCTACTTCGTGTGATACTGTATTTCCTAAAAATAGGCCTATTGTAATTGTGGAGTGAAAGCTTATGCTTAATGCTTTTACAGTAAGGGATTTTTTTTGAGAGGGGAGGGCAGGGGGGGAGGTTTGTAAGCTTTTTTATTATTATTATTACTTTTTTTTTTTTTTTATCGCCAGAGACGCTATACTGGGCAGAAAAATGATGGAGATGCAAATAGAATGTTGACTTCTTAATTAGTGTTTTTTTGCATAGCTGAACTCCAAATCAAAACCTAGTAGACCAGTATAGTTGAGCACTCCTTTTTTGAAATTGACTGGAAAGGTTGAGAACTCCTAAAATCTTTGGATTTCTTAAAGGAGGATTGAAAACAGTAATTTCAAGTAGCATCTTAAGTATTATGTGCTTTTGTGTAAGGAGTCCTAATATTTTCCATCAATTTTTGTGTTTAGAAGTGAAGTTAAAAGTTTTCCATCAGTTTTGTGTTTACCTTTTTCATGAAAAGACATTATTCCAGAAGCAGGAGATGATGCTGAGAAACCCAATTCATGCTACTTATGTATTTGTGTGTGTGTGTGTATACACAAATGTGTATTTATATAAATATATATGAAATATATATACATACACACAAGAGCCAACACTTATATGGTGATCATGCATATATGTGATTAGCTATGAGCTATCCTGCAGGATAGGTAAAATTCAACCTGTGTTCTTTAGTAATCATGATGTTTTGTTCTATGCAGGGAAAACTGGGCAATCTTTTGACAATATCAGAAGTTTTGATATCCTTCTGCTAGGGTTTTGTCGCTGAATTTTGAGGAAAGTGGAATTAGCCCTTCATTAGGAATAATTATTTTCTGCTTGTCATAATGTACAGCTGGATTAAGGCAAGTTAAGATTTTAAAATGTGATGCTCTTTGTCCATTTACATAAAGAAGCTGTAAAAACAGGATCAATTGACATTTAGTTCTACTTGGTCATAGTGACATGGTTGTGCTCAATATATCCTCTGTAGTTGTACTCTCAATTAGATGGCATTTGGTGTAATAGAACTGCTATCAGCAAATGTCAAGAAAGGTAATAGTCCAGTCACTTTCCCTTGTATCTAGGTATATATCTAGGTTGCATCTAAGTATGTTACATCTCTTACACAGTGTTTTTTGTAGTTCTAACTATTTTTGAAAATTTTTTTAAAGCCTGCCTTAAAAAAAAAAAAAAGCCTGCTTTTTTGCTTTACAGTTAATTTTGTGAGAGGGGAAATACATGCACATGTGTCTGTGACAGGCTACTGACAGGTAACAAAAGTTGAAAGTGTTTTCAGAATCTTCTAGTCCAAAATAAAACATGCTGCGTTTTTTTGCTGGTGTCCTCCTAAATGCGTAAGGTCATGAGAGGCACTAACATTCTTTAAGGTGAGCTCCTTTAAAGTATGGTCATGATACCAAACAGTTTTCCTCATTAGTAACAAGCAAGCAAAGGCTAAGGGAAGTGGCTCTGACAGCTCCTGTCTTTTCATGGTTGACTATCCAGAGTCCTTATGTAAAATGCCTGTGATTTGTTTATTAATTCTAGTAGACTTCCAAAGACCTTTTGTCTGAAAGTCTAGAAATAGCTCTTCCTCTTACTTGTACCACTTATTAGTTCTCTGTGTTAGCCCAATTATTGGTACTGCACCCCACAAGTTCTCAGACTTTCACCTTGAATCCTTCCAAAGCAGTATGTGAGCAGTGTGTGCTTTTCAGGAAATCAGGAATCAAGATAGTTAATTTTCTGATTTGGTGGTTAGACCACTAACTGCTAATGTTTGCCTTTTTAAAAGTTGCCCAACTTCTGTTTTCTGTCACGTTCAAGAAGTTCTTCAGAGACATATTTCTTTTCTTATTTTTCTATATTCAGATTACTGTGTATCGGATTCTGAAATACAGGATGTTTTGCATCCCAGAAAAGTAGGGCGAGATCAGGCATTCTTCCTGTTACTAGAGTAGGCATTAGTGCGCTACTAGTCTTTGTTTAGCAATAAATTAATCCAACTTCTGTGAAGTCTTTATAATTATAAACAATGGATAGATTTCTCCAAAAAAATATTTTATGAAAGTTCTCATGTGTTTTGTCAAACAGCTACTTAGAGGTCAGTGTGTTAGTAATGTTTCTCATAAATCTGTCAGAATAGTTGGAGCTGAAATAAAAAGGGAAAGTCTTCTTTCCAGGTGAGTAGTGATTTATAGCTGTGCAGCATGTAAAATTCTGCACTGGAATCCTGCATAGGTTTTGCTGGAGTAGCTGATTTTTCAGGTAAAAGGAGAAAATGAATACATTTTAAACTTGACTACAGTACATGTTTCTTCCAAATTTAGTGCTAATAAAGCTACATTTTCTTATAATAGTACTTAACGAGGGTTACCAGTGGAGCATGCCATCAGCAAAGCTCAGTTTCTTAATAAGCTACCCAGTCTTACTGCAAGCTCTTAAATTTGGACTGTACTTGAAACACTTTTTATTAACTTCTGACCAATGTCCTGTCTCCACAAAGTTCACCAGCTCAAAAGGGCAAGATAAGAATATGGTTAAGCTGCTTGTGACAGTTTTTCTCTTTGTAAGGGGAATACATATAGAAATACAAAAAATACTAAACTTAATAGCTAGCACATCTGGAGCCAAGTAACTGAGTTGAAGGAATGCCGCCCTTGTTTTCACGATCTGTTGTGAGCGCCTTGCATTATACTGATTGTAGAATCTTGGAAGAGAGTAGATTGTCCTTGTTGTTTCTGATTATTTATTGAAGGTGATCCTTCCGTTACCTCATTACTTTACCTCATTATTAACTCTAAACACAAAACATTTTTGATAGATATCGATGTTTAGCATACTTTGTGTTTGTGATTTTAAAATTGGTTTTTAAGTTCACTGACTCAACTTGATTAAAATCCTATTTTCCCTCGAAAGAGACTTGGACAAATTGTAGTTTGAGAGTGTCTAATATGTTACAGAAATGTTACCTGATAACACTTGCCTGTTCTCTCAGGTTGACACTTTATAGGTGTGTTAAATGTCTGTTGCTCTTGGCTTGCAAAAACAAAAAAATACAGTGTAAGGATTATCCTTGTTTGCAAATCAGTGTTTCCTAAAAGCCTTATTCTCATTTCTGAGTCTCCTCCTCTTAGGAACCTAGCAAAACATACACGTAGGTACTGTGTGTGTGTATGTATTTATATATACACAGAAAATACTCAAGTTATAAGAGAAGGTTTTCTGAAACTATTATGTAGTACTTTCTCTGCTAATCTCAGGGAACAGAATCCTTTTACTATAGATTTTTATGTTCTTTGTAGGGCTTGGAAAGTAGATTTTATTTTTGTCTTCTCTATTTTCATTTAACAGCAAATCATGTAAGGTCTGACTCGGGTATTATATCAAATGAGCATGCGTAAAAGTACTACTGATTTATCTTATGTTTTGTTTGTAGATATATCCGGTTATATGGGAGAAAATTTAGCAAAGAAGATCATGTGCTTTTTATTAAGCTGTTGTATGAAATGGTAACAATTCCAAAACTGGAGATCAGCATGATGCATGGATTTGCACGGCTGTTGATAAACCTGTTAAAGTAAGTACAGATTTCTGCTGACTGCTGAAATTTTTATCTCCAAGTAGTTGATCACTTCATTCTTTTCATCTTGCTATATAGTTTTGTATGTCCTGTTGCAGGTTATTCATCCAAATCATCTGTGCAGGTGTCTTATGTGAGCACTTTGCTATTACAATTGAAAGTGAAAGCATATTGGTTTTGTTTTTCTTTTTTTTGGAAAGGAAAAAGAGCCACATGTTGAATCTCAAGTTGGAAGATAATGAGGAGTGTTACACAATTTGTTAATATTTAATTTTACTTATACTTTTCCTGAAGATCTTGTAAGCTGGTGTTCGTGGAGAATGTCAGTGTCTGTCTTGCTTGAATTTCCACTGGTTTGTGCCAAATGCTGAAGATAAACATAGTTCACATCAGTATTCTTATGTGTGGTATTTTGATGTGAAGTGTGTCAGTATAAATGTTTAATTCTAATGTGCTCATTATTTTATTAGGAAAAAAGAACTGCTTTCCAGGGAAGACTTAGAATTACCATGGAGACCACTCTATGAAATGTTGGAAAGGATACTGTACTCCAAAACAGAGCATCTTGGATTAAATTGGTTTCCTAAGTAAGTATGAGTTTAAATATTTGATTACGTATAAGTATCTACAGTAGAAGATTCTCTTACAGATTTGCTTTCAATATTTGGAGATTGAATAGTGAATATATAGTTTTTTATATTTAATTTTCGGTGTGCAAGACTGTATTGAATTGTGTATATTTCTCTGTCATTGGTTTACTTTCACTCTGACATTTTTTCCTCTTATTAATGTGATCAAGTGGACTTCTAAATACTCTAAAACGGTAACTTGGCCATCTTACTTTGTGGATAGTAACCCACAGTTTAACAAATTTCAGGCTAAATGTCTTCAGTTTTATTACATGAGACTTAGGTAAATGAAAAATGATACTGTTATTAAAAATGTGTATTCTAAGCATTACCAGTATGTGCAATCTGGATGTGAATCAGTATATGAAGTGCCTTGTATAGGAAATAGATACTATTTTCAGAGGAGTATATAGTATGGACTAATGGGTTTCTTCCCAGTTAGGAATCCTAGAAATGTTCTACTAATTTTAAAAACAAAAACTGATTTTCTTCATTTTCTTCTACTGTCCTTTTGACAAATTTCTGCAGTCCCAATTTCTATAATAATTGGGATTGGGAGAGGCCCTATCCTGTGAATTTTAATTACAAAAGATATCAAGTAATTAAATCTGTTTGAATTAAAACTTAATTTCTCATGTGTAATTTGTCATAATAGAAAAATTGTTTTCTGGCCAGGAATATTTGAATGTAATACTTGGATCATTTTACTGAGAAGATCTTATTTTTCATATATGGCATTTTCCTTTTAAGTCATTAGGAAATACTTCATGCTGAGTTTCTCTCAAGGCTACATATCTGAAAAAAGAAGGCTAGTAGTGCAGTTCAGTGAAATAGAACAGTTTTGCTATTTGTGTTATGTGCAAGTGAAAATGCAAAGGAGCAGAGCCTGATCTAGTTGGTTTATTTTGCGTGTTTGCCAGTGCCTGCTGAAACTGCGTACTTTGCTCTGTGGTATTGACTAGTCATTTGCCATTCACTGTTAGAGAAACTTGCGTAGTGGGGAGGAGACTTTGCCAAGAGGGAAAAGAAAGTTAAACTGGGAGGAGAGCAACCAGGATGATGACTTGTCTGAAATTTTAATCTTTTATGAACTATATTTAAAATATATTTAGACACTCCATTTTAATATGCAGTGCGATTTGTTCTCATACGGTGCATTTTTTTCTTCCCCTTCATTTTAAATTCAATTTTGAGGGGTACCTTTTTTGATATCAAGTGATATTTTTAATTATTCAGTTGGTTTGTACTTGTTAAAATAATTACTGTATGTTTAAATTTTTTTCTCTTTTCTTTTTTTTAATTCAGTTCATATCGACCAGGCTTGTCTTCAACTAAAACATTTGTGCTTAATGTATTACATAGGTGGTAAGAATGACTTTTTTTGGTTCAGCTCTGGCCGATGTGTAATCTTCTGCATGTTCTGTTAGACTGTAACACTTGTCACACAGGTGTAACTTTCTGCATAAATAATTGTTTTGGAAAACCAATGTTAACATTACACCACTGTTATGAGAATGTCGCACTGTATGTAAACGTTTCTAATTGGGGAACAATATACTGTGTGTGTGAAGTGGCTGATAAAGTGACTGTATGCTAACTAATTTAACCAGTATATATCTTTCAAGGGTTGAGTGGAAGGTAAATTTTGCATTTGAATAGTTACTACATCTCAATATGGAGAAAATCAGTATTTGTGTAGGCATGCGTGTCACTGAATAAGTTTACCTTACTATTAAAATTGATGAAATCATGGGAAGAGCTTTAGCTATAAAGTAATAAGCTCTGTCAAGTATGCTCAGGTCCAATGTTCAAGTAGTAAGGTCCAATGTTCAAGTAGTGGAAAAAAAATTAATGTCCTAACAGTTCACTGATTTTTTTTTTTTTTAATTAATTTTTTTTTGCTAGAAAACACTGGAAGGTTTGTGGGATATACAAGTATGAATTCAGAAATAGTTTAAATTGGTAACAAGCAGAACTGAAGTAGTCAGGGAGAAATTTTAGCTTTTTTTGGAGGAAGAAAATTTTAGATGCACTAATCTAGTAAGCTACTTGTTTTTTGATATGTCATAGAGACTCACTAGAATGACTCAGTATATAAAACTGCAGCCAACTCCTATGTTTTCTTATTTACTGTCTTTAAGTTCTTGTAGTGAAGTGGCTGTCGCAGGGCTATGTTACTTAAGGCCAGAATTAATCATAAAAAATGAAAATAATGCATTTACTGCTTTTTAATAATGTAAGAGTCAACACTATCAACTTGCATGTTATTTTTCTAACCCAACTATATTCCTCTGAAAATGTAGGAGGAAAATAGATGGATGTGTAAGCTAATGTCCATCCTACATGAAGAAAACTAATGCAGCATCAAAACAATGACCAGCTGGGATGAGATGTTATTTCTTTTAACTCATTAAATAAGTTGATAGGGGATATCCTTCCAGTATAAGCTTGCATTTGTGTTTCAACTACACAGTGCACTCTACAGAGTTTTCAACAGCTTTTATTAATATTGTGTCAGCACTAAATACGTCTGAGAGGATGGGAACACAAAATATAGTAGTCTCTTCACCAGTATGACTATGTATTCGATTGCTTTTTCTTGTGCTATTTTAATCTCTACCTAAATCTGGTGGTAGAGCAACATCCAGAAACTTACTAGCCTGCTGGTTTTAGATATTTTCAACCTATCTGTAGCAATAGATATATAAAGAGTTTAAGCAAAAGGTGAGGAGAAGCCACTACCTAGTGGTTTGAATGGGTTTGTTTAAAATGAGTAAGAAAAGCAGCAACCAGTTGCCTCCTGTTCTCTGCAGGTATGTTGTCCTGCTCTTTTCTAACAGAGTTATAACCCTGGTATCTTACTAGATGTCCTCTGTAGTTGGCTTGTGGTTTAACCATATCTTAGCCAGATGTTTCCTTTCATGGAAACTTCTGTCTGCTGCATTTTTGTTGGTGTTTTGGTGGTGTGTGTGTGTGTGAGAGTTTTTCTGTCTCCCCTACTTTTTAGTTTCTATGATAAATTTGTGGCCAGAGGACAGAAGGGAAAAGCCCTTTCAGTGTTCTTCCTTCTCTGTATTATACTCACCAGTGTTTTTTTTTTTTCTATTTGAAAACTTGTGACTTGATCTTCAGCATCAGTGTGCCTTGAATTTCCTCTGTCCTTTTTATTCTCCTTTGTAGTACTTAAGTAGAGTATAGTAATATGCTTTTTTGTTATTGTTCTACCACAAAACTGTTTTTCATGTTGATCCTTAATGCTCTTAAGGTTTTTTTTTTTTTTTGCCCTTGATCTACTATGGAAGCAACCACTATATATTACATAACTCTTCCTATTCTTGGATCTTAATAAGCTTATTAGAGTTTGATTTTAGTTGTGTTTATATTGAGTACTTGGCTACGCCTGCTCTTCCTTGAAGTTATTGTAAGTTGTCAATAAGCTCCAAATTTTCTGGGAGAAGCTGGAGGTTTGCATTTGTCTGTCAGATAAAGTTTGCAGAACCTGTACCACATGCTCTAGATAGTCCTGCTTGAGCAGGGGCGTTGGGGGAGATGATCTCTAGAGGGCCCTTCGTCCTAAACTAGTGTTATAGGGCACTGAATTCAGCTGACTTCTGCTGAGTGTTGAGGTGGTGTTGAGGGGATGATTGCTTTTTCTTTTATGTGTGTGTTTTCCTTCCAAAGTTCTCTAGAAATAGTGGTTTATCCATTTCATTTTTTTCTTGGCTTGTGTGGAATCAATTTGTTTTGTATGGGACTTCGGAGAGTTTGTGTGCATGCATGCTTATTATTTATATGTCTAGAAATAATTGGTCTAAGTTGATCTTTTATAAGATCATGAAGATGATCAATCACTATCATCTTCCTTACAATGAAAATAGCATTTCTGTATCTGATGATCATCTGTTTTTTGATGCTACATTTTTTTCTTGTTTTTAAGAGTACAGAAAATGTATCTAAAAGATCAAGGAAGTTCTCTTGTAAGAACTTGTTCTCTTTTTATTTAAGGAATAATTTTGCTTTAATATCTCAGTCTCCCTCTCCTACAAACTTCCTATTAGAATGATTATAGAAGACAGTTGCTGTTAACTTGAATAGCCTTCCCGCCTTTAGTTGGAAAACTTATATTAAATTCAGCTATTTAAGGGTGAAGGAAGTTAATGAAATAACTATTGGATTGCTGATAGTTCACCTTTTCTTCTAGAAACTCTGGACAAAAACCGGTAGAAAAGAACAGATTTAGAATTTGGAATATAATTATAACTTTTTTGAAGTCTAATTGCTTATGTAGATTTATGGGTTTCATAAATAGAAAGAATTTCTGTTATATTTCAGCATCCACTAAAAGGTTACTTTTCTTCGCTGATTAGTAGTCAAAAGAATGCAATGCAGTATGTCTAAGTAATGATGATATTTCTTTGCTCTAGTGAAAACACAGTTCATAAAAGACATAAAAGGTAGAATCAGGAATTTAGCAGGGTGATTTTCAATGATTGTGACTAGGTCTGTGAGGAAGAGGATTAGCATATGCATGTCCACAGACGTTATCTAATTGCATCTATATTAGACTCTTGGGAAAAATGGGGAAATGATTGCTTTTTATGCCATTCTTGATACATGATGACTAATATTCCTAATGTTTTCTTTTGTGTTTCAGTTCTGTAGAAAGTGTTTTAAAAACACTAGTGAAGAACTGCCGACCGTAAGTGTTGGGTTTTTTTGTGCATTATGAATTTTGATATACTTCTCTCCTTCTAAAAGTAGTATTAAAACATTATCTGGAAAAAAGTCAAAATCCTACTAGTCATTTGTTTAATGTTGCATCTACTTGCTTGTCTTTAGCACTTTTCTGGAGATGGGCAGGTGTTTCTGGTCTACTGCAGTTCTCTATGGTCAATACCTCAAGTTCATAGGTTACTTCAAACAAAATGACAGCCATATGCCATGCCATAATGTTTAAACAAAGCACATGTGCTCTCTTTACAGCCTTTTCTTTATAGTTCTGGCTAACAGTATGTTAAAAGCTAGCTAAGCGGTTAAGAAGCCTGTATATCAATAATGGAGTTTGTTCACTTTAATCTTTTGTGTTATACACATCATTCAGAATGTGTATACCTGTACCATTCTTACTCCCTGCACTAATTGACTTTAGCAGCTTAGATACTGCTGAGATGCAGGGAAGAGGCTAGTTCTCCTTTGTCTACTTTTCATATAGCCATTTATAATTACTGCTCTCTTGGAGGTAGTCAGTTCACATACCAATTTGTTACTCCATTGAGTACTCCAATGGAAGATATTATTCTAAACACAATGTAGGTTAATATGATGAACATCAGTATAAAGGTGCTTGATTCTTTTCCTCAAATATGCAGATTTTTTTTAATTTCATGTTTTTAGCTAAATAAAAAATGTAGTTTTCATTGCTGACTATTTAACTTTTTTATGAATGAAAATGTCACTGAACAAGAGTTTTTTTTTTTTTTTTTTTTTGTTGTTTTGATTTTAACGGAAATGTGTCACTTATGAAAACTCTGGTTTGAGGTTGAGATACTGATAGCATAACTGTCAACTGGCTGTGTTTCAACTGCAGTAGTTAAAGTTGTTTAAATACTTATATTTGCATTTTAAAAACTTAATTGCATTGATGATTATTTAATTTATTTTTTTTCTAAAAATACTTCTTTCAAGATCCTGGTAGTCTCCTAATTATACTTTTCATGCCTTAACTGATCATGAATTACTTTATACCAAATGCAAATAATAGGTGGCTTGTCCAGCCTTCAAATTATAATGATCTTGCATCCTTTCTAATCTTTTTTGACTCAATAAGATAAGGATCTTAAGGTGTGGGGTTTTTTTTTCTGATTTTTTTTTTTTTAATACAATGAAATTCTTGAATCTTAACTTTGTTTTGTGAAGGATAAGTGGAGATTTGGAATACCAATCTATCTGCTTTTATTGTCCCATGGTACTTCGTTCTCCTGTAAAACTTGACGTTTATGAGAAATTAATTCATATAGAGTTTTTCAACTTGAGGGGGAAAAACACTATCTTTAAAGCTAAGTTGCACACATTCAATACTTACATATTTTTCAGATATTTTCCAGAAGATGCCACTGAGGAGATGTTAGATGAATGGCGTCCTTTAATGTGTCCATTTGATGTTACCATGCAAAAGGCCATCACCTACTTTGAGTTATTTCTACCTACTACCCTTCCTCCAGATCTTCATCATAAAGGTTTCAAGTGAGTATCACTGGATATCTATAGTCTTTTGCTGATTAAAAAGAACTATCTCTGATATCTGAAGACATCATATGAGTCAGTTCCTATTCTATTTCCTTTATGTATGTTTATCTTACATTCATGTCTTCATGGATATTTGAAAACAATAGTAATGGAAATGTGATTGTGCTAGTTTTTTTTTTAACCTCTGGCCTTGAATGAAATCAGAATAGAAGCTAATGGCAATTTTAACTATTGGATAATAGAAACAGACTTTATATTTTAAGCTATAAAGTGATTGTTTTTATGTGGTTTACCTGTATTAAGATGACAGAATGTAATAAGAAAATGATGAAGCTGAAATAGATAAGGAAACTATTTTTGCAATGTTTGTGTGGAAGGGGGAAATGACAAAGAAGAAGAGAGAAAGGAATCTAGGCCTGAAACTTGTAATCAAAGTTGAAGGTAGGAAGGGTGTTATGGGAGATGAAGTGTGGTGCCTCCTGGATGAGGGGTTCTTTTTCTTTTTTTTTCTGGCTTTTTTTCCTGCCTCTTTCCTGTTTCTCTCTCTCTCTTCTTCTTTTTCCCTTTTTTTTTCCTGATTTTCTGAGACCACCCAGAAGAGTAAATAGTATGTGTGTGTGGAGCAGTTGCCTTTACAACGCTGAAGTTAGTTTGATTCTGTTCTCTTGCAGGCTTTGGTTTGATGAATTTATAGGCCTTTGGGTGTCGGTTCAAAATCTTCCCCAATGGGAAGGGGTAAGTACTTACTTTTTGTCTAAAATACCGAAGAATCATTTAAGTATTTGTACAGTATGCTTGCAAAACAACTAAAAAACAGTGACACAACTTTTTTATGCTTTATGTAATGTGGGAAGGGATAGTTGATAATTTTACAATTGTTAACAAGCAGTTACTGGCTCAATAAATAAGCAGCATTGTGTTTGGTGAGTATTGTTTAATTGCTTGTTCAGGCAGCTTTCCCTTTCCCTTGGAAATGCTGGCAATTTCCAGGTGACCATTAATGGTTGTGATGATACAAAGTGCTGTTGTGATTGCTGTGATGAGAATTGTGTAAAATTCCATCCTTATAATATACCACTTTCTTAATGATCCCTAATTTTGAGCAGTAATGTGGTATCCTCCTTTGAAGGATAACCTGTGATAATGTCCACTCTAGGTATGTTTCTCCTGTTATGACAGATGCTTTATTTCTCTTTTTCTTTTCTTCATTTTGTATTGCTTTCCTCAGGCTAAATGCTTAAGCAGTCAGTATTGTACTCTCTGTGGCCAAAAATAACAGTGGACAATATTGCTCAAGCAAAACCCTCTACCATTTACCTGTGTGGCTTTTTGATCATCTTGTATGATGAGATGTAAGCTTGAAAAAATATAATGAATCTTATTCTTGAGACAGTGGTATCAGCAGCTTTGGTGCAATTGATGTCAGCTGGTCAATTTCTTGGCAGTACTGCAGTGAAACTTGGTAAATTACCAGGCTTTTTCTGGTGTTGGTATGAACATAAGCTCACTGACCATTTGTCTCTTTTCATTAATCTCCTGTCTTTATATTCAAGGATTACGACTTGGTGTCTTCAGAGAGAGCTGATTTCCACAGTACTATTGTAGCACATGCGATTTCTGGCAACTTTTGCATGAAAGGGCTTGTGCTTAGGTCTTTCTGATTTGCTGTTTCACCACTGTATTTTTACAAGCTATTGATGCTTGTCTGGAGTTGAACAGAGATGGTTTCTTAAGTTTTGCTTTTATTTAGGATTGTCTATAGCCACTTCAGCATATTCCGGGTAATTATCAAAAAAACCGCACAATTCTACCTACTTTTTCTGTCAGAAGGATGACAACCTGCATGTTTAGTATTATTTGGCTTGCTTCTGTCAACCGCTCTAATCAACATTTTCATGAGTGAGGCTGTCTGATATTTTTGCTCTTCCACTGATTTCCCAGTTTGCTGAGAAGGCACAAACTTTGTTTTTCACGGTGCTTTTGCTTCATGTTTCCTCTGCTGTGTTGTCCATCTAAGGACAAGCTTGCTCATTTCAGCAAGCTTGGATTCAGATAGTATTAGACATGTGGGCCGTGACTATGCAATTCAATTTAAGCCTCTAGTAAGATTTTTCTTGACTTTTTTGGAATGAGTTGGACTTGCTGTTTGAAAAGAAACTAGAATTAATTGCCTTCGAGATGTGTGGCAAGGAAGTTTTTCAGTGGGTATTTTCTAGTGTCAAACCAAGATAGATAAAGAACTGTGACTTAAAATACTGTAGTGCTTGTCTTTAGGCTATGGCAAATGTGATAGTCCTGAACTCAGTTTGTTTTTTCAAAAACCATTTTATCCTTCAGACTGAGAGGTGAACTGTGCTTTGAATCTCTTAGCCTCAATGACAAAAGCTTTTTAATTGGGTAGGATTGTTTTAAACCCTTCCTTCTGTCTTAACCATAGCTCCAAGGTATTGCTAGGAGTGATGAGGCTCTTTGAACATCTGATGCATATTTTCATACTTGGAAGAGCTCATAAAAGGAACACTAGTGAACTTTGGTGAGGATTTCCTTCCCCTTTTTCCTGCCTCTGCAGTCAGAGTATTATAGTGACACTTCATTTTCTTCCCTTAGTCCTAGTCTTTCGTCAGAACACCTTCTAGGTCCATTTTGGACTCATGAAATGGGTCCCTCTGGCTGTCTCTTAGTTCTTTGTAGATGCACAATACTACCATGCTCTCCCTCAGATAATGCCTGAGAGACGGACCATAGGTATTTGTAAACCAAATCTTATAAGCATGAGTGCATTCAGGCCCAGCAGGTCCACTTTCTAGAAATAAGGCGGTTCCTGCAGAAGCTGAACTGTTGAATTCGTTCAGTGTCTGTATGTAATTTCACATATTGATAACTTTACTCACACGAGCTCATAATCACTGGAACTCAGAGTGCTGTTGGATACATGTGTGTGTGCTGTCTAATCTAGGTTTTTCTAGGTCACCAGATAGTGGGCTCTTTTCCTTACCAGGGGGTGGTTTGTCTTGAGATATCTGTTTCTTTTCCTGTTCCCAAACCACATGTCCAGAGCCTGTCTTTTCTCATCTTTGCACTGGAGAGGATTCTTAATATATATCTTGGTAGGTCACATACTCCAAAGTATGCTGTAGGTGAGCTTCTAATGCTAACCAATCCAAAGAGTTCTCTATTAAAAAATTATCAAAATTGAATATCAAAAAGTATTGAAGTGGATAGGAGGTTTCTGTTAAAGAGCTCTGCGTGATGCCCAAGTGCATTTTGCATGCCAGTCTGTATACATCATAACCATAGTGAAGCCTGATCTATTTCAAGATTTTGCCTTGGAAAAAAAAAAGCAAAAGTAAAAATTGGCTTTTGTATTGAGGATTTTCTGTGAAACTGTCTTCTGGAGTTTGCTCCAAACATTCACTGTAGAGATATGAAGTCTTCTACACCCAGTTGATAAAAAGGTGTTAAGAGTTGTGTCCGTTTGAAGCACTCTGAGGCATACTACAAGTAACTTCTGGGAATCACAGCTTGTTCTTTTGTGATGTGGGAGCTGCTCAAAAGGGGAAAAGTTATTTCTCAAGAAAAGCTGGAGGCTTTTGCGGTCCGTACTTCACATACATTTTTGTGTTTTGTTCTTCATACACTGTCCTTCAGAGCTGATGTGACAATAAGTGGTTGAGAACCTGAATAATGATGGATGTGTTCTGTCTTGCGTGTTCATACACAGAGTGTGGAGGAGGAGAAGAGTTTGAGTATACCTTCAAAAAGCCCTGAAGTTAGAGATGGCGTGTATGTGCTGTGTGTTTCAAGGAACTTGTACCTATTTTTCTTGCTTAGCCATAAGCACTGAGTAATGAGCTTCCCTCCTTTATGTAGAAATATGGTATTGGTGACTCCTGATGGTATAAAGTCTCCCTTTACAAGTGATTTACTCCTATGGATGTCTTTTGCCTTGCAACTGTAAGGCAGACTAGAAAGGTTTTATACCTGTTATTGTAAATGTATTCTTATGAATATTTTCTTGTTTCTTGGTTGTTTTCAGCATCTGGTAAACCTTTTTGCTCGTTTGGCTGCTGACAACATTGGGTATATAGATTGGGATCCATACGTACCAAAGGTAATATTGATCACTCTATGAAAATAAATATTAATCTTATTTAATCAACAGATAGCTGTTTTTTAGTTCATTTTTTTTTGTAGTTATACCACTGTGTTATGAAAGCTAGCTTATTTCAGGTTTATCTCATTTCCGCATTACTTACCTTCAGCATATGTGATATTCTTGTCCTATATGTGATGTGAGGATTTTCTGGAGTTTCATTTAGTTCTCATTTAATTAAACCTTTGATTATTCTCTTTAAATGTCTATTGCAAGATTTTTATTTTATTACAAGTTTAAGGCAGATGAGAGATCTGTGGCTTGCTATGTAGTATTCAGATTGCAGACCTATGAGAAAGGACTTTTAGATTAACAGATCCAGTTTAAGAGAAATGGGTGAAAAATTGTTTTACAACTGATGCTCCTTTATGTGCCTCTTGAGTAGTATCAAAGAGGTAGTATGCTTGAAATTATATAACTTGAGATAGTATGTTTGAAATTACTTCAGGTTATCTCATTACAGAATAAGAAATAAATGACTCAACTTGAATGCTAGGCTAGGGAATTCTTCTGAATTTTGGCTTTCTGGTGAAAAGGCTTCTCCTATCCTAGTCTTAGTCTCGAGAGATTAAACTATTTGCCCATGCCTTTTTTTTTTTTTTTTTTTTTTTTCTCTAAATGGAAAAGAGTTGCTCTGTTAAGAATGGAACAAAATAATGCGGGAACAATTTGTTCTAGTTTTAACTAGATACTGATGTGTTTAACTGATAGTATTTTAATAGTGTGGCTAATATACAGCAAATAACTTTTTCTTGCAGATTTTTACCAGGATTTTGAGAAGTTTCAATCTTCCAGTGGGTAGCAACCAGGTTGTTGTTCCAAGGTTTTTAACAAATGCTTATGATGTAGGACATGCCGTAATGTGGATCACAGCCATGATGGTTAGTAGCACTTTTATAAAATACAAGAAAAGCTATTAATGCTAAACTGTAAGCAACTGTGTATTTAAAATAAATCTCTTCCTGCGGTTTAGCTTCCTACAGAAACTTTTTGGCTTTGTTTGTCCTGTCCCAGGATTTATTTTAGTATGATATTTTACTGCCAGATTGGAATGTGGGCCAAAAGGTTTATATCGCATCAAATTTGTGGCATTCTGGTTCTGGCATTCTGCCAGCTCCAAATACCCCTGCAGATGCACTCTTAGACTTGCTGTCCAGAATTCATTCACTTCATGGTGTACCTTCACACATGAGATGAGGAGAGCTTGCTGCTGAGTGCTGAGTTTGGAGGGAGGAGCTTGCAAATAGTGTTTGATGCTTGGAGTCAATGGTTGTTTTCATTGAGAATGCTTGTTGGTATCTCATAGTGCTGTGTGCTGCCTTTTCGTCTTAAACTTGATCCTCCTAGTAAAATTGCGTGTTTTATTTTGGACAGGGTGGACCAAGTAAGCTAGTGCAGAAGCACTTATCTGGATTGTTCAATAGCATTGCCTCTTTTTATCATCCTTCAAATAATGGGCGCTGGCTGGTGAGTTTCTTGCATCTCAAGACAAAAACTTTGCTGCCTGTAACATTAACAGTCAAACTTGTCAAATCAAAGGTGCTGATAAGGGCATAGTATTCTCCACCTGTTTGTCTTTTGGTTTTATAATATATTGAGTCTTTAGATTTCAGTCTGTGTCATCACATTGTAATTCAAATTGCGCTTAGCTTCTGAGGTGAGGAATGCAGCATGTGGGAGTCTCATTCAGGCCTGCTGATCTACCATGTCCCAGATAGCAAAATATAATTTGAGTTAGCCAAAAGTAAAATTGATTTTTTTTAATGCATATGTAGCTTGAAGCATAGCCTTTTTAATGGTGGAGCTAGGGGATTTTTCTGCTAGAGAATGTGAGGGCATGTCTGTGATAGCTGGTAAAACCTGCAAACTAAAATGGCATGGCTGGTCTGAGCTGTACCCGAGGAGCTGACTCACTTTAGAACAGGGTGTTTACATAAATGTAAATGTGCAGAGAATATTTTCAAGGACCCAGATTTCTATTGAGTAATTCTTGATTCTTGACTATATTCTTTCCATGTGTTTTTCCTAATTTTAAAAGAAACAAAAGGTAAAATGTTGGTAATATAACCTTGCTGTTTTGCCAATAGAAGCTTAATGATCAACTTACAACCTTATATTTTAGAATTTTTTGGATTTTTTCTTTGCTAGGTTTTGCTGTTGCTGAATAATGGAAATTGAATGTAGCATTTCTTGTATATCCAACAGAACAAACTGATGAAACTGCTTCAAAGGTTACCCAGTGGTGTTGTCAGGAGGCTACATCGTGAGCGCTACAAGAAAGTGACATGGTTAACTCCTGTGCCTGATAGTCATAAACTTACTGATCAGGATGTTACTGACTTTGTAAAATGCATTATTCAACTTGTTCTTCTGGCTATGTTCAGTAAAACTGGAAGCCTGGAGGCTGCTCAAGCACTGCAGAACCTCGCACTGATGCGTCCTGAGTTAGTAATTCCACCTGTACTTGAGAAGTAAGTTCTACAGAAACACTGCAGCTTCTCAATTCTCTTATCATTAGATTATCCCTGCTACCATTGAATGTTTGCATTGAGTACTGCACTGATAAGCTTTATGCACACCTCAGCAATCAGCATCAGAGTGTCAGGACAAAGTGGGGAGGACTTTTCTTTTCTTTCCTTTTTTTTTTTTTTTTTTTTTTTTTTAAATGTCTGGATAATGAAATATTACCCGGATGTTAGGGAGTTTACACTGTAGCTTGTGTAATTTAGGGTCGTCCCCAGGTTGTCTGCATTGCTGTTAGCATTTTATGTCAGTGGGTGAATGAAAAGCAACTCTCATCTTAGGGCCAAATATAAATAAAGTGTACTGCATTCTCAGGTAGTAATGAGTACGTGTTTTTTACTTTGTATCAAAGCATGTATGTTGGTTACAGATAGCTTAATATCTTTGCTTCTGACGTTATAAGCAAATCACTGAAGTACATGTCTGTCTAAAATGGCGAAGTTTCTTCTACTGCTAATGCCTGAGTAATGACTGATTTCAAAATAGTATTTTGAAATCAGTCAAGCCCAGTTGAACAGCTTTCTTTCTAGTACCTATGCAAATCTTTAGCACTTTCCCTTTAATGATCCATGTTGTAAAACCAATGTAGAAATGAATTTATCTTAAGAGTCTCTCCTGAGTTCCGTACCTTACTGGCTCAACTGTTTATAAAAACTTGATAAATCTGCTGTTATTTGAAAACAATTCAAACATAGCAGATCCAAGAAAGAGAGCAATGGAAGTCCTTATTGGGTATGACTATGATTTCTATTTTGAGAACAGACTGTCTGTTCAGTAGATCAAACTGTCACTAGTATGTTTGTCTTGGCTGGAATTCCACATTTATTTTGTTGAGTAGATGTTGCTGCTTTATAGTTTGAGTGATGTAGGTTGGATTAGCAGGATGACTCCAGTTGGAACTGGTTAATAACAATAAGAAATCTTATGCAATTTATTAAAGTGCTTGGTGTAAAGAGAGCAGGTTTAAAAATCTTGTAATTTTGCAGGTTAAAGAAAATTACGAATTCCAGTGTAACATTAAATGTTATCATGTATCTATTTAGAGGTAATCAAGGCAAATTTTCATGCTTGGAACAAGAATCTTACTCTTTCAGGCACACAGCGTGCATTATTTTATGTATATGTTTTCAGTATTAAGAAATTAATTTAATAAGGACTAACTTTTAATAATAAGCCATGAAGCATATAATTGAACACTGACATCGATAGAGGTTAGTCCTTGAAGTTCAAAAACCCAAAATGTAATAGTCCTGACTCTAGAATTCTGTACAGTTATTAATCCCCATGCTGCAATTACTAACAAAATTAGTCTAGTCAGCTGGAAGAAACATATTCTAAAAGAACAGTGGAAGTGCATTGCAAAAAACAAATTTAAACTGTTAATTAGCGTATTTTTTTTCTTGTAGAATTTTTCTAACATTTTGCAGAAAATATGTACCATCCACTTTCTTTGAAGACTTTTAGAGTTGTTATTGTTCCTAATATGGCTGTTCTGAAAATTTCTAGAACGTATCCTGCACTTGAGACGTTGACTGAACCTCATCAGCTCACAGCTACTCTAAGCTGTGTGATTGGAGTAGCGCGTAGCCTGGTATCAGGGGGGAAGTGGTTTCCTGAAGGCCCTACACACATGCTACCTCTACTGATGAGAGCATTGCCTGGGGTGGATCCAAATGACTTCAGCAAATGCATGGTGAGTGCACAGTTTTTAGAATATGGCTAACTAATTAGGTCATTCTGACAGCTTAAAAAGTAAAGATACAAAAGCAAGTAAAACTCATTTTTCTTAGCATGATTTTACAGCCCTATTTCTGCACAATTTTTATTTTTAAGAAGTTGTTACAAGCTTTCAACTTAAAATACTGCCTGTAGCTTTTTGGACAGTGCCAAGTGGATCTCTGTTGCTTAGAACAATCTGCTCTTATACTGATTTGTTACAGATGGTGTTGAATCACAAGTTATCTAACCTCTACGAGGTAACATAGAGGTTCGGATCACAGAAGGACTTCTTTTTCATAAATTTTTATCAAATTACATCCTAGAGGCTTGTATCTTCAGGAGTTCATATTCATTGGTTATTCAAAAAATGTAAATATTAATTGACTTGTGCAGCTTTAAAATTTAGCAGAAAACAGATCAGAAATCAGAAAAAAAAGTTAACAGAAATCTGTGACGTCTTTGTATAATTCCAACTTGAAGAGGTTGAGAAATTTTTTTTTGCTTGGGACCAGAAATGATTATTGAATTTTTAGGGTGGGAGAAGTACTCTTTGGATTTATTTATTTAATGTAATGATTCTGATTTAGCTCCTAGATCTTAATTTTAGAAGCTTTTTTTCTTTTAAGTGTTTAATACAGTATTATTAGAACTCTTTGCAATCTCAACAGATTACATTCCAGTTTATTGCAACGTTTTCTACTCTGGTGCCTTTAGTAGACTGTTCATCTGTTTTGCAAGAAAGAGAGGACCTGTCAGAGGTAAGAATGCTGTAGAGTTATGAAAAATAGTATCATAACCTACACTTTTGAATTTCTAACGGTGTAACTCTTTCTTCAGAAATATTATTGCTTTGCTACTGTCATTTTGTGCAAGTAAAGTTGTATTTTTAAAAACTCCGTGTACTCCCTAATACTTACAAACCGCATTTGCTTGAGAAATATGATAGAGTTGACATCAGCTTAGGAAATGGCCATGTATTCTTGGCATTTTTTTTATTAGTGATAGGTCATTGTGGATGTGTATAAAATTTGAATTGCTTAATATTTTTATCTTAACTCAGCCGGACAGTGTCCTGTGCACCCTAGTCTGAACCTGAGCCACTCCTGTGTTGACTAGATTGCATTAGATAGATTCTCTAGAGAGGTCCCTTACCACCAACCTTCTTCTGCGATTCTGACAAAGTAGCAGCTTCATTATTATTAAAGGTTGGAAGCTTATTATTACTGTAAGACTTTCAAGATAACAGTAAATGAAAAGGAAAATGCAGGTGACTCCGGTGTTGTTATAAGAAATAGACATATCCCTTCTAGTCAAAATTCTTAATGCAGGATAAAAGACTACCAGGTTTGGAGGCTTTGGAAGGAGCTTGGTGTCTCCTGTTGTTGAAAACTTCCTACATTTAAAAATAATGGGATGCTGCTTCTGTTTGTATTTATTTTTCAGAAAACTAATGCATTCTTGAACACTTAAGGGCTGTTTTCATCTTATGGGAAAGCATATAAAAATACTCACACCTCTTTAAAAGTGTTCCTGTAGTCATGCTTCTCTCTTCTGATTAAGGTGCTGTTGCTGTCTCTTCAGATGCTCGTTAAATCTCTTCTAATTAAGAGCTAGTAATATCATTAGACAGTGAGCCTCATCTTCCTCTTCTGTGTTCTATCCTTTGCTGCCTCTTCATTACTGTCAGACACTGTCCCCACCTGCCTACCACTTTGCAGCGCTGCCTGTGTACATATGTAATCTTACAGTCCCCTGCTCTCCATTCTTCCACTGCTCTTCTTGCATATTGTCTTTTTCATGTAGTGAAAAATACAGGAGGGAATGGGAAGCAGTTTCTGTCTTTCACTGCTGTCTTTATTTACCACTAGACTTTTGAGTTTTTTTTTCTTTTTTTTTCCCTTTTTTTTCTTTCTTTAAACAGCAGCAGTTCCAGCACTGATAGCAAAGCTATATCTGGCACATTACATATGAGGCAGCAGCAGTATTGCCTATGATAGCTGAAACTGCTGCATAAAACCTGTTTTGTCTGCTGTTAGGAGACTGTCTCTGGAGTTTTAAGAGTAGGTGGTAGTTATGGATTAGGCAGATTGTGAATACTCTAAAAGCTTATGGAAGCTACTGCCCCAGAATTGCAGCACTCAGTATCAGAGGAGTTTGTTTGCTGAGTGCTTAACATAAGTACGTCAGCGCAGCCAATTCTGTCACTACTGTTGGCACTCGCTGGCATCCTTGCTGGGAAGGAGGATCAGTAGCTGTGTCCATGGAGACAGACCTACTTTACCCTGAGAGCTTATTTGACTAAACATAAAAGACAGGAAATCTAATAGGACAATTTAAAGAAAATATGATCAGTTTCATCTAGTGTACTTGAAACTAATTATCAGTTTGAAAAATATACTGTCATCCATCTCACTTAAATGGCTTAAAAAGTCTTATTGAACTTGTTACTGTAGGAAACAAAATAGATTGCTTCCTTACGAAAAAACCCACTTGTGTTTTTTCTCTCATTGGAAAATTGTAGGTGGAAAGAGAACTGTGTTCTGCAAGTGCTGAATTTGAGGATTTTGTACTACAGTTTATGGATAGGTGAGTAGAACTGGTGAAAGTTTGACATCAAAAACATAATAAAACTTCCTACTTCCATTTACTAAAAGTGCAATTATTCTATCTGTATAGATGTTTTGGACTTATAGAAAGCAGTACGCTAGAACAAACCAGAGAGGAGACTGAAACTGAGAAAATGACTCATCTAGAGAGTCTGGTGGAATTAGGTCTGTCTTCAACTTTCAGTACAATCCTTACTCAGTGTTCCAAAGATATATTTCAGGTAGGTGTAACATGGTCTTTCCATCTAATTTTCTGAGGCTATTTTTTTTTAATTGTGAATGGCTAATATATTTTATCATTTAATTGTTTTTTATAATTTTAGGTTGTGGTATTCATGTCTCTGGTAATTTTTACTTAATTCATTTCCTTGCTTTCCACTTCTCTCCCACTCCCTCAACTGGGAAGAAAAATCAAGAAACCATGAGTCTATAATAAGATCAGAAAAATTATTTGGATTAAAGTAATTTTGAGAGAAGAGATTGGAGAATCCATGGTGTTACATGGACAGATTTTTTTTCCATGCAGGTTGGGATAACATGTCTTAGCCTGGTTATATTCAAATTATATTTTATTTATATTTGAAGATGGTATGTTTAGTTCACTTTGAACCATAGTTACTCATGTATGTTGATAACATTCAAGATCTTCCTGAGCACCTTCTATTCATGTAAGTTGTTTAATTTCCTTTCTCCATAATGTGGCCAACTTGAAGGGTGGCTGCGTTTCACTCAGCTTCGGGTAATCTGCAGAACTTCTTGCTGACTTCTCTATCTCTCAATTTTAATTTGATCATGTTTGTGACTGTTTCAAAATGCTACAGTATTAGGCACGTTTGCCTTCTGTGTAAAATTAAAACATTCCATGATGCCCTCTTTCATTGATAAGGTAACTTCCGTTTTATGTTCTTTTTTTTAGGTGGCCCTGGAGAAGGTTTTTAACTTTGCTGTTTCAAATATATTTGAGACAAGAGTTGCTGGTCGGATGGTTGCTGATATGTGCCGAGCTGCAGTAAAAGTGAGAGAGAATGCTCTGATTTTGCTTGGTCTTTTATTAAAAAAAGTATATATGTGGTCTTTAAATTAAAAAAGTGTATATGTATACACACATGTGCAAGAAAAAGACCTATGTAAGGTCTTTTTCTTGTAAATGAAGATCTTAATACTGTCTCTTTTGAAAATGCAATGGTTGCATTTGCCATTATCTCAGAATAATCAGAAAAGTATTTTTGATTGTAGTTGCATTATACGTAGTGTATGCTTTATTGAGAGTTTGAAAATCATAATCAGGTTGAATTGTAGTTAGTTTGATGCAATATTTCCTATTCTACACTTCCTGTTTTTAAGAATTTTTATCAATATGTGCATTGAGTTATATAAGGTGTGAGGTTTTCTTGATGGACTATTTATGATGCTGTTTCCAGTGCCGCCCAGAGGAATCCTTGAAGCTTTTTGTACCCCACTGCTGCAGTGTTATATCTCACCTTACCGTCAGTAAGTTGAAAATATTTTTGATAATATTTGGCTTCATTTTGCATTTTTTTTTGAAACATTAAATGAGTACTTTCTTTTTCCTTCCTCTTCCCTTTCCCTCCTTCTCTCGAATTCATCTCAGTGATTAAAGATTGATTCTATGGTTTTTTTGAGTGTTTTCTATCAGGACAGAAATGATCAAATTACAAGAACAAGGTTCTTTAAAAAATAGGCAGTTTAAAATATGTCTCAACTTATTCCTCTACTCATCAAAAAATAGACAAGAGATTAATTGTGCTGAAGTAACTTCTAGGTGGCTGGGGTGAAGAATGGATTGGAAGAGATACAAATAAAAAAAAAAGAGGAGGATTGGGAGTAGTCTTTTGAGATGCAAGAATATGGTTTATTGTTTCCTTTTCGTAAAGTTGACTGGGACATATTAACAACAGCGCTTGTTTCTCTAGATGATGATGTGTTGTGTGATGAAGAGCTGGATAAGGAGCTACTTTGGAATCTTCAGCTCTTGTCAGAGGTATTGCACAGGATGATTTCCTCCCACCTTGCATATCTTAACCATCAGGGAATCCTACTTAATGCCCCTGGAAGAAATGAACAGCAAAATTCTACTCCTGCATAGTTGTATGAAAGAGATTGCATAACATAAGATGAAAGTCAGTGTTTGAAAAACAATAAAGGTATGCTAGGTACAATGAAAAAAATGAAGCATTTTTGATGCATCTAATTGAGGTTAGAAAAAAAGACCTCAGAGCAGCAAAAATTTAACATCCTTTTCTAATAGAAATTTTCTAAATTGAATCTCAGGGTTAATGAATAAGTATAGAAAACTTGGAATCAAGAAGCACTCAGTGTTGCAGTAGTTTTTCAACTGCAATAGAAATGGTATTTTATCTGCAAGTTCAGTCTCCAAGTTGAATTAGGTGTGACATAGGGAGTGCAGCTTTGCACAGGTTCTCTTGAGCAGTTGAGTCATTTTTGTAGTCCAGAACAGAATCTGTTACCTTTCAAACATTTGTCTTTCTGTTACATTTTCAAATGTTTGTCTTTCCTATTAGATCACTCGAGTGGATGGAAAGAAGTTGCTACCATACAGGGAGCAGCTTGGGAAGATTCTGCAGCGAACCCTACATTTAACCTGTAAGCAGGGTTACATTCTGTCTTGTAACCTACTGCACCATCTTCTTCGTTCTGCTACACTTATCTACCCCACAGAATACTGCAGTGTGCCAGGTGGCTTTGACAAGCCTCTTTCTGAATACTTTCCTATCAAGGCAAGGATTTTCATTTATCTAGGATTAGGGGATTTGACTTTTTTAACAATCCTGGGCTCTTTTACATGTATCTTAAACATAGGTAGCAGCTATGGAAAGTGTAATTGAAAGATGCTTTAAGCTTTGAAATGTCTTTAGCAAATTACAAGTTACTTGAATATTCAAAACAGAGAGCTAAAAAGTGAGTGATGGTTGTGAGTTATTTTATAGCATGACACAATTGAGGAGTGTGCATGTGTAATTAAATTACATCATTCATGTTGACTGCATTGAAGCCAGTACAAAGTTAAAAGTACCTTTCGTATGTTGTAATGCTATAATCTATGATGTGTTGAATTGAGACTTTGCTACCATGTGTTAACTTTGAAGTTAAGAAGGGAAATGTTGCTGTTCTCTAACTGAAAAAAATGCAGAAGTATTTGTAACTAACACTGATCTGCCTTTGTGGATGAAAGTTGCCCCCTTTCCTGTTTTTTCTTCCTATTAATGTTACCAGATTGTAATGAGTAATGATGTATTTTCACTCTTTTTGCATGCACTCACTAGTGCAGAACAACTGCAAGAAAGGAGATACTGTATTTAAAGACAGAATAACAAATGAATAGTGACATCATGTTGAACTTCATCTTGAGATGATAAAAATTGGAAGTAGAAGTGGCCATATTAAAATTACTGAAAGCTTAAAAAAATGTGCTGGTTTGGTGTTAAAACTTTAGGGTTGATATAGCAGCATCTCAGAAAAACAGTGGATTAGTCAGAGGACCTGTTTGAGTATAAAATTGCATTTTGCCTGAAAATATCCTTTTATACAGTTTTAAAACAGCAGAAGAATCTCATGGTTGTTCCTGAAAGCCAGTGCAGATCTATGAAATGATGAGAAAATCAAATATTCCTTGGAATAAAGAGACAAAAATGTCTGTTAACATATAAGAATATGAATTACTAAACATCCATTTTTTCTTTGTTAGGGGGTGACCTGGTGTTGTATAGAAACTCCCCCATAAACTAACCTTTGTTTTAAAAGAAAATGCCACACTTGTAGGTAGTAGTTCAGAACTGCTAAGGAGCATTACAGAATGGCCTAGCCTCTTTGTATGCTCTGTAGGAATATGAAATGTCAGAGTTGATCTTCAGCTAGGTACAAATTGAGAATATTCTTAAGGAACGAGAAAGTTATTTTTCAGTTAGGACAGTGTTGTCCTTGGCCTGTTATTAATTTCAGGTATATACAGTGTTCAAGGTATGTTGTAGATAGTATTCCACATTTAGGATTTCTATTTGATTTTACAGTGTCTTATTTCTCTTAAATACTTACTTTACAACAGTAGCTTGGTTGTATGGGGGTTATTTACTAATATTAAATGTTTTTTTTTTTTTTTTTTTAAGTGAAAAAATTTCTGCTTTGATTAATAGGATATGTCTTATCTATCATAGGACTGGGGTAAACCAGGTGACCTGTGGAACTTGGATATCCAGTGGCATGTTCCTTCACCTGAGGAAATAAACTTTGCATACTATTTGCTGGATACTTTTCTTCAGCCTGAGCTCACTAGGCTAGAGCACTATGCAGCTGGAAAACTAGAAATGTCCAGGTCAGTGGTGGTATGTAATGCAGAGAATTTATGCATCCTCTAATGGTTGTTTCTGACAGTTATTGCCAATTGTGTTTGCGCTGTAGAAGTGAGAGAGTGAAATACTACCACTGCACTGTCTTTTGATATTATTGCAAGTATCACTGCAAGTTTTTTGATTTGTTAAATTATGTTTAGGTGGAAGTGCATTTCACAAAATAGGTAACAGATTACTTTGAATAAAGACATACCTTAAAAATTCCCAAACAGAAAAGGCTTTGTGCCAATATAATGAATGTCTTCAGTGCTTAGTTTTTTTGTTTTGTATTTACATTACCAATTATGGTTTCACTTGCATTTTCTTGGTGACTCAAATTCTTCCTCTGGTGTACCTCTTGCTGCACTGGCACAACCGGTATGTGTTCTGAAGCTCTGAAGTGGAGCACAAACTGATTAGGCTTTGTAATCTGCTTTTCCTCACTGCCTCCCTGCAAGTAAAAATGTGGTGGGTTAACTGGTGTTCTTAACCACAAGAGCTGTTTGATTCAGTATGAAGTGTTTCCTCACAGAAAGCAGTGAGGGCATCATGAGCAGAAGGGATTGGAGGCAAGAACAGTGTTAGCCAGTCTTGTTTGACTTTGACATGAAACTGGAAACTAAAGATAGTTTCTTGTGTGCAGGATATTTGTGAATTTAGCGTGTGCTAAAGCGCTGTTGAGTAACAGATAGCTAAAACTATTTACAAGCATTACACCTTACCCTTTTTTTATTTCTCATCTTAAGGCTTCTCTCCCTTACAATGTTATGTATCTCATAGTTATAAGCATTATGCCTTTATGCTGTGAAGTGCTGCTCTGTGTGAAGGTTTCCAGATATTTTTATCTATGATCCTCACATTGCTTTCTATCTGTAAAATGCAGCTTTTGCACAACACATCACTGCTACCAAACGTTAGCCATAAAGTATACTTAAAAAAAAAAAAAGATAATGTTTCATGTTTAAATGTGTTTCTTTTTCTTGTTTCCCTTCTATCTGATACCTTATATGTAAAGTCATTAATTTGTAATAGAATGGGACTTGATTTGGTCAAGACTTGAATCAGCTACTTAATAGAAATAAATTATAATGATTTGGGAAAATATAGCCAAATGTTTGAATTGACAATTAAGTTGAAAGGCAAGACAGCAAAACTGCAAGGGTAGAGAATACTGTTTGTATTGTGTGTCATTCACACCTACAGTGTGAGCAGCTGAGTAAACTACTGCTTCTGCTTTGAATTCCAATACTTAAAATTGCTGAAGCTAGAATTATTCTTTTTTTTTTTTTTTTTTTTTCAGTATTCAATTGACTGATAATTGGAATTTAAGTGTTTTAAACATAGCTAGAAGGTTCAGAATAAGACTTACATTGCAAAAGACGAAGTTAAAAATTCTGGTGGTCTTTGCTAAACAGTGTTTAGAGAGTTTGTAAGTAATGCTGATGAGGACATACTCAGCTCAGAATTCTCAGAGGAGAGTTCAAAGGAATAATTTAACAAAACAGAGCTGCTTAGCCCAAAGATTGGAGCAAAGACCAAAAATTGTCATTCAATATTAAATGGTGCTGCTTTAAATAAGAAGAACTTACCGTAATTATCTACTGACATAGAAAGAAGAAAAATGTGTACATGTTAAACTGTGTTTTATGAACAAACCATAACATACTCACTCAAAGAAAGCATTCTTTCATCTTACTCCTGGTAGAAAGGACTTGGCTCCTTTTGTAGAACAGAGAGAGAGAAACGATTGTAATAGGATCTGATCTCAGCCTAGATAAAATTAAAGAAAAGAAAAAAAGTTAAATCAATGTTATATTTTTTAAAATCAATGTGTCTCATTTGAATGTGGCTTCCTCTGTTTCAGTATGTATAATTTTCAAAACAATTTTTCAGAAAATGAAGTTGGAACATTGTTCTGCAGTAGCACTAGGCTGGATCAGAAAAACACAGCTTTTTGTAGTACATGTTCTTGTGGTTAGAACTGTTAAAGTTTTTTAAAACATATTATAAAACCTTAAGAAAACAGACATATTTGTTAGTTGTATGTTTCCAACTACTTGGCATAACTGTTAAAGTGATTGTGTTTTGTTCTTTCTTTCAAGGGATGATGTGCAGCAGTCGCTCGTTATAGTTCATAACTGCTTGATTGGTTCAGGAAATATTCTGCCTCCCCTAAAAGGAGAAAGGATAGCTCATCTGTAAGTAAAATTTATTCATATAATGTCAGAAACATTTTAGCAATTGTATGCCAACATAACTGTTTTTTAATATTTTTCTTACTGATATAATTGTATAGAAATGCTTTTACTAATCACTTCTAAAGAACTCTTTTACTAGTATAAAACATAAAATTTGACGTAATGATTTGTCAAAACAACTTAGTGTTTAAAGTATGAAATAATATCAAGTGCTTTTCATACAAGACTAGAAACATTTTAAACGGGTAGGTGACAGCATCACATTGCTGATAGTCTTTTAAGTAAAGGCAGTGGAATTTAGACATTTAGTGATGTGTTTAGTATCCAGGGAGAAACCAAGGATTCCAACTCTCAACTCTGCATCCACTATCAATGATGCAGCCACTCTCTTCTTTCCTATGAAAATTTCTTAAAATGTGACTTGCATAATTTAAAAAAAAAAAAAAAGCAAACTTTCCTCCAAAGGAAATCTCCCATCCGTAGTGTGTTGTCCTCTTATTTGTAGAAATAATCATGAATATTCTGAACTTACCTCCTTCCTGATTGTGTCCTTGTATTGAAGTACGAGATAAATACTTTTTTGAAAACTTGTTTCCGTGAAGAAACTTGTTTCCGTGAAGAAACTGAACTTGATAGCAGTGTACAGTAGGAAAAATGCTTGAGTCTACTTTTTTGAAGTAGCAGGAATTGTTGGTTATGTTGTTCAGATTATAGAAGGATCAGTGTTTAATATATGGGATTGTTTCTTATGTTTTGCCTGTTTCATTAAATAAGAACTGAAACATGTTAAACGCAAATGTGAATTTGATCCCAGTGTTCCTATTGTTGCATATCATGTTTTGAAGTATGGGGGAGGTTCCACTTAAGCTTCAGATGTTTCAGATGTTTTATTTTACAGGCTTAGCCTGTGTGAGCATCTTTATTGTAGAGGAGAAGAGGCTTCAGTGCATTTTTGAGTGTTTCTTTAGATGGAGAGGTTTGTAGAGGACATGCTTTACCACTAATTGTATAGGAAGCTTAGGGATTTTTTTTTTTTTTTTTTTTTAAGAAGTGCAATACTTTAATCCTGTGGAAAGCCATATTGAAATTAATAACTTTGCCAGTGGAGCATTGTAAGGAATGTCCCAGTCTAGGTCTTGGTTTATTGCTGTTACAACTTGAAGAATTGTTGCTGTTCGGCCCAGGCATCTGAAGTGCAAAGTAGGGAGATCTTTTTGATTTGTTTTAAAATGTAGAGATCCGTTTCAGACCTTGGCTAGGCGGCAAAGGTAACTGTGTTTCCTAGGAATGGGAGGAAAGAAAAGATCTGTAATTTTTCTGTAGACTACCTGAGAAAAAGCTAGGAAACAGCACTTTTATTTTCTTTGCTACCTCATAGATGGGAAAACCTTGTGGGAAATTCACGCATTTTTATCAGAGAAAGCTGTTAAAGAGCAAAGCTGTTTTAAAATACTGTAGAAATATTTTTCTACCATGGCCTTATCTAGCTGTCAATGTATTCAGCAGGCTATATAAAAGAAATGGATTGCTTAATTAGTGTTTCCAACTGCCTGATGTCTTATTATCTATTTTTATAGGGTGATCTGGGGATGGGCTGATTCCCCTTGTTTTTAGAGGTGAAGTTCAGAAATATTCCCTTCTGAGTCTTTCAAATAGGTATTTCTCTAGATTTTTTTAAAAAACTCTTTTCTGAATCATTCATATAACCATCCTAAAAGAAGTGTGAGATACCACAAATATTCACGCAGACTTTAGAAGGGGCAACGTGCTGGGTTGAGGTTGGATACTGAAAATGGTGTTGGTGGCCAAGTTGTACTTCGAGGAATAACAGTGCTGGGTGTGGGGTGTCAAGATGTGAATTTTGGGTGTGGGGTTTTTTTTTGCATTTTTTATTGGTGTTTGTTTGGGTTCTGTTTTTTCTGAAGAAGGAAAACTAATACAGTTATTAGAACAGCTTATTTTCAAGTTTCACTCTGCTACTAGAGTGAATAGAGAGAATACACCAGGGAAAAATGAAATGAGAATGTCACTGCTTGATACACAAATCAATTGGAAGTGGGCAAAGAAAGCTTTGTAATTGCCTGAAATTTGGAGGCTTATTTTACTCTCTGATAGAATATGCTCAGATGTAGAATAGGTGCTTTCTTTTGGATGATTTAGTATTTTAATAGTAATAGATTCACGTTCCTTCCTCTGGCTTTTTGTTTACTCAGATCATACTATCAATGCAGTTTTACATTTAAAAAAAGGAGTGGGGGGGAGAAGGAAAGAAAAAGAAGAAAAAATACATGGGTTACTTGCTGATACCACTCATTAATAAAACTGTGCAGAATTTTTTACTTTAATTCTTTCCAAAGCACATTGTTATTTGTTCTTGAAAGTTGGAATTTGTTTGTAATGCTTTCAAGGGAGGTAATTTAAGGGGGCGGGGGGGGAATAAAGATATGTAGGATACATCTCTTAAATTCATTAGCAAGTGCCCGAGTCTCATGCTGTTTTTTGCATGGTTATGCATAAAGTAAATCCACAAGGCCTAAATATTTATTTTTAAATCAGTTGAATCTATGAGACGTATCTGAATCCTGCAGAAGTGTACTGTTGTTTTGGCATAGATCGTAATGGTGAATTTCATACAGCAATAAATGCTGAATTATTAAGTACTAAAGGACTAAAGTCGGAACAAACCTTTGTTGATGTAACATATCAGGTAAACCTTCTGTCTCAGAAGATCCTTTACAGTCAGCAGTCTGATTCATCTGTCCTTACTAGTTTAGGATTAGGAATCACATGTGTTTTGATGAGTGTTTCCATAGGTTTGACAGTGCAGTGAAAACACTGGCCTCTTAACCAGTGATCTTTTCTTAAATGAGAAACCAAGATTGTGGGTTCGAGATGTCTCTATGGTACATTTAGTTTATAAATGTTAGAGAGCTGATGCATACTGTTAGCAAATCCAAATGTTTTTGGTGTTAGTGGCATGAAATTTAACTTGTTAAAAATTATTCTAATGTCAATGAAATGTACATAATTAAGTTTCCATAATGTGCAATAATATTTAGTTTGTTTTGATGCAGGGTTCCAAGTCTGGTGTCCTTGGAAGAGACAAAGCTGTATACTGGTGTTGAATATGGTAAGTAGCTCCTATAATGGCTTGATGAATTGCAATCCCTTAGCTTTTATTTTTATCCAGTTTGTTAGTAATCTGCCTCATTCAGAGGTTAGAAATGATGCAGATAAAGAAGACAGTCCTTCTTTTGATATCACTGCCATGTCTAAAGACATAAAAAATAAGACATACAAGATGGTCATTTTTGTTCTAGTCCTTATCACAGTTTTCTAGTAGACCACTCTAGTACTTCCCCTGACTTACTAATCCTTAAGTTGTTTCTTTCATGCCATTATATAATATAGGGAATATATTTAATTTTGTATAGATTTATCAAGAGAGAATTATCGAGAGACAATTGCAAGAGTTACGAGGAAACTGTTGCGTAAGTACTGCTGTTCCTTCTCTGAAAAGTAATGTCGTGCTTTTAAGTGTACCTTTATAGACAAAAGCTGACAAACTTATTTAATCTATATAAATTTAAGCTTTATAGAAATATTCTTAATTTTTAAAGCTGTTCTCATATTTGATAGTAAATTATTTGTCTTCTAATTGCAGGCTATATACTCGATAATTCAGAAGATGATACCAAGTCCTTATTTGTAATAATAAAGGTATGTTTGTAATTCACTAATTGTAATAGTTCAGATAAGAGGCTTGAGTTTTGTAAAATAATCACATTTGACATATTTTTTCTTACAGATCATTAGTGACGTTTTACAGTTTCAAGGATCTCATAAGCATGAGTTTGATTCACGATGGAAAAGCTTTAATTTGGTGAAAAAATCAATGGAGAACAGGGTCAGTGACTCCGCTTTATAAAGTTTTAAGTATGGACGGGGTTCAGGAAGCCTGTGAGTTTGAAATTTAATTCCGTGGTTACAATGTTGGTTTACGGTGCTTATGTACTGTTATTTGTGGATCTTATGGATAAGTGTTCAGCATTTCTCAGTTGTATTAACCCCCAGTTTTTGTACATCCTTGGACCACAATCTCAGAGAAACATTATTGTTCTGCTAGAAAGGATAATTATTTTAGAGATTATTATCACTCTTGCAGAATCTCAGCTTTGCCCAAATAATCAGGAAACAGGTAGACAGCATTTTTGAGAAAGCTGGAAACTTGACAGTCAACTGTGGTGTTGTTTCTAGGCTCATGTATGCCAAGTCTTCAGTTAATATCTAAAGGATGATATGATAAAAGACATTTGGTGTCAGAAAATATCACACAGGAATATCACAGAACGTAAAGGAGAATCCTTCTATTTGAAGTTATTTGCTTTGACTCTTGAACCAATGATAAGTAAGGAATCAAATTATAGAAGTAATTTTAACTGTAATTTTGTAAATATCTTGTATCTTATAATTGATACACCCATTCCATTTATTTATTTGTTTATTAATGATTGTCATAGTGGTAAATAACATGACATGATGCCTTTTTCTTGTTCTTGTGGGTAGAGTAGCTTCCTTTTTCTTCTGAAGGAACTTATCCCCCAGAACAAAATGCAAAATAAGTGTTATAAATGAAAAACCTTGCAGGGCAAAAAATGAAGGTTGTCTGTTGAGAATAATATCTAGATCAAATTCTCCTACTGCTAAAAGAAGAATAGTAGTTGGAGGAATTCAGTCAGTGCAGATTGTTGATGGGAATATTAAAACCTAAACCCAATTTTTATCTGCTTACAGCTTCAAGGAAAGAAGCAGCATATCAGAGCCTTGCTAATAGACAGAGTTATGTTGCAGCATGAGGTAATACCTCCAGTCTTACTTACTATAATACTTACTATAACTACTTTGCTACAGAAATTGAAATCTTGTAATACTATTTCCGTTACATTTGTCAAGTGCAAAAACAGTCTCTTTTTTTGTTTGGTCTTTTATGCAATTTAGCTGAGAACACTAACAATGGAAGGCTGTGAATACAAGACCTCCCACCAGGAGATGATCAGAGATCTTCTGTGTTTGTCCACAAGTTCATATGGTCAGGTAAGAAATAACCTTTTCTGCAGCTTCCCTCCCTCTTCCCCACATTGCTTTCCGGTAAGGTTTTCACGATACTAATTTCTCAATTTACTTCCATGGCAGCATAGAGTCGTGAAGGTTGGAAGGGACCTCTAGAGGTCATCTAGTCCAACCCCCTGCACACGCAGGGTCACCTAGAGCACGTGGCACAGGGCTGTGTCCAAGCGGGTTTTGAAGATCTCCAGAGAAGGAGACTCCATAACCTCTCTGGAGGCTGTTTCAGGGCTCTGTCACCCTCACAGTAAAGAAGTTCTTCCTTAAGTTCCACAGGAACTTTCGATGCTTCAGTCTGTGGCCGTATCCTCTTATCCTATTGCTGGCCACCACTGAAAAGAGGCTAGCCCTATCTTCCTCACTCCTTCCCTTGAGGTGTTTATATACACTGATCAGGTCCTCTCTCAGCCTTCTTTTCATCAGGCTGGACATGCCCAGCTCTCAGCCTTTCCTGTTCCAGGCCCCTGATCATCCTCGTGGCCCTGCGCTGGAGTCTCCCCAGCAGCTCCACATCCCTCTTGTACTGGGGGGCCCAGAACAGGGCACAATACTCCAGATGTGGCCTCACCAGGGCTGAGTAGAGGGGCAGGATCACCTCCCTCAACCTGCTGGAGACGTTCTTCTTAATCATTTATTTCAGTCCATTTAAAACTATTGCCAATTTTGACGTAATTTTTGCATTAAAAACATAGCATCTTTGAAAAATGAGAAATGTAAGTGGATGGAGAGCTAAGGTTAAAAGTTCAATTTTTTTGCGGGATTCAATTCTGAACTAAAAGATTTCAATAAATGCCAGGTGGAGACTATTAGGTGTTGTATTCCCAATATGATTCATAGACATACCCCAGACAGTTTTTGGAAATACAGTGGTTTTTCTCTTAGTATTGTGGCTCTTTTCGAAGAGCTCCTTAGAAACAGGAAAGAACGTGTGTTTTGTTTTGGTTTTTTAATAATCAAGTGACTAAGGGAGAGAAGCATGTGGTTACAAACCCTTCTATAAATAAATTGTGTGCTTGTGGAGATAAATCGTATAAATCCTGTGCGTGAGTAGCTGGAAAAGATGCGTTTTTCTTTTATATGCTAGGTGTTTTGATTCAGAAGCCCTGATAGTAATATTTCTCTTCCCACAGATCAGAAGTAAAGCACAGCAAGCACTCTTCACAGCTCTGGGAACGTACAATTTCTGTTGCAGAGATATCATTCCCTTGGTTTTGGAGTTCTTGCGACCAGACCGGCAAGATGTCACACAACAGCAGTTTAAAGTACTGTCTTGTGAACTTTATATTTTACTTTCAAAGTCTTTTTATAGGGAAGCTGTAGTTATGAAAATGAGGTTTGCTTATTTATCAGCATGACTTTGATACACAGCATACAGCTTATGCTGGACTGATATAAGGGATTATTTGGATTAGCCTGGTTGTCAACAGAATTTTACCTCTATTCTATATTTCATCATGTATTCAGGCATTAAAACAGCTTTTGTTGACACTGTTTTCAACTTGTGAAATAAAAATTGAGAAACTAGTCCAAAGCAGTAGAACTCTGCAAGCAGTTCAGTCAGCTGCAGTAGTGTAAGAGAATAGTCAGTGCTGCACAAAAATTTACTTATCCAAAAATGATGTTAATGCAGTGGCAGGGGAAGGAGAGTGGATTGCTAGTTTTTGTTAGGAAGTGATGGGCGCTTGCTGATGCTGTCAGACCTGGAACTGGTACTGACACGGTGATACCAGGAGGTGGTCTATCTATCGAGGTCTTCTTTTGCTGGTCTGGAAAGCGTCACAACCTCTGCTTCTCCTGTTATTCTTGCCTCTGTCAGCCTTCCTGACCATAGAAGTAACTCGTAGACTCTTGTAGTATTGTCAGAAAAACGGGTCTGACCAATTGTCTTGTTCCAGCTTCCTGATGGGTCTTCCAGCCCGCAAAAGATGATGTTTATGTAACTTCATATCCCTTTTTCTCTTTTTTGATCCTCCTTTTGCTATTGTTTCCCTTTTCCCACCTCAGTGTACTTGGTCTGCAGCTGATTCCAGTCTTGCTACGTTAGTACCCAAATGCAGTGTTTCTGATACCGCTACCAAAGTAGTTGTAGACTGTGTGATGTTACTGCTATTACCTACGTGCTGTTCTTTTAAGTCTCTAATTAATAAAAGGTCCCCAAGACTTCCCTGCAATTACCTGCAATTTAGCCATTTCTCACATAACTCCCTTTTAACAATTGGCGAGATCCAGCCATCCTTCATGCATCTGCATGCAACTCTCATCAGCATCTCACATAATTATCATGCCTGCCAGTTTCTAATGTCATGTTCTGTAGTTACCAGCATCCTCTTCAGTTAGTGTAACTTCAGCTGTGGACCTAGACTTACCTGTTTGCAGCCTGAACGTTTTTAGCACAGCCTAATCTTAGGAATTTCACAGAAAGAGTAGATTTAGTCCTTATTTGTTGAGCCAGCTCCTTTATAATGTAATTCAAAAATCAGTCAGCCATGCCATGGAAAAAGGAATTGGTGTTATTTTTAGTCTCATTAAGATGATTCTTTAGCACAAGGAGGGTTGTGCGAAAGAAGTTTCAAGGTTTTGGCAAAGAGGCTGCATAGCTAAATTTTGATGGTAGATTTAAGTCACTGGTTAGGTGAAAATTAATATTTATTCTGTGTGACTGTGTATACTTACGAAGATGAATTTATATATGAATAACAGTAGCCTAAATTTTTTTTTTTTTTTTTTAAATACAGGGTGCCTTATATTGTCTTCTTGGAAATCACAGTGGAGTATGTTTGGCAAATCTTCATGATTGGGACTGCATTGTACAAACATGGCCAGCCATTGTTTCTTCTGGGCTTAGCAAAGCCATGTCCCTGGAAAAACCATCAATAGTTAGACTCTTTGATGACTTAGCAGAAAAAATCCATAGGCAGTATGAAACAATTGGATTGGATTTTGCAGTAAGTGATAGATTGCTACATTATTTTTTGAATTCTGAATACATTCAATTAAATACATGCTTGAGACTAACTTTATATTACTTCAGTTCTTAGACCTCCAATGTTGACCAAATTCTGTGATGTAGTAATGGAGGCTTGTGTTTTTGAAAGGGAAGTAATAGAGCTTCCTATGGCATTATTGGAACTTGTCATCCCTAACTTCTAAGGAAACTAGTTATGGAAGGGAAGCTCTAATTATATTCAGGCTCTTGCTGCTCAGGTGTAAAGGTGTGTGTTGGTAGGATGGTATGGTCAAGCTGACACATCACTATTTGCAGTTGTTTGTACAACTGTCTCTTGTCTAAACAGCATGTTAAATATCATGGTACCTGTTTTAAGAGTTGATATCAATTAATAAAAAGTATTTCGCAAATGCTTTTTAAATTTTTTTTATAAAATTTTTCTGTTTTACTTTAAATTCTTTTAAAATATAATAAAATGTATACTTGGAGAAGTGGTCCTTTATGAATAGAAAAGCATTCTTCCTTACTTCTCCAGGGATTCATGGGTAGTGTAAATTGAATCTGATTTACATTTATGGGGACAGGAAATTCTTTGCTTTTCATATGATTCAGAGTCCTCCTTATTTCGAAGCAGAAACAAAACTGTAAATTTCTGTTCAGTCCAAAATATTTTCCTACTCTGTCAATAGATTCCAGAGAAATGTGTTGAGATAGCTGTCATGCTACAAAAATCAGAACATCCTAGTTCAGACTTGACGGTGCCTTGTTCTGAAGAAATTCAATTAGGAATTCAGCGACAGAAAGAGAAGAACAGTGAAGCTTTGCGGTAAGTTTAACTTCACTGACTGCCAGCTTGCATTACCTAGTGGTTATTGTACAGTAAATGTAATAATCCCAAATTGCAGAACTAAATCCTAAACTAGACAAAATCATGTGGTGTATTTTCTCAGTATCCTTCCCCCTCTATACTTACCTCTTTCCTGCTTGTCCTCCAAGCTATTTACTGCATCATATTGACCCACTTTTTGTTGAAGAAGTTCTGTTTTATGTTTAGACAGTTCTCTCAATAGCATCTAGTTGGTGATTCTCTTTTTTTTTTCTTTTTTTTTCCTCCCTCCAGCCACTATGAAAATTTAGTCAACAGACTTTTGGACTGCGTGGAGCAAAGAAATCTGTAAGTCTGTGTTGCCTGTGAGAATTTACCTTTAGGTGAATTGAAAGCCTGAATAAATATCAATTGAATCAAGAGGTGTAGTCAGTGTGACTGAAATTGAATATTTTTCACCCTTCATGTAGTCCAAATGCAGTTTGCCAAGAGCAATATATAAAGATGGGACAGCATATTTATTTTTATTGTAATCAATTTGGTAAGGTTTTTTTGCAAAGTATTGCAGTTATTGTATTTCTGTAAGTCTGGATGCATTTGCAAGTGACTTATGCTTGCCCAAGCATGAAGGTGTAGGTCAGCATAGGAGAATCTTGGATTATGGTGTCTCGGCACCATTAAAGAACTAAATGAGTCTTAAATTTATTCTTACTGGAAACTATATTTGTTAGTATTGTGTATCATGAAATCTTGGAGTTTAGCTTTGCTATTGACTAGTTTGACCTTTTGATTTGTTATTATTTGTTCATTCAGGACCTCTTTTTCTGGATGCATAACACTGAAATGCAAATAGAATTTAATTGGCAGCTTATTATGTTGCGCTCTAAAAGAATTTCTGTGTAGGACTCTTATTTTACATTAATGATGCCTGTCTAACCTTGACGCTTCAGTGCACCTGAAAGTAAATACGGTAGTGAATAGCACTGAATGTAGTAGTGTCATAGAACAGTAAATATATTTGGAGTGACATAAATACTGTATAATCATGTCTGTGCAAAAGCCATGTATGCAACTCTGCTACTTCTCTTCTGTTTTGATTTTTAGTCCTTGGAAGTTTGAGCACATAAGCATTGGCTTTCTGTCTCTGCTCCTGAGGGATGACAGGGTTCTGCCTGTCCGTGCCATAAGATTTTTTGTGCAGTGTCTCAACCATGATGCAATCGTAGTTCGTAAGGTAAAATCAACATAATTTTAACTTCTGATTTTCAACTCCTTGGATTTTAGATGGGATGTTTATTGTTTTTGCTGTGATAAAGCTGACTAGATGGGGAGCACATCCCACCCCGCCCCTTCAGGCACATGTGCCTGCTCTGAGAATGTGACAGCCTTGGCAGTGCTATAGTCACAGTATATGATGTACAGCCTGTAAGATGCAATTATAAACAGTGTAGCTGTTCACTCTTTCTCACTTCAGATTTCTTTTAGGGATTTTCCTTTAGAGGGTTTTTGGCCATCTGCAGGTTACTACTCAGAGGGAATCCGCTACTGGTTCATATTCGTTCACATTCATATTTCTTGCTTCTTCAGTGAGGTCTGCAAGTAATGGCTACCTCCTTTTGCTCTTGAAAATGATTAGTGGGGAGGTTTTTGTGGCATATAAAGGGCATAGTTAATTCTTATCTTGTATCTCCTGAAGTGACTAAGTTTATGGGAAGTATCAGACACAGATGTGACAGAATTCCCTGTAATGTTCATTCTCTTTCTGTGAATCTGAGTCATTGACTTAAAATAATCTGTGATGAGATGAGTAGACACATCCCTGAAGTGATAAATGGATGGAACAGATAAATTAATCTCTTGTTTTTTCTTTTAGGTGGCCATCTCTGCAGTGGCTGGTATCCTCAAGCAACTTAAGAGAACGCACAAGAAAGTGCCCATCTGTCCTTATGAAATTAGTAAGTTTTATTTAAAATAAAGTCTTTTACTGATGAAGTTTTTGAAACAGACTTTTTATGCTCAAATTAAGCATTGAATCACAAACTTTATTTTTTTAAATATTTTAAGCAAAAGAGGCAATAAAATCAGAAGAATTATTTTTAAAATACCATTGGATTTGCAAATGTATATTAACTGTTTCCTTGTTTGTAGTAAATGAAAAAACTTTAGAAACATGACCATGTTCATTCTCCTTTTAGGAGCCTTGTGCGATGTGTTTCTATGCCTCCCTTTTAATCACTTTTTTACTTTTTTTTATGGCATGTTTATATAAACTCATAAAGACATCTTTTACTTCTATCAGTGATGCTTTAAATATATTTAAATGATCTAAGTTAGATGAATCTGCAGTTAACATAGAAGATATTGACTCAAAAATCAAGAAACTTTCTCCTTGTGCTTTTGTAGTGTAATAGTTGCAGGCAAAAACTTCACTACACCTGAACACAGTTTTGGGATATTTGCATTACTGCTTTTTGCCAGGCTTTTGCTGAAGGCTTCCCATAAGTCTCAAACCCTTGGTGTTCTTAGCAGTGTTTTTTGTTTTTGTTTTGTTTTAAATTTTAGCTTTTGAATTAGTGCTATGTCTCTAACCCCCTTCATTTATGAAAGTGATAAACATTAGTAGACCAATCCAGTAACTGAAGTCAGATCCAGCTAATCCTCATCATTTCCATAGGAGACCTTTTCAGAATCTAGTTACGTGTTTAAAAGAAAAAAAAAAATCCTTACCAGAACTGCTGGAGAGCATGCAGCAATATTTAGAAGTATTTGAAATAATGTTTTTTTTCTGAACTAAACGCTTGAGCAAATTAGTGATGTATGGGTTCATACTGGACTAAGATTTGTAATGATGCAACTACAGGTAGATACATTTTTAACTTTATATTGTTTGTTAGTCGCATCAATTTACAGGCTAAAACTAAGTGACTCCAGTTATAATAAAAACTAAACTGATTCTAATCCCTGGTCTCCTAGGAAGAGAATCTTTTCCAGAGGCCACGTCTGAGCCAAGCCTAGTGGATTTACATCTTCCATCTAGAACAACTCTTCCGTTTCTGTCTTATACAGTTTAGAGTTCAACATTTGTAGAGTAAAATAAGTTTTTTAATGTGTGGCTTTTTTTTCTTACCATTTCTAATAAGATCAATTCCCTTTTCAAATCCATAGTTATCTCTAATTAAAAGCTTAATGACCTCTCTTTGTATACACTTGTTGGAAAAGATGTTTTACCAATGACATAAAAGCTCCTAATATCGTTTATTAAAAGTTGTAATGTTTGCCAGGACTCTCAGTGAGCAAGTTTGACAGAATATAAAATACAAAATTTCTCTTTAACCAGGTGGAAACCCTAAGCCTTCCAGAATTCAGGCTGGTGACAGACTGGATAACCAGTGGCTACACTATGACAGTCAGAATTTACCAAAGACTAAGGAAGCTTGGGAATCATGTTGTTTTGTGGAAAAAACACACTGGGGATATTATACATGGCCTCAGTAAGTATTAATAAGTTGTGGGCATTGACCTAGAATTGTGAAGTCAAGAGGAAAAAATATACCTGTACTAACTTAAACATTGTTTGTTACATTTAAACTGTCTTTTTGATTTGAAACCATAAAATATTTTTTTCGTTGTGCTCCTTTTTTTTTTTTTTTTTTTTTGGGTTTCATTTCTGCTTTTGGGTGATTATAACTTAGTTTCAAACTTGTCTTTCCTTGGGGCTTGTAGGTACTATAAGCACTTGTAAAATTTGGCTACTTAACTGCTTCTGTCAAAAATGACACGCTAATTTAGAATGAGATGTCTATGTATAAAAATAACATGATTGCAAAATATGCAAAATATTCTATAACCAACAATTCTGGATTGTTTGCTGTAATATAGTGGTATAATAAAACAGTGGTATGCTTCAGATGGTTGTATGTTATAAATTTTCTTTCAAGTTTTACTTTTTAGGAATTGTTAAATCTTATTTAATAGGGTTAATTTAATGTAGAAAATTGTCAGTAAGCTTATTTTACTTTGGGACCTTCTTTAATTCTTCAGAACTATGACAGTTTATGCACCAGTTGAGCAGCAACCAAAGCTGGGGCGGAGGAGAGATGAGCTGATGGAGGTAAGCGTTTTCAAAGTGTGTGTCTCGTCTGTCTTGTTTTCATCTCTCTCCATACTTTCTGCTTTCCTTTAAAATGTAGTCCACAGGTTACTTATCTTTCTCTCTTCTAACTTGAATGTTGACGGATCTCTGGAGAGTGCTTACCTAAAATGTATGTTTCTTACCTAATATTACCTAATGCTTGCTCTGAAACAAGAGAGAAAAAATGGATAAACTAGGTGTGAATTCTGCCAAAAACAGGGGTAAAATGAAAAGTGAGACTTGAAAAGGTTGGGATATAACTGTGGTGAGTAGGGACCTAAAAGCTAATCCCTGTTTTTTTTTTTTTTTTTTTTTTTTTTTTTTTTTTTTTTTTTTTTTTTTTTTTTTTTTTTTTTTTTTTTTTTTTTTTTT